>OW388289.1:33605783-34205783 GCA_936450465.1 Gibbula magus
AATGTCATTGATAATGTAAATGTAAAATTCAGTCCCATGATAAACACTTAGACATGTTTTTAAAATCTACCAGTGATTGATCTTAATTGATATGGAATCTGCAAGTTAAGAAGCAGTGGTGGAGCAGTAAACAGACTGTGAGATGGGTTAATCATCAATATAACAGAACATAATTTGCCCAAGTTCTTACTGTAACTCACAGTTGTTAAGTTATGTAATTTTGTGATTCCGGTCGAATGAATAAGATGAGCTTTCGGGATAGGTCTATCAAATTTATGATAATTTAGATCACTACTGCTTGGATAAAGCATACACTGACTAATTTGAAAATCGGCCATTATTCACATCAGAAAGAACATCCAAATAGGGTAATTTGCTCTCATGAAACAAAACCTCCTATTTATCTCGATATCTTGTGTGTATTCATTTAATGTTCTCAATGTTGATGAAAATCGCTCTAGGTGAGCATTCACAGTTTTCTGGATATAAATTAGATGATATGAATGAACATGCCAAACTCTCATTCATTTTCTCTTTCGTTCGATCGTTAGTCTTTCATTATATATGAAGGACCTACTTTTTAACTGATTAATTACTGGTTAGCTAATGATATCAAGGAGTGGAATAAACATTTTGTCAGCCTCCTCTCTTCTTTCAGTGATTAGTTTCATTTAAAAGATGAGCACATTACGTCGGGGAGTATTTTTCTCACCCTGTAGGATCATGTAGTTTTTAGACATGATCATAGTGGTAACATTATACATAGTTATCTTTTCTTATGATGACATCATGCCGGGATGGTTATTGGTTTTATCTTTGAACACATCCGTGATTCTTTGGTCATACGCAAACCTATTCTTTTAAAGCTGCATGATCAGTTTTGCATGATATTTTATTTGGTTCTAAAATGTACATATAACAATAGGTGCTGGTGTAAGTTATATCTTCTTAATCGACTTTCATTCTTACCCCCAAATGCTTAGTATAATAAATATATAAATGAAAACTTAAAACCAAAAACAGTTTCATACATATGTAGTAGCCGACAATTATGGCTCTATTTCACGAATTTACTCGTTATAAGACCTATTAATGGCTATAGAAGCAAACTGTCTTCCTGTCAACTTTATGAAAGTTTCCAAAATTACGTTTGACTTCATGGCTGCAGCGTGCCAAGGTTCATTGTCCGGTTTTCGATCATAACCATGACTTTAAATGGTTGTATGTTCGTTATAATCAACTGACTGACCGTAAACTGGCTATTTTCGGTTAAAGTTGATATCAAATAACAATTACATAACACAAATTATACCACTGGATATATATGTGACTTCACCAACGTGATTATGTCCCTTTAACATGAAATAGTATCGAATTAGAGACCCAGTTTCAGTATATGAGCGTTAGTGACATTGAACTACATAATATATTCTTGCTCGAACTACATAAAAACTAAGTAAGCAAACTGCATTCATGACAGGAAGAAATAAATAGTTCAATGTATCAATGTTCAATTGTTTTGGTATCATGAAGGTTATCCATGTTGTAATTAATCCTATATTAACAGGTCACAAGGTGCATAATCAGGGATGTCTGCGGCATAGGGTAGTTGGACAGCATAAATTAAAAATGCTAATCAAGAAGAATTTCCAGAACAACTAACCTCCAGTACATTTTACATTAAGTTTTTCCACCTAAAGTAGGATTTGTAAAAAAGTTCTAGAAAGCCTGTTTCTGGAGTTCGTTCGTAGACTGATTACATTCCAATTAAAGTCATACTTACGGATTAAATAAAAAAAAATTAAAATCATTCAACCAAAATTGTTTTTTTTTTATTAAGAATAAAATAAATTTTATATAATTATTGTCAAAACCTTGTACATCTTTATGTTTTAAAACTTAAATATAACATTTACTTTTCAACAAGATCATTTTGGTTATCAAAATATATGAACAAATATTTTCATTAATTTCATCCTTTTAACAAAGTCAACATATTATGCTATCTCATTTTATTTTAAAGTCACTTTCTTGTTAGAATACATCTAAAATCAAAGTTTAATTTTTAGTTTACAAATAATGTTAAATTAAGTCAAAATAATGAAAACAAAAATATATTTATCAACTTATTCTTTTAATGTCAAAATAGTTATCAAAGTCTAAACATTTCCTAAATCAAAATTATATTTAATATGTACATAAATCAAAGACAATTTCGTCATAAACGATATTTCTATGGATATTGTTGACAGGTAGCGCTTGACAAGGGGACATAACTCCATAATCTCATTAGCGTGATGGCTGTGGAAAGACCGCCTTTTGGTCTATATTTCCAAAGGGGGTTTGGAAAGGTCGTTCTTTCCGTCTTTGGAAAGACGTGGAAAGATGCCTCTTTCCACGGTTGGAAAGATTGGAAAGATGCCTCTTTCCACGCCAAAAGAACGCCTTTCCAAAAGTGGAAAGAACGGTCATTACTCCAGTGTAATGCACAACATGTAATTATTGTTCGGGTAGTTATTTGTAGTAAAACTATAACAATTAATGACCCGCATAGCCGTTAAGATTGATTATTAAACACTTTTTGAAGTTAATAGCCATAATTTGAAACTTGGACTGAGAATACTTGATTTTAACTAATTAAACACAAGTATAATATTAAAAGTATTAGGGCATAATGTACATGACATTATATCAAAGCTTTTCAGAACTATTTGAAGAACTGATTACTTGTTTATTTGAAAATTTAAATTTGAAGCTATACAAAAGAGATGACAAATTAGTGACATTAGTTGGTATATATGTCCATGTAGTTCATAGAACTATATTTCGGTTAAATGGATAAGGTCAAAATAACAAAGTAGAAAACAGATATAAATCATTTAAACAATATTCAACATAACAGCAGAGCAGAATAAACAACATCATATCTGATCTTTCGAATATGTATATGTTTATGCTGTTGTTACAATACATGTACCATAAATGTAGGTATGAGCAAAAGAGATACATTTTTTTCATATTTATGTTGATATTTGCAACACAGCATGATATTATTTACTTTCAAATATTTCCTTTTTGTGATGCGTTCACAATGTCTACCTTAGTTCTCTGTTAGAGTGATTCACATGTCCATAATTCAGCTATGACTATGCATATCTATGTTTCTGCATCATGTCTGGTCTTCCTATCTTATCATTCTCTCTGTGGTTTCACTTTATGTTCAGATGTACCATTATAATATTACCGTCCCTAATGTGTCTGCAGGTCGAAGAGAGTAATTTGAACAGTCCAAGACGTCGCAACTTGATTTCTGACTTATTGCATCTTTCAGAACATATGATATGTTAATGTATTGATTTGTTTCGTGTTTACGTTCTACCCTAGTCTAATGTTAGGCTGTAAGAATAAATGCCAGCAAAACGCTTTGTCTATTTCGTTTATGCTCTCTATTTTCTTGACATATTGCTTCAATTCTACCTTTGGATAAATATTGAAAGAATGACAATAAAGTTGGTTCTGTTTTCATGCGTCTTGAATTCACTAATAAAAATGTTGTTTTGCATTTAATTTGTGAAGCTTGTATAACATTTACCCCTAACATTTAATTAAACATTACGTGTAACTATGCAAACAAGTGCCCCATCTTTGTTATAATATGTCACACAAGCACATATCATCGATGATTATACAGTCCACTTCAATTATCAATGGTTGTACAAACCAAAGCAAATGTTGGTAGACATTGCATCTGTAGGCAGCAAGTTGCAAATCCTTAATATCAGTATGTTTCAGTACATTTTATGTTCATCCACGTCTACTTTTATGTGCTATAAACTAGACACATTCCAATCAGTGTCAGTAATTAATTATCTTATTGTTAATGTTTGACAATAATATAATGAAAAGAATTACAAATTATTATAATCTTTGCAACTTTTCTTATTCAAATCCAGATCAACATTAGAAACATGAACTCCTTCTAATAAACAAAATCTAACAGGACATCTGCTGGAATAGATAACGGGCTATAATTTCATAAAGCACTAATTGCAAAACACTATTATCGTTTCTTTGTCAGTATGATTTAGTTTAACAAGACTGTAGAAATACTCTTCAAGCAACAAGAAAACCTTCAACTTTGGGGATACACTTTAACCATTGAGGAATTGCTACACTGTAGCCATTCAGGAATTGCTTCACTGTAAGTATTCAGGAACAATTGGAGCACCATTCAATAGAAGTTGAGTTCCATGGAACCATCGCGAAACATCAATATTCAGCCGTTAGGTACAACTTATACAGATGTAAACGTGATAATCTGGTCCAAAACCATAGTGTAATAACTATGTGTAATTACCCTGTTGAGAAGCATTCTCGAAGCTGGTAGTAGAGAGAAGAGACAGATGTCAATTTCTTTATTTACACATTGGCTGACTACTGCTATTGGTTTACTTAATTAATAAATATTTCTGGATTAAAATAATCTAATCTCTCTAACTTTGGAAAACTAAATATTGTAGTAAAAGTGAGTTTAATATGATCTCGATTTTACTTAAGAACTGAATGTCAGTATTTGCACTGGAAAATGAATGATGTCAAAGCGGGATTCAAACTCTCGTGAACGAGGCAAGCTTGCGAGCAAGTTCACGTGAAATTTTGAATACTGAATTCTTATAATTTCTTACTTTATTTTTCGCCATTAACTGTTTGATGAAACCTGTTGAACTCATCATGCTGAGTGAAGCATAATAAAATCTTTCAGGGACACAATATCAGAGTTATCCGTCCTTTGAATAACATCATGGCATGGAGGCCGCCATTTGTTATTGTCACCTCGTCAATATTATGTGAACAACAGTCGGAAAAGAAATATTTCATTACCACGACTGCTAAACGCCGTTCATAAAAAAAGATGTTCATCATGGTTAGATTGTGAGTATTTGTTTATAGAGTAGATAATTTGTATTCAGGCAGCTATTGTGAATGTCTCGGTTCTAGAATAGGCCTTGTGACTCGCTTAACTCAATAGCAAACAGTTATGCGCGATCTTTTATTGAAATGTTTTATTTATTTTAACAGTATTTTGATATTGAGATTATATTATTCAATCAAATAAGTCAGTAACTGGCTAACCATTGGAAATTCGCAAACAAAATCACGCTCAATCAGGAAAGAACGCTACTGCCTACTAACGAATGTTCACACGAGTATAAACGATTTTCCAAGAGTTCATGGATAATGAATCTTGAAATTTTGATGACATGACCTTGCTCTCAAACAACCAACGTTCGGGAATCCGTGTAAACTTCAAAGTAAGAAATTATTGACATTTGAACAGTCTTTGTTAACATATAAATCAATATCGAATTTGTTCATATCTTCATAGGCTTGGCATGTCATTGAAAATGAGTTTGTATAAATACTCTAGTTGTCCTGTATTGAAACACGTGATTACATCTATCCTTTAACAAAACTTAATTTCTTTGCTATCAACTTCACAGAAATGAATAAACATCTTAAATGTCTAGCTAAAACGTATAACTGTTTGTTTATTATACGCTTTTAATATCATAATATCAATCAAGAAAATATGTTTTATTTCATTCAAAATAGATGAAATATCAACTTATTTGTTTAGTTTGGGGTAAATATACATTAGTTGTGAATCCATTGAGTATGAGTTTAGAATAGATAAAGACAGACTACAGACACATCAGCATCGATACTAGTTAATAAATATGTTTGATGTGCGTTAAGATATAGATTGTTCCTTTGAAGATGACCATGATGCTACAATAAGAACGACACTGATCTTTATATCTTATTGAAATGCCATTTCAGAAATAGGAACGAAAACAGGAAAACCATGTTGCGTAACAACATCTTTATTGTAAGGGCATGGTGTTTCGATGCAAATACAGGATCTTTTCATGTTTGAAAAGTAAATCTAAAGTAAGCATATTTGACAAATACATTTTGAAGTTAACATGACTTTTCAAACCTGAAAATTGTATACAGGTTGTGCTGCCATCACTTTAATTTGTTCTAATTAAGAGAGGACTCCCTTGTTCCGAGTAGGTTTGTTTTTCTCCATGTTCATTTTAAGGCATACTTTGATCTAAATCACAAAATATTGATATTCTTGGATGAAACAATAAATGGATTTAATACTTTTAAATGTTCAATGTAACGTTTGTATCCAAGCTTTTAGCAGTTATAACAGTCCTCTATTTCAGTTGAAGATGTCGATTCCCTGACTAGATTAGAAGCTGAGAGCAATCTCACCTCAATAAATACATAACCGAATTCTCTTTCAGGGCATGATCGAATAATCCGGCACAGTTTTAAATCTGCATAGACATCATAAAGAGGATGACTTAACACCACCAGTGTGCCTGGTTTTAAACCTGACATTGCAAAGAGGATGAATTATTTATAATCATCCGTGTTGCAACGCCTGTCTACTTTTAAAGCTGCAAGATGTGTTATTAAACGTTTGTTTGCTTCTTCTCTATTCATAATTGCCGCTAATGGTGCAATATTGCCCAAACAGCGTTTAACAGTAAACTACTCGCTGAAAATAATAGCTGCTCTCACATGTATACCTGTATATCACTCACCTTCCATGGTTTATCCGTCAACATGAAACTATACAGACACATATTGCATTTTAATCGCCACTGTAATAACAATCTCCTTCTAAGACATATAAATTATTTCTTTCAACACCAGGAAAGCAACATGTGTTTAAAGTTATTTCAGAGGCACAAGTAGGAAGTGAATAGTGCAGGTGTTCACTATGTTTATCAAAGTTTGTTGAGAAGGAACTCCCAGCTCAACCACATTACATTTGCTTGATTTTCTTATCTTACGATTTGCAAAAATTAAATTCCATAACCAAATCACTTTGAAAACGGCATGTCCTTAACCGGGACATGTCATATTAAGATTGTCGCAAATTGTTCTTGATAATGTAAAGTCAAATTATGCTAACTGAGGATGCAGTGTTAATTAAGACTTCGTTCCTCGAGAGACGACCGACGTTGCATGATGAGGAATTCGCATCAAAAGAAAACTGTTCATACATCTTTTTTTGAAATCGTGAAAAACCTCGACGTTTGATTGTAAACTTCAGAGGGGAATGCCATCTGCAATGAGATTTTCACAGATACAAGAATTTAGTTTTGTGATCGAAAAGAACAAATTTATTGCAGCTATTTCTGATTTGCATCCAGATGGAACATCTCCCATATTACCTTTCATGGCCAGCTTAATACCCAACCAGTATTAAAGATGAAAGAAACACTATGAATAATATCAATGTGATTGACCACTTATCTCTTATATGCAGTCGGGTGCATTGGTGTTTAAGAATTATAGGAAAGGCATATGAATTATTTAATTAACACATCATTATTTTAAAAATGGTCAAGAATTATCAAAATCCTTATGCTTGTTATATAAACTGAATACTAACATTTAAATTGTAACAAGAAATAGGAAATTAAATACAGTAAAAAGTATGAGAAACTTATTTTCGTATGTGCCATGCCTTTGATATCTTACAACTATATGTATGGAACAGGTAATTAAGACCATAAAAGAATCAGCGTTGTTAGAAAAAAACATGTCATAATGTTGAGTGAATATGAACGAAAACAAGTTGAATTTTTCAAAGAGGTTGATCAGATAGATCAGAAAATCTGTTTAAACAATTTATAAGAGACAAGAAGGTCCTGAACAGTTTTTTGCTGTGAATATATTTTACAGTGCCAAGACTCAAACAACAAATATATATTGTTGTCGTATATTTGAAATCAATATAAATATTAACAAATAAAAACATTGTGGTCAATGTATCAACTAGATGAACATAAGAAAGAAGAATTCCCCCAACATTGGTACAATATAGAAAAATTAAGATAACAGAAAATAATGTAAGAATGAAATACTTGACTGATTCACAAAGACAATATATTAATAACCAAAGTTTACAGATGTTAGGGATTGATATAATGACAGCAGGTGAACTCGGGGACAAAAATAACACTAGTTTAAACAAAACATTTTTAAAGTTCAAAGCACAGGTAAAACCTTGATAAAAACATTTCTGAAAACATTACCCAACACACAAAAATGAATTTACCAAGGGGCAAAGCGCCATCAAGATGGTTTCGTGAAACATGGTTTTTCAGTATTTTTGAGAACATGCGTAGGAGAAATTTGGATTTGAAATTTGGGTATAAGCACGTCTATGATCCACGTCTATGACGTCTATGTACAAGGGACATGAAGACTTGAAGCAGTAATTGCATAGAACCCAGATGCGATCTGCAGGGTCACGTTTCTTGTGAACACTAGTTTTCTAGAGCATGATTGATACCAGCCCTTCGCTGTCAGTATTTAAACATTGTAATTTGGGGAAAGAAGACATTGCTTCCATCTAATTACTATCATTTGTTTTTAAGTCCATGCTTTGTGTCAACTCAGTCTGCACATACACAGACCCAACCTGATGTTTGGTAACTGTCTAAATGTTCCAATAATTGAACGTTTACACATATTTAATGTCTTACTGCTATATGCTATTATCTACATACATGTATGCCCTTGTCACATCATGTCTTGTGATGCAAATAATCAAAAATATGTCACAAAAAATATTTGATGAATATTTACTGGATGTGATACGGGAGTTACATAATTTTTTTTAAATAAAGTTCGAATATGACATGAATAAATAATATTATGATTATGTTCATATATCATGGATATAATCATTCATTGAATATATTGTATATAAATCGTCTTAACATATGATCCCCAAAAATGTAAACATAAATACTAAGTATAATCAACAAATAATGAATTTATATACAGAAGATACTTATTCAAAACATTAATTTTATGAAGAGACTAACTGCTTTATTTAAAGGATTTAAAGGATTTTAACAGTTTGTTAAAACTTTGTTATATATAGATGTTAGGACATTGACTGGTGTTTGTACAAGAGTCTGCATCGATGTTCTGTTAGTTGTAAGAAGGTGAGCAACCTCCTGAAGATGGATGACATAGCTTCAGGTGCTAATTACAGGTACGTGTTTGCCTTTCAACACACGCCTAATTACCCTGCAGAGATTTCTCATTTATTCAGGGAAACTGCTACTCGGTGCAAGTATGTGAGTTAGTTAGAAGGTGTGTTGTAACTCATCATGACATTACCATCCTGTATTTACAAATTCCTTTTTTGTGTGGTACAACACATACTCAAGTTTTCAAGTTCGAAACAATTTAAAGTGAAGACTTCCTTCTTGATATGGGATATATATATATATATATATATATATATTAAACAATTTAAAGTGAAGACTTCCTTCTTGATATATATATATATATATATATATATATATATATAACAATTTAAAGTGAAGACTTCCTTCTTGATATATATATATATATATATATATATATATATATATATATATATATATATAAATAAGAGTAAACATCAGATGGGTTTGACTGGATCAATATTCCTTAATACGATGAGGTCATTTCGACCTTTATATCGGTCTTTTCAAGTAAAAAAAGTAGAAGTACTTGAAAAGATAATAATGGTCGAAATGAGCTCATCGTATTAAAGAAGATTGATCCAGTCAAATCCATCTGATGTTGACTCTATATATATAACCTTACTTCACGTGAGACACGACTCATTTATATATATATATATATATATATATATATATATATATATATATAATATATATATATATTGTATTTAATGTTGACTTTCATTCTAAGGTTGTATTATCAAGTTCATCCCAAAACGTAACCTACTTATGAAAAATGTGATATCAAGTGGCAAATGAATGATAGGGATAAAAGAGCGATTTCGTATCAAAACAAATTTCAAAACTGAAAGCAACGTCTGACATGCTGACCTTTCAGATTCGTTTCTGTCTGTCTTAACTTGAGCTGTCAAACATACCTGATATCATAGCAGCTATGACATACATGTATGATACACGTATAAACCATTCAATTATACAGAACTGATTTATATGACAACTAAATTATGTTTGCACATATTTCATGTACATTGTATAAGGTAATTGAAACATAATTTGAAATTGAATAAGGAAGCTAGTGGAAACAACAGTTTTCAACTTGTATATATACAGTCAACGCTAGTTCAACTTAAAGAAAGAAAGTGTAAATCGTTTACATTAATGAGCACATCGATCAGAAGCTGTAATTCGTGACAACAACATTAAAGTTTGAGAATCTTTCTGACTGAGGGAATGTGAGTTTATTATTAAAGCGCTTACATATGTGAGCCATAAACTTTGGTATGGGTTAACTCTACACATAAAACAGGTGACCCCAATAAATTTACAGCCTACGCATCGACTGTGTTCCATGCTGAAGAGACACGGGAGAATATGCTATTACTTCATTTTTACACAAATGTCAAAACATCATTTCATCTACAACATTAAATCATATAAAATATTTCAGACTTGACATGGTTGGGAGGACTACTATAGAATTAAACATTCAGACAATTTCACCACAGGACACTGATTCATTTAGATTATGAATTTAAATAGTTGTGGTAATACAAATATTTCAGTTGACCATTAACCGCTAAGTTTAGCAAAATTAGTCGTGGCACTCACGTTCAGTGTCTAGATACAAGACCTAGTTAGCAAGTGATTAATACTAGCGCGAGTCCAGTTGCAGTTGATCGACTTTTCTGTGCCAGAGATTTCTAATTGCATTATCAACTTAAGGTGAAGTGCTCTAGCTCCTACGCTGAAAAAGAAGAAGAAGGATAAAGAAAAGCAGCAATACTTAATTAGCCAGTGATTGAGGCTGGCTAATACCTTGATGTGGAAGTTGGTTGCTGCCCTGCATTGCACAGTAACATTAGTGAAGAGACGCATGGTGTCATTCTGGACAGTCCACTTCCACCAGTGCTGCTTTTCAGTGTTCATCCAACAGTACTTACGAGTACTTTCCAACTGTTTTGTTTTAGGCATCCATTCAGTGCCTTATACAGCAGCTTGACCTATACAATGATAACATCTATTTCTGTATGGTTTCATCCCTTCAGTATGGTTTTGGGGTGTGATATTATTATTATTTTAGAAAGATGTCCTATGATAAGTTTTTGCTTCTCTTTTACATATTTGTGAATAGTAATACCGAATGTTACCAACACATTTAAAACAGTGGTAAACTTTGCATAGACACTGTGTCAATAAATCTGTGTTAAGATCTGTTCAGTGTCTTTCCGGTTTTATTGGACACCTCTCCCCATTGTCCTGTGTCTGTGTAGTATTAAAGAGACATCTCGGTAGCGTTAATCTAGTTATGGTGTGCCAATAAGCATAGAGTGAGATTTATTGAACTGAACTGTTTCTAAACTTTGAATGTAACTTAATGTGGGTGCAAGACATAATTTGATTATTCATTATTTTAAAATATTCATGTGTGGGCATAAAATAATGGAAGTACATGATGATGTTTTCTCCAAACGATTTTATTTCACATTTTAAAATCAGAAAATACACCTGTACTTGAACATAAAGAAAACCGTTTTCCCTTACAGTGTCTGTGCAATTCATATCACATTGAGTAAAGATAAACAATGTAATTTTGTTTATCCGCAATGCCATACAGTTTTCAAATTAGCTTTGGACTCTGGGGAATGTAAATAGCATAACCTTAATAGTTTATCCCTCTCAGTCGAAGTATGAAGGAGGCAACCCATAAACTAACATAAACTAAAATATCTAACTGTATTGGTACGATACAAATGTAAATACTGATCTACTGAAATGTACAAAATGTAATAATGACGTCATTGAAGATGAATATCACTTTTTATTAGTCTGTCCATATTATAACGAAAGTAGGAAATCATTGTTACATAGATACCATTATACACATCCATCACATGACAAGTTTAATTTGTTAATAAATTCCAATAATACAAAATCTTGCAATTTTCTTAAAGCGCAATCTACCTTTGTAAATAGTCACTTCGATGTCAATGTGAAAATTGTATATACAAAATTGTACGTTTGGCCATGATGCCTTGAATATGGATAAACGTTCTTCTTTCATGAAGAGGCATTCAGTGTTTTTATCGCTATCAGCTTGTTTTTACTTCACTGACACTATTCAACTGAAAAACATGATCAGCTACAGCTTACCAATAAGACATCCTTCTAAACGTTATTAGTTTCCTCAGATATCCATTCAACCTACATGTATGTCACACTGTTAATAATTATCTCTCATTAGTTATGTCCGTTTCCAAAACATGACCCCCTTCTTAATTGTTAGAAATGTTCTGAATGCCTGATGTATGATACCCATAACGATTTATAAAGCATTAGCATCCAACGTTAGCTGATCAACTGAAATGCCAGATTGGGTCACTGTAAATATACAGTATAACAGGTATTTGCTACTATCACTGCAAAATGAATCCAGTGAGACACATTTACTGGTTTGCGTCATTTGGCCAGATGCAGATTCTGTATATAATGCATGAATAACTGAAAGTAATAAGAGTTGTAGTGACAATGGACTCTGACAAAAAATAATATGAGAAAACATGGCTCCAAAGACTTTATTCCAAGAGTTGTGTTAGTTGTACCATTGTGTACTGTCCCGCTGTAGCTTGTCATCAAATTTGGCTCAAGAGTTCAAGTGATGAGAAGATTTGTTAAAAGTGGTCAAAGTGTTTTGATGACCTTTGAAATAATGACAAAAACACCAATATAAACTGGTGTCTGATGCGTAATTCATCAAACTCTCCCTGAATGTTAAGAAATTGGATACCTCAGCTGAAAACATACCCCGTCACGTTACAAAAATGCCGTGGTGACCATACGACAGGTGTTAATCAAAATTGTGCCGTTTGATTTATAAATTGCCTAAATGCGACTGTTGAAAGTCAACGAAAATACTTTCCATCAAAAGTGGATGTTTACAATTGAAAAATCTTCAAACGCAATTATCTATAGTTAATCAAAATTGTGCCGTTTGATTTATAAATTGCCTAAATGCGACTGTTGAAAGTCAACGAAATTACTTTTCCCATCAAAAGTGGATGTCTACAATTGAAAAATCTTCCAACGCAATTATCTATAGTATTTTTAAAAATCCGTCTCCATCCACCTACATTCTCTGCACGACAAAAACCCATTAAAATTCCGGACCTCTAATCACTTTCTTCCAACCGTGACGGGTAAATGGCAAAGAATCCAAATTAGTGATAGCAACTCAATTAGAATGATCTTCGTTTAAAATGACGATGTCACATATTATATACCAAAATCACCTGTAACCTGTTAATTGAAATTTACATTTTTTTTCACTTGAAAAACATTTTAAGATTGGGATACAAGGTAAAACCTCCCTGCAGGGTTGTCAATACGAGAAGAGTTACAACGTTCACAACTGTTTGGATTATTGGACCATCATTCAGTCCAAGCATATCTTCCAGGATCCATTGAAATACATGAAGATACTGCAATCTTCAGGAGACTGGTGAGTCAGCCGCCCAAGGCAATGATTCAATTGTCTCTTCCAACAGCAGTTACTTTCTACTTACAATATTAGTTCAGAAATGTTGCATATGCAATTAAGCAATGAAATGTTATAAGCAAACATTTAAATGTTTTGCTTAAACTGATTTGGGTTATGGAGACAAATAGGAAACGATTTGAAGCAGCCGCTCTACTACTGTACGTTATTCTACTGACAATAGAACACGTTAAGACATACAGTGAGAGCGCTTCTGCCTTGAAATTTGTTTTATCAAATAGATAGATTCTTCTTCCTGGTAGTTCGGACTGTTCAAGACACTAAGCATGTGACATGTTTCGTGTTATATTAAAGTAACGGGCTTTTCGGAGTATATACAACGTTTCGGAGAGGGTGAGTATATAATCCGAAACGAAAAATAGCAGACACTATATACATAGAGCAAAAAATGTTAATAGTAAATGACTGTCCAAGGCTAAACTTATACCAAGTATATATTTGAATTCATTTACTTGACGTAACAGACAAATATTTAAAACAATGATATAATCAGCTAATTAAAAACTGTATTATGTAACAATATTATACATTTGTTTATTTTCATGGACAGAGTAGTGTAATATCTAGAAGGTTGCCTTAGCTTACAATTCATTACATGACTTGCCTTAGTAGACGAAACATTTTGAAATTTTTTGCGGTCGAAAATCCTTAGTTTTCTAGTGCTTTTATTTTGAGAAGATCCCTCCTGTTCACTTATTTAAAAAACCCACAAACAGTAAACATGATATCAGGTCATGAACATGAACTGGAAACGTGAACAGCAAGCTTACATTTACGAAGCCCTTTAGACATCACATTCATTGTTTCTACGCCCTTCTATGCAGTACAGAAACAAAAGATATCATGATAACCATATAGAAATAATTTAAAGCAATTTCCTGTTACAATAAGTCTTGTATGGTAATTAACATGTGTATCAAAAAGTAAACATGGTCGAGAAAAAGTTAGAAAGATTGACTAACTATTGAGATAGATAAAAACTGGTCATTTGCAATGTACGAGAAGTTTTGTAATCACCTAACAAAGAAAATGTTTTCATTATTTCCGATTGTTTGCATCAATACATGTTCTCTAAGCAAAATGTTATACCAGAACTGTTTGAGTTTAGATGAAATACAGTTTCTGCATTTTTGAAACACTGACATTCATTAACCTTACAAGTAATATTTATTCATGGAGTCGACTTTATGTTCTCACCAGTTGAATGTGTTTCAAAACATGTGTACTATTAAGAGTCTCTATTCATAGTCTCTTAATACGCTTGTCCGATATGTTCCAACCGATACTACTTGAAGGTAAAAATGCTTTGAACAACTTCCATTTATATGTAAATCGTGAGTAACATGTCATAAACATGTGTGTCTCATCAAAACAAAATATTTACATAATTGGTCCCAAAAGAAATAATGAGCCACAGAGGCTCGTCCTTTTGAGGAAAATGACTTTACATACATAGCAATATTGTAACAGTCATCTGTCAGGTGCTTACGAATAGTGAAAAAAACAAATATTCAGAATAAAGCAGCCAGTCTTTTTTCAATCACACCTAAAGACAGACCGCAACAGTTTTGGAACTTCACTGGCTTCGGCTTCTGGCTTCTGGCATACAAGCGTTCATGTCATCTGAAATTCAATATAGTATTTTAACTGTTCAAAAGTAAGTAGTTTCTGAATGATACCCCACTCCACTTCAGCAAATCAAAATAATGAATTGCTTTCTTTTAACCGAAAAATAACGGTTTTAGTTGCGTGTATCAATTCGCCCGGTGTTTCAATTCGCCCGAAGTTCGGACACTTTTGACCTAACTTCGGACAGTACAACCTAATGTTCCGGCATGTGTCAATGGATTTAACTATTCATCAAACTGATTCTTTATATCCACAGATACGATTAAATAGTCCACGAACAATAAAATATCCGTAGTCAAAATGCTTGAAGTAATTTGTCATTTATTCAGAGTATGCTTTTCGATGCTAAATATTTAGCAACTGCCGGATGCGTTGTTAGAATAAATGACGTCACAATCACATTTGCCGGTATACTGACGCATAAACGATGTGAGTGCTAAATTTCTTATTTACTATCTTAATTTTGTTGTTATATGTGAAGCCGTAATATTTCTACATATTTCCAGAGGTTTTCCACGGTCATTTAAAACTTAACAAGTGGTTACAAAGAAAATGTAATTGTGTCCGAACCTTGATCAAAACTGTCCGAACCAAGGTCATTTTGACATTCTATCGAAATCTCAATATTTAACCACAGAATCGCATCTAAAGAACCAATATTCAATTTCATTGTAATGAATACATGTTTTTACTGGTATATTCATCTAAGTTGATATATTTTGGAGCTTTCTATATGTTCTAAACTGTACGCTAACCTATACATTAAAACAAATATTTCGCAAATTTCTTTCATGAAAACGTTACTTGTACCTCACACAAAGGCACATTTTAATTTAAAAAAAGTCAAACTATCAACTATTTATCAAAAGAAAATACATTTTGAAACAAACAACTTACATTTATTACAGATATCATTGCATCAGCTGTAAATGAAAAGTGTCCGAAGTTCGGGCGATTTCTAGTGGTGTCTGAACTTCGGTCAGTTTGCCCTATTTAAAACACTATAATTCTACTCATTATACCCCCTCTTACGAAGTCACACCATGATCCCGAGATGTGCCTTTTGAGGGTTGGAACTTTTTGTGAATTTAAAAAAAAATAATTGTGGTTTACATGGAAACATGATTTTGAGGAAGTCTGAAGCATATCTCCCACTCTATGCATGTGATCCATACCAAACATGTAAAACTCAACCATGATTCCTAGATGTGCCTTTTGAGAGTTAATATTTATCCATTGATGTAACTTTTCCTCATTTAAATGTCCTTTGACCTAATGGAGGTATGTGAGCTTAGCTCGCTCTACATTTGTTCTAGTATATGATGCCGTATGAGCTACCTCATGTGCTCTAGTGAGAAGGACACCTAGCTGTCACAAAGTTGGATTAATAGAGGTGATAAATCAAACTCTGTTCAACAAGAACCAACGTTTACTGTTGTCCCTTAACGCATGATTCTTTACAGTGATTATTTTATTTCAAGATACTGATCACATGGATGTAAGTTGATTGAAGAAGACTGGAATGTTTGTATCTCGTAATTTCCATAAAAATCAATGATATGCACAGATACCTTAGCTGAGAGATACGTGTATGTTGCTGATATGCAATTTGACATTTAAAAATCACCAGAAATGTTTGATATTTTTTCTGACATAACATTATCAAATTACGAAAATGATTTGATGACCCCCAGAAGCTTAAACATAACAAAGTAATCACCCTTGTTGAAATGCTAAGCAGATTATCAGAAAACATATCCGAACGCAATTTTCGGTATTTTTTTTATATAATGATAATATAGTAATCACCAGCATGTACAGTTCTATATGAACAGTGGGGAAATGAATTTCAGCCTTTTAAGGTTCGTTTATGGTTCAAATATTAAATGTTGGCGACAAGAACCATTATTTTCATGAAATATAATGTTTGCATGCTGTTTATACATATCAACACTTCTGTGGCGCAACACTCAAAGTTCAGTAGAGTAAGTATGATTAAATATGTCAGTATATGCTTCTTTCAACACCATCAGTGGTAAGAGTTTTGTATATTACTCTTTTTATTTTTTAAATGAGTGTTAAGCTGTTAAGCCTACAACTATAAACTGCTCATCTATTACCATGTATGTTTCATGTAAAAAAAGAAACCATACCTGTCATGACCAAGCAGCAAGACTGCCTCATAAACTGGGATAGAAATCTTTATCTCAGACATATACACTATTTAAATTGACGGCAAGAGAGGCTTACAAAGATTATGTGTATTCAATATGTATATATTATTCTTAGTTATTATAGGTGTTTACAATTTTTCAATTATCGTGAACAATCATTTATTGAAGTTATATAATATTTTAAAATAATAAAACAATCATTATATTTATAATATACTCAGAACCTTGAAAACCCCAACAAAGGGAACATAATCATAAATAATTTGGAAATTTTAGAGAAATAATTTAATATGATAATGTCATAAGTGTCTATATATTAGACCTTTCAGATTTAGGTTTTGATGCAAGCAGGGTCATATCAGTTCCCACAAAGAAGAACACTATGAGATGTGACAGGAGGATAAACAATGGCAAGTAGCAAGTCGTGGATGATCAGCACCCGAGTGGATCTGTCAGAAAACAAGATAGATATTGTTCGGATCTCTTACCTCAAAGTTACCAAAATAACTTGGACATCTGGGTCTGTGAAGTTAGCGAACAGTTCCTTATTCCTTATTCCCTATTCAAAATGTGAAGTTAGCATACAGTTCCTTATTCCTTATTCCCTATTCAAAATGTGAAGTTAGCATACAGTTCCTTATTCCTTATTCCCTATTCAAAATGTGAAGTTAGCGTACAGTTACTTATTCCTTATTCCTTATTTAAAATGTGAAGTTAGCATACAGTTACTTATTCCTTATTCCTTATTCAAAATGTGAAGTTGGCAAACAGTTACTTATTCCTTATTCCCTATTCAAAATGTGAAGTTGGCGAACAGTTACTTATTCCTTATTCAATTTTTTAGCAATTCACGCTTGTTCGTAGGTTATTATTCAATATTTAAGACTGCAAACAACAATAACGTTCTTCTCTTGTGTGCCGGTATTTTAAAACTAAACGCAGAAAGCCCACAGCGTTGTACACAGATGATCCGAGCGCTCCACGAGCTATAAATACCACGCAGTCGATTCAACATGGCGTCGCTTCAATCTGTTGCTGTTTAAATCAAATCAAAGATAGATTCCATGTCAGCACATAGAGATTTGAATACAATAAACAAATGTTAAGTTTAACTCAAAAGCTCATGTGAGGAGTAACAGTAGTTTATAAACGACCGGGGACGTGCTCCCCGAACATCGAAATGAAGGTCAATCTGAATCCGTTGCTGAGAGTGTGAAGTTAGTTACTTATTCGGTATTGGACATTTCTGTCGCTGGCACCCGTTTCGGATTACATAGTTTTATATATGAATCAGAACATGTTAGCTCCGTCTCTAGGGTACATTTCAGCTGTAATAAAGTTTTAGTTACGGCCTTGAACTAGCGCTGTGGACTCATCATAGGTCAATCTGAATCCGTTGCTGAGAGTGTGAAGTTAGTTACTTATTCGATATTGGACATTTCTGTCACTGGCATCCGTTTCAGAATATGTAGGTTTATATACGAATAAGCACATGTTAGCTCCGTCTCAAGGGTACATTTTAGCTATAATAAAGTTTTAGTAACGGCCTTGAACTAGCGCTGTGGGCTCGTCATAGGTCAATCTGAATCCGTTGCTGAGAGTGTGAAGTTAGTTACTAATTCGATATTGGACATTTCTGTCGCTGGCACCCGTTTCAGAATACATATGTTTATATAAGAAGCAGCACATGTTAGCTCCGTCTCAAGGGTACATTTTAGCTATAATAAACTTTTAGTTACGGCCTTGAACTAGCGTTGTGGGCTCGTCATAGGTCAATCTGAATCCGTTGCTGAGAGTGTGAAGTTAGTTACTTATTCGATATTGGACATTTCTGTCACTGGCATCCGTTTCAGAATATGTAGGTTTATATACGAATCAGCACATGTTAGCTCCGTCTCAAGGGTACATTTTAGCTATAATAAAGTTTTAGTAACGGCCTTGAACTAGCGCTGTGGGCTCGTCATAGGTCAATCTGAATCCGTTGCTGAGAGTGTGAAGTTAGTTACTAATTCGATATTGGACATTTCTGTCGCTGGCACCCGTTTCAGAATACATATGTTTATATAAGAAGCAGCACATGTTAGCTCCGTCTCAAGGGTACATTTTAGCTATAATAAACTTTTAGTTACGGCCTTGAACGTGCGTTGTGGGCTCGTCATAGGTCAATCTGAATCCGTTGCTGAGAGTGTGAAGTTAGTTACTTATTCGATATTGGACATTTCTGTCGCTGGCAACCGTTTCAGAATATATAGGTTTATATAAGAAGCAGCACATGTTAGTTCCGTCTCAAGGGTACATTTTAGCTATAATAAAGTTTTAGTAACGGCCTTGAACTAGCGCTGTTGGATCGTCATAGGTCAATCTGAATCCGTTGCTGAGAGTGTGAAGTTAGTTACTTATTCGATATTGGACATTTCTGTCGCTGGTACCCGTTTCAGAATACATAGGTTTATATAAGAAGCAGCACATGTTAGCTCCGTCTCAAGGGTACATTTTGGCTACAATAAAGTTTTAATTAGGGCCTTGAACTAGCGCTGTGGGCTCGTCATAGGTCAATCTGAATCCGTTGCTGAGAGTGTGAAGTTAGTTACTTATTCGATATTGGACATTTCTGTCGCTGGCACCCGTTTCAGAATACATAGGTTTATATAAGAAGCAGCACATGTTAGCTCCGTCTCAAGGGTACATTTCAGCTATAATAAAGTTTTAGTAACGGCCTTGAACTAGCGCTGTGGGCTCGTCATAGGTCAATCTGAATCCGTTGCTGAGAGTGTGAAGTTGGTTACTTATTCGATATTGGACATTTCTGTCACTGGCATCCGTTTCAGAATACATAGGTTTATATAAGAAGCAGCACATGTTAGTTCCGTCTCAAGGGTACATTTTAGCTATAATAAAGTTTTAGTAACGGCCTTGAACTAGCGCTGTGGGCTCGTCATAGGTCAATCTGAATCCGTTGCTGAGAGTGTGAAGTTAGTTACTTATTCGATATTGGACATTTCTGTCGCTGGCACCCGTTTCAGAATACATAGGTTTATATAAGAAGCAGCACATGTTATTTCCGTCTCAAGGGTACATTTTAGCTATAATAAAGTTTTAATTAGGGCCTTAACTAGCGCTGTGGGGTCGACATAGGTCAATCTGAATCCGTTGCTGAGAGTGTGTAGTTAGTTACTTATTCGATATAAGTATGTACTACACATGAACACACACACATATATACACACGTACTTACTTCGTATGTGTAGACACATATGTATCCGTAGGCACATATATAATCATATGCACGTATATCTCTTTTCGCATGCATGCACTTACTTATGATTACGTACTGGAGTACCTTTGCGTAGATACGTACGTATGCATACGCATGTACAAAATCGAAAGCATGTATATCTGCTTAGTTACAATACGTAGCACGTATGCATCCGTAAGTAAGTGAACGTGTATATATCTGCTTACGCACACACAGACAAACGCACGTATGTATGTTGCGCACAAACTTAATTGTAAGGACGTACATCTGCTTGCGCATGCAAGGACAAAGGCACGTACGCACGCACGAATGTGTATGCAAGTACATATGCATAGGCACGTTCACAATCGTACCCATGTAATCTGCTTACGCTCACAGGGACACAACCACGTACGCATTCCCTTACGTACGAATGAGTAGGTACGAACGTATACTTACGCAATCGTCCGCATGTGGACGACACCCATAGCCTCACTGACGTACAATAATAACTCAGTGATGAGATTTCTATCTTGACAATTAACATGTAAAAAGAAATGCCAACAGAGCATAAATAACAATCCAATTCATTTTATTAACAAAAGTATTAAATTGTGCAAGTGATACATAACGGGGAAACAACTAATTGTTTTTACAACAGATTGGAGATGAGTTGTTTATACAATAAATAGAGTTGATAGTCAAAGGTTGAATAGCTAATTAAGTGGAATGAATAGAGACTGCATGAAGGATTAGCAAGGTGATTGGAAGCCATTTGAATGATTTTACAATAGATGAAATAGATGTATACAGGGAAAAGTAAGTTGATTAAAATCTAATACTTTTTTCAATAAAAAAAAAGTTTACACCTTCATGCAAAAATGTTATGTTAAGAATTTTTTAATATGATGACAATTTATACAAAGATCAGCATGACATAACTTGACTTTCAACTATAAAGTTTGACTGATTGATTTAATAAAAAAATTCAGCTCTTTAAAGTCATTGGGTTTGGAGAAGAAGAAGTTTACGGATGGAAGCCATGTCATGCCATGAGCACATGAACTAAATATACAGATTACAAAATGCTTTTCTACAGTTAATTATATTGTCATCGCATTGCTTCTTCTTCAAATTCAATATATGGTCGTTAATCAAAACTCAATAGTAAAGGAATAACTATGTTGACACAAGATCAGCAAACGTTCACAAAGTTATTTCAAATTATCTATAAACGGACTTCATCTCACTTCCAAAATTGAATATTTTAAGAACAGTTATGAATAAACTAGGTCTGGTTAACATTCAAACCTACACAATAAGGGATGATAACAATTCTTTAAGAAAGTGACATAAATCATTAATAATGACTGTTTGAAAATATACTGTCATATTGTGCTAGAAATTAACACTGTAAAAGCTTTATCACCTTAATGCCCTAGCCCTGACATATATTTAATTCCTGAATCACTTTGCAATAGTCAGAGTGAAAGTCTGTGTTTTTATCTTTACCAGTCATTGGAGAAAAATATATCAAAATTAACAATTTCTTTAATTTCTGGATAATAGACATTATAGATTATCAAGTCTCGTAGTTTTATTTCTAGGTAATAAATACTAAAACAGGTTATGTTTAAAATCAAAATGCAGATTTAATTTATGAATTTTATTTCAAAGCCACAAATCTTATCTCGTACATGACAAAAGTCCAATATAATATACCTATAAATATGATAAATTTCTAAAACAATTCATGTACGGATATTCTGTTGGTTACAGGATCAAATATTAAAAAGCTTTTTAAATGGCAAAGTCTGATTATGATAGTACATAGTTATTGAAATGAAGAAAATGATTCAATTCTTTTTCAGTTCAATTTCTTACCATAAGTAATGGAGGACTGTCAAAATGCCTTAAAAATGTTTAATTTGAATACAATATACATATCAAGAAAATATTTGATTCTAGCAAGCCAAATCATTCATGTATTTCCATTCGGTCTTCATGAAAGTTGCTCCGATGCAGCATCATAATGTTTATTTTTTAAATGCACGGTCTGAGGTATTATCAATGTGACCGTCATCAACATTCATTCAGCTTGTATCTCTTTTTTCTTTGAACTGGGGATGAAATATACTGGATCTGCAGAAGTGAGTCTTTTGTAGTCCTCCATGGGCAGCTTGTAGAATTGGCATCCTTGAAGAAATCCACATACTCTGCAAATAAAGTGTTATAGATAAAGTGAGTGATAGAGACAGGATTTCATAAAATAATCAATCAGAGAGCCCATGTTAATATTTTATTGTGGCCAATATCTGTAGACACAATTTATAGTTTTCAAATGTACCTAGATTTTATAATGAAATCATTCAGAGTCAAGCAATCATATTGTCCAAAGAAAAAGACAAACAACAGGAAAAGTTGTAATTATGTTAAACTTATTCATAAAAAGAACTAGAGCCATTGGCTTTATAGCTCATCTGTAGACACAATTTATAATTTTCAAATGGATCTAGATTTTATAATAAAATAATTCAGACAAGAGTAAAGCAATCACAAACAGGAAAAAGTTGTCATTATGTTAAACTTATTCATATATAAACAAGTACCATAGGCTCTGTAGCTCAACAGGCTTAAACAACACACTAAATAGGTTTCAAACTGTAAATTTTCCAGAAGTATTTATCAGAAGTATAAAAAACACTCAAGTAGTTTTCATAATGGAAAAGAAGATGAATATATATATCTTTATGTTGTGACCCCTGTGTACCCATTTTTTAGGCCACTGTGGCACAGAGTCACCAAATATACTATTTACTGAATTTAGAATCCCCAAAAGCTAAGGAGTCTGTACGCAACATTTCAGCTTTCTATGGCTTTAGGTGCCAGAGATGATGTAAAAAGGTTTTTCGGTCATGACCCCTGTGACCCATATTTGGGGCCACAAGGTCACCAAATCTATAATCTCATTGGCCAAGGAGTCCAAGTGTACATAAAATTTCAGCTCTCAGGCTCTATATTCATTGGTTCTTAAGAAGTCTAAGAAGCTAAAAGATTACGGACAGTCACAGATGGAAGGACCAATGCAATATCACAATACTTAAGCAATGATAGACAATTAGCTATTGTAGACAATAGTAATAAATAGTCCATTTGAATAGGGTTATTTCCATGACCAAAGCACACAATTTATATTTTTACCCACAAGGAATTGTACTTTTGGTACTTTTTTGTACTGTTTAGGTACCCGTTTAAACAGCTGGGTGGACTGAGTGCTAAGGCTGTGCAATATTATTGCAGTACCAATATATTGCAATACAGACTTGTGCAATACGTGTATTGCAATACGATTTTCATATCGCAATATATTGCACCAACAAATATGAAGTAAAATGTATTCATTTATTTTGTAAAAGGCACTTATACTGGCTTAACTTGTATTAGAAAATTATTTTCAAGTGCTAGAATGTGTGTTGGACTGTATTACAAATGATCTTTTTAAAGATCTTAAAGTAATTTTGTCAAAGGTGTCTTGTTTAAACTGCCAAAAAATTGAATGTAGAGTTTATTAAGTATGTTGCAATGTCATTGGCACTAGCTAATATGGTCTTTATAGAAATATCTCATTGTCAGAGGATCTTACAATATATTGTGGTACGTATTGCAATACATTACAGTTCAGCAATACATATCGCAATACAAAGATTGAGGCAATACACAGCCCTACTGAGTGCATATGGATGAAGTGCCTTGTCCAGGGATACAAAACAGTATGAGGCACCAGGCCACATGTTTGATGTCTCAATATGCTAACACCTACACCACTGTGGTCCAAAATAATAATTTGAGTCATTTCATCCCTATCTCACAAAATCTACAATTTAGAATCCCCATTAGCCAAGGAGTCTGTACACAACGTTTCAGCTCTCTAAACCTTATGGAACTGGAGAAGAAGTTGAAAATAGGTTTTTAAGGTTGAAATCTACAATTTAGAATCCCCATTAGCCAGGAGTTTGTATGTAAAATTTCAGCTCTCTAGAGTCATTGGTTCTGGAGAAGAAGTCGAAAAAGCGAAAAGTTTACAGGCGGATGGACGGACGCCGGAATCCATGCCATGCCTTAAGCCACCGGGCATATATTGATTCAGATTTAACTGCAGTATAAAATTTACCATTTGATTTGACAAAATAACACTTTTGGATTGGTTTCTTTTCAAGGTTGGTTCATTCACTGATAAACATCAAGACAAGCTTTTATTCTGATTTTGCTCTATTTACAAATAATCTACCCTTTTCCTCAATTTATATTTACCTCTCTGCATCCCATCTCTCTTGGTTAGGCTGACCATGGGAACAATTTGTATCAAGCTTGCCATGATGAGTGATGAATATGTTGATTCGAGAAGTCCACTTTGACATCAAGAGCTGTGGCACTGTCACATGTGGTTCGAGATGGATTTGATTCAGCTGCTCAAAGCAGCAGTCTTTCTTCTTTCGTATACCTTTTGACAAAATGTTTTAAAATTATTCAACGATGAAGAAGTGTAAGATTTACAAAATATAGCCATTGCCTCTGTAGCTCATCAGTATTTGAATGATTTATTATCTTAGATTGCATATCTCGAGCCATTGGCTCTGTCAACCTTTTGCATGATTTGTAGGTCTAATGAGAAATACTCTGAGTGTTTAGGCATTGCAACATCAGTCACATCACTTGAAGTTCCTTCGAGCGGATATTTTAATGTAAACACATTAAAATGACCCCTCCATAGACAATGGACTTGCGTGGCTTAACCGAACCATGTACACTCATTTAGAACTCTTTTTTATTGATTCAGGAGTATTACTTAGGTATTTATTTATTTAGGGGTGAAACGGTTCACAAGTATAGTTGGTGAACTGCTATATTTTGAGATTTGTGAGTTTTCGGTAGATACCGAATACGTAATTTAATTAAACAATTATCTTTATTAACTCAAATACAATGCACAATTTCTGAAAGTCAAGGGTTCATTGGTTTGAGACAAACATTCTTGACTCAAATATCATGACTGACAAGTCATCCAAGGTTTAAAAAACAACTTGATAATTTTGTTCGTAAAAGGTTGTACCACTAAGTAGATAAGTACTGCAAGCTTTTAAAATGTACAGACAGAATACTGTGTACTAATTTGATTTACATCTGAGTGACAGGAAGTTCTGTATATCTTGTGATTGTTCAACAAATCAGTCTTTGAGTTTCAGTTTTATTTGTTTTGTTGTAACATTATTACAACATTTATTTATGTTATCCAATATCCATTTGAGAAATTAAAAATTTTATTGTAAGTTTCAATTTTACAATTTTAAAAACATTTCCATACCCTATACACCTGTTTTCAAGAAAAAACATTTGATGTGTTGTGGTTTTAGTTTATATATTAAATTACATTCATGGTTGGAATCCCAGTGGAGACACCAAAAATAGAACCATGGCCTCTGTAGCTCTTCAGGAGATAATAAGTGAGGTATGTTATGGAGTGGGCTTCATAGCAATGGTCAGATAATGGAATATAGTAATAAGAATTGAGTGAAACGATTAAAGCAATTCAAACATATTTTTTTAACCATAACTGTGCCAATCTGCTATATATGTGTTGAAAGAGCAACAAAAAGTTTTACAGAAACATGTTATTTGTCATAAAATGTTAGTATGACAATATATGCATGGATAATAAATGCCAAAGATATTTTTCATGTAAAATATGTGCAATTGTTTTGTAGCTTGGAAATAAATGACCTGGGGCTGTAAAAGGAAAAGGAAAATACCTTTTTAGGTCATGACTCCTGCGAATTATAAGACATTGCCAAGTCATCAAATTTTTGTTTAACATCAAAATTGGTAATACTATTAATCCACACAATAAATATTATAGACCTTTGCATTCTATTGTTTTAATTCTTAATTGTAATCTGGAAACATCAACATTTATTACATATATAATGAACAGGAGCCTCAGTTTTTGAAAATCCCATTTCTCATAGGCTCCATTTCAATACTTTCTTGGAAAGCAGTCTCGAACACAGTCTGTAACACTACACAGAAGTTTGAAGTAACCTGAAACCTCTGTGATACTATCAGTTTTCATCCTTCTGCCAGGGAGGTGTCACCCCCAGGTCAACACAATGCAATTACATAACATGCAGACACAGCCAGTAAAATTTATATTTTAGATTTTGTTTTCTCTACAATTAATTATTGTTTCTGTACTGGAGAAGAAGATGAAAATAGGTGTGGTGTCACAATCTCATGTAGATGCTTCTTATAGTCCTATGTTATTGTTTCATCACCAGTCATATTCAGTTCACATATCTCATGTAAAATAACAAAATTTTAATTCTTCTTCAAATTATTCCTTTGTTTCCTGTCACAATATTTAGTTCAAAGGGTATTCAGTAGTTCTCATTTCAAATAGATTCACATCAAACATGTCCATAATGTAGATAAATTAACTGCAAAGTTAATAGAAACTAAATTAGTTAATAGTTATACAGTATAAACTATGATATAAATATCATATGGTATACCAAATTGACTCATACTGGAAATTCTCATTAATTAATTACCGTAATTCTTCCATTATTTCGACCCTCAAATTTTCCAAATATTTTAACAAAATGTTCACGGTCGAAATTATCACCACTCACCTTCGTTTGTACGCCATCTTTGTCGAAATTTTAGATTTTCATATAAATGTTTTAAACCAATTTGAAAAAGAAGGTTACACACTTCGTAAATATTATAGTTATCATAAACTTTTAATTATGTTTGTATATGGTATTTATATTCATATAATTCACTAATACACCGTTTTTGTTTATTCAGAAGACAAGATATGATCGGCGAAGCCACGATTCTCAATTTATTGTTTCTGTGAAATTTGAATGGCATTTGGATTTTAAATTGTGTACCATGAATTAAAACAATAATAATCTGGAGTTTAATTGTTATGTTCTTACAATTGACAAAATAAATCAGGAAATTTTAAATGATATGAATCGTAATTTAGCTTTAGCGTGCATGTCTGGACGCATGTCTCGCATCGCTGGCTGTCCATTTGTTTTCAAAGGAAGTACAATCTGATTGGTTGCTATATTAGTATAAACCAATCACTGCAGACTATCGTCATTACGGAATTCCCTTCTAGCAAGCGTATCACCTAGAACTCCTTACTATTATTGCATTAGTTCAGAGTGCTATGTGTAAAATTCATCAATAAATTATAATATGAACCATTATCTGTTACAATAAAAGTCAAGTTAGGAAGCATATTTTCTCTGTCAAGTTTTTCTGAAACAGCATTGTGACAATCAAGTAGAATATATCAACAAACTTGCTTTGCAAGAACTCACAAACATAAACAATGACAGCTGAATAATTCTATTACCTTTGAAAGGCTTTATTTATGCAAACTATGTATTATTGATATTTTGAAACATATATATACCTGAACATATATGGTTCTGATTATCTACGACAGTGGACAGTCGCCTCTCTGGGTGTTTGGTTGAGTCTATTTGTATGTATAGGGATTAACAAGTCACAAAACTTTGAAACAATTTATTATATATTCAGATTTTTAAAACTGAAATATATTTGTAAGTATGAGCTAACATCTGTCCAAGGACGTGTATCACATTGATCTGTCATAATATTTCCACAGTAATAAATCATTTAATAAGTAAATTGACTTACCAAAATGGAAAGGCAAAACAATATCCCAGTCATCGATCCTACTCAAAAATAGACCATAATATTCCAGTGATTTCACTGCAGACTTTAAGGAACTAGGTCAATTGACTGTTTCAAGTCTCCCCAGCAAACATCCAGATGTTATAAAACTTATCATTAGTCATGTGACTGTTTCAAGTCTCCCCAGCAAACATCCAGATGTTAAAAGCCTTATCATTGGTTAACTTTGGGACTTCCCTTTTCTTAGCCAATCAGAAAATTCAATACAAACTCAATTCATAGTGTAGCATTACCGTGTTGACAGTCAAAGTGATATCTATTTATAGCCCCACATGGAAGTGATTGCTGCCTTTTCATTTACGAAAAATGAAATCATTTATAAAGGATAATATGATAAGATGTAACATCATTCTTGATAAAGGTATGTCATAAGTACAGTAAGTGAATAAATTGAGAAGTGTGAAAATAAATCATTTATCAATTAGAATGTCTTGTGACAAGCGTGATCAAGTTAAAACATTTCCCAAAATTGTTGTAATTATAAATACGCGCTTTTCTCATAAAACTCACTGAAAACAAATCACAAGATGATTGTATATCATGACTGTAAATAATTTGTTTTCAAAATTTGGATTGTGGTCGAATTTTTAATTTGTCAATACTGAACTTATGGTACACTGTTGAAATTTTGAAAGGTATTTTGAAAAAAGGCTGTCCGATGATCTTACGTGGGCGAACTTATAGAGGGGGCGAAATTAAAGAAGAATTACGGTACACAATATCATGAGATACTCAAAAATTCCATTATTTACTCTTAAATTTCAAAGAACATAATATTAAATTTAATAAAACATTTTGTATTAAGTTTTTGAAATACTTTTAGACTAGTGTACCTTTATCAGCAATTCAATTGCAAAATACAAATAATTACTCATATGTTAAATATGTGAAATGTTACTCTAGCTATAGGTGAAATGTGACATACAATTTTTGTTAGACCGCCAATTTTAAGTTTTTAATTCTCAACATCTCTTTTTCATCAAACATATTATATTCTCAAAGCACATGTTAGAACTCTCACATCAGAAAGTTGAAATGACTAACTCTCAGGTCCTTTCTTTGGGATTACCTCCCTTACCTACTTAATGGCTGAAGAACTCATAAAATCTCAGAATAAATTATGATGGTCTAAACTACAATAGGCTTTTAGGTTGTAAACATTGTTACCCATATTTGGGGTCACAGGCTCACCAAATCTACAATTTAAAATCTCTTATAGCCAAGGAGTATGTACATAAAATTTCAGCTCTCAAGAGTTATTGGGACTGGAGAAGAAGATGAAAATAGATTTTTTAATTCATGACCTCTGTGACCCATATTTGGGTTCTCCTTTTACATTTTTAAGGTCATGACCTCTGTGACCCATATTTGGGGTCACATGGTCACCAAATCTACAATTTAGAATTTCTTCAGCCAAGGAGTATGTACATCATATTTCAGCTCTCTAGAGTCATTGGTTCTAGAGAAGAAGTTGAAAAAGTGAAATGACGCCATAAGCCCATGTGTAACCTGGGTCTCATACTGTGTTGTGCCCCTGGGCAAGGCACTTCATCAACAATGTACTCATTCCACCAGACTGTTTAAAAGGGTACAAGGACATAGGAAGTATTCAGGCCTCAAAGTGAATTTTTTTTAAGGAGCAGACATACTCTTGACATAAAAGAAAATTGCAAGCAGTGAATAAATAAGATTGCTAAAAGTACCTATATATGAATGAATATAAGCAAACAAACTGTAAGCTAGCTAATATTCAATACCATTTTGTAGCAATAATGATGGATAATGGTTATAATTGGTGAAGAAACAGTTTATTTCAGGGGACCTAAAATTTTGTAAAGGAGCAAGTGTGCTCCTAACTCAAAATTACAGGTTATCTTAAAGTCTAAATTTTATTTTTAAATTACAAACTGAATCAAAAGTTGAAGCAAGCACAGCTCACATACCCCAGCTTCCAAATATAGTTTGACAAAATTAAAAATAGAGACACTCGCTCTGTAGCTCATCAGGCCTTATACATTAACTAAATCAAAATGTCAACTTCAAGGTCAGAGGTACAAATAGGAAACACTTTAAATGGAGAAAATGAAATAGGTCCTTACCCCTCTGACCTATCTCTGAGGCCAGATATAAAATCACCTTCAAATAAAGACACACTTGAACATTTAATTCATCACTGTTGTTTAATTACCTCCCTTTTAAGAGCACATAAAATCTCAAGATGAAAATAGCTTTCCAGGTCATGACCTCTATGATCCAATTTGGGGTCACAGTGTCACGGAATCCCCTTTGGCCAAGGAGTCTGCACACAACTTTTCAGTTCTCTATACCTTTTGGAACAGGAGAAGAAGATGAAAATAGGTTTTTAAGGTTGTGACCCCTGTGACCCCATTTGAGGTCACAGGGTCACGAAATCTACAATTAAGAATACCCATTAGCCAAGGAGTCTGCACTCTGCACACAACTTTTCAGCTTTCTAGACCTTTTGGCACTGGAGATGGAGATGAAAATAGGTTTTTAAGGTTGTGATGCCTGTGACCCTAATTGAGGTCACAGGGTCACGAAATCTACAATTTAGAATCCCAATTAGCAAAGGAGTCTGCACACAACTTTTCAGCTTTCTTGACCTTTTGGAACTAGAAAAGAAGATGAAAATAGGTTTTTGGAGCTGTGACAGCTGTGACCCCAATTGAGGTCACAGGGTCACGAAATCTACAATTTAGAATCCCCATTATCCAAGGAGTCTTCACGCAATTTTTCAGCTCTCTATACCTTTTGGAACTGGAGAGGAAGATAAAAATAGGTTTTTAAGGTTGTGACCCCTGTGACCCTATTTGGGGTCACGGGGTCACCAAATCTACAATTTAGAATCCCCCTTGGCCATGGAATGCACATAAAATTTCAGCTGTGAAGTCATTGGTTCTGGAGAAGAAGCCGAAAAAGTGAAAAGTTTACGGACGCCATGCCATGCCATAAGCCCATCGGGCCTTTCAGGCCTGATGAGCTAAAAATTGAAAATTTGAGAATAAAATAATTAGAAAAAAACATGCTTAGGCATTGGGGAAGGTAGGAGCCATGGGCTATTTTGCACATTGGAAGAAAAAATGGCTCATTCAAATTTGAAATTTTACTATTGCCAAATAGGAGAATGGCCCAATTAAAATCGAGAAAATTACTCAAAGCTCTTTAAATGACCCAATGTCAAAGGTGTCTTTCCCAATCCTTGCATGCTACAGTGGTTTTAACCCTTTCACCCCTACACACCTAAAAACTACAAAATTAGGCAGGTAAACGTATAAGCATTCAGGTTTCTTAGTGGTGAAAAGGTTAAATACCTAATAAGCCACAGAGCCACTACTATAACGTATTACATATTAATCTTCCAGAGATTAGTTCAATGTCCAGGGGTAGAAATTATTTTGAAACACATGGTAGTCTGCAGGGTTTAGTTCTTATTTTGACTACTACTGATGTCCAGCTAAAGTTGCACCAATCCATATTGATAAAGTCGACTCCGTATTGATAAATCTAGACTTCTGTGTTTGAAAGACACACTTTTTTCCATTCAATTACTTGTTAAGACTAGTTGAGTGTTTGTGGGACACCGCAAATGCAGAGCAGCTCCGAAACTTTGGGTCTCGCCTTTCCCTGTTCCGCCTTCTCCTCAGCATAAATAAAATGGGAATTTTTTTGGACAAAAAATTGTTCATTATTCAAGTTATTCTAACAAGTTGAATCATCACTGGGGTCACTTTTCACAAGTTTGTTCTTAAAACCTATTTCTGATTTCAAAATTGGATCAAAGGATTAACATGGCCTTAACCAATATCCCATGACCTTGACCTTTGACCTTCAAGGTCACACCATCAATAATTACTTTTCATTGTGTATAACCATCATGCAGTCTGATTAAAATCGACGGTTTTCCGTGGAATAAAAAATGCATATATGCATATATAATAAATAGTGCATCTACCGGGATACGAACTCGTTCGTGGATTTCCACGCCAAACCGTCTGAAAGCACCCCGTACACTAGCGTGTTCGGGCGCAATTCAGCTAGCCAATCAAAAGATGCCCAACAAATGCTTTCGGTGCGAGAAACAGGGGCAGATAACTCCAAACAGCTATCCTTTTGTCTGTTCCGAATGCTTTCAAAACCGCAACCGTTTAAATACTATGATGTGATTGGTCAGCTATTTGACTGGGTTTTGGCTGCGCTAAACTGGTTCTGAACACACGCCTATACGGGGTGTTCTCAGACCTTGTGGCGAGGAATCTACAGAACCTGTTCGTATCCCGGCAGATGCAAAATTTTGCAAATTTTATTCCTCGGAACAAGGTCGATTTCAATCAGACTGAACCATCATGCAATGACTCAAAGTGTTCATTGTTAACATAAGGCATTCACAATAGCAAAAATAGCAAAAAGTTGTGACCTTGCTGTGACCTTGACCTTTGACAGATTTTAGCGAAAACGTTTTCAAATCTTGGTCTTTCTCCATAGCTGATATATATCAAATAAGAGCCTGACAGCACAATTTTTTTTAAAGTTATCATGTTTACAAGGATTATTGTAGTGATTTAAGAACTCATGACCTTGACCTTTGACATTGAATGTGAGCATGTCAAAATAATTCCCCAGATGTACAAGAAAGAAGCTATATATATATGAGGTGTTGATACCTTCATGGAAAAAAGTTATTTAGTGTTTCCAGAACTGGTGACCTTGACTCTATCTCGTGACCTTTACCTTTAAAATTCAAGGTCCCACAATCAGTGATCACTGTTCATTGTGTATCAAAATCATGTAATGATTCAAAGTGTTAATAGTTGAAATAAGACATTTTCGCAAAAAGTTGTGACCTCGCTATGACCTTGAACATTGACGGATGTTAGCGAAAACCTTTTCAAATCTTGGCCTTTCTCCATAGTTGATATACAACAAATAAGAGCACAATTATTTTTTAAGTTATCGTGTTTACAAGGATTTTTTTTGCGATTTCAGAACTCGTGACCTTGACCTTTGATCTTGAATGTGAACATGTCAAAAAAATTCCCCAGGGGCATAAGTAAGAAGTTTTGTAAATGAGTTCTCAAAACCTTCTAGGAAAAAAGTTATAGCGAATACAAAACGCGGCGGCGGAAACTTCACAAAAACTGATAGCAGCTCCGACTAAGTCGGAGCTGCTAATGATTGTCTCTTGCTATGATTGAGTATTTCAAAGGCAGGGGTATAAAACTAACCTCAAACATAAAGTAGTCTGCAGGGCTAGTCGTTCAGATTTTTACTAGCCCAATAGGAGTATCACGAGTAACCAGTATCTGCGAGTAATCTAACAGTTATAGAATTTTAAGTTTGAACTACAAAGGCAAGTATTTTCCCCACTTAAATCATTCACATCTGATGTACCCATAGTTGCTGATAAAGACAAGAATCTCTACTCATACTTTGTGTCTTCCTTAATAATTCAGGAATATTTAGAGGCCCACAGGGCTAGCAGAAGCTAGTATTTGCTAGCATGACATCATTTTTTTTACTCGGGCCGAAGGACTACGGTAGTGTTAATTTCTAGCCCTGAATGTGATTCAGAAATTGTTCTGGCCCACAGGGCTAGAAGTATCCAAATTTTGATAGCCAAAGGTATTTTTTTACTAGCCTCGGGCTGAAGGACTAGTGTTTCTAGCCCTGATGTCAGTTACAATGTAGATTGTCAATTGACCACAAATTCTACACACAAGATTCTAGCTTATACGAATGTAAATTCTGGAGAGTGATGAGCTAGAAATGAGGACATATATTGGCTTTATCAGATCAATAATATTAAACAGACTACAGTAATATAAACATACTTGAGCATGTCAGGACTGGTACAATCTGTCATCATCCCTCTGATAAGCATCGTCTCACAACACTTCACTGTTGTAGGGGTCAGCATGAGTCTGTCTGTATTGTCCTTGTTATTCTGACCACTGGAACCGTTTGCACCCATCTAGTTTATACCTGGGCCTGCAGGTACTGCAACTAAAAATACACATATTGTATATTATTAGTTTCAGAATTTTTACAAAATGTTCATTCTCTCAAAGAAATATTAGAATTATGTTTTTAACTAGAAATATGTGCATGTGATGCACTGTGATGTCCCCCGCTCCAACTTTCAATCCAACTTAGTCATATTACCCTTATTTTTCACTTATGCTAAGCACTAAGTTCAATACTGCATTAATAACGAGAAATAAAAACTAGAAAGCGTTTTTACCCGTAAAAACAGATGTCTCCCCCTTCCTCAAATGCTCCAAACCTCTAAACAATACTATCATAAAGCACCATTATGTTCTCTGTATAATTCAACTTGAATAAATAACCTATCAACTCCACATTAATAAAAAAAATTAAATTATCTCTAACCCCCAAAAGGCACATCTACACGATATGGAGAGACAGTATACCAAGTTTGGTGATGGTTGGTCACACAGTTTTAGAGATCTGCTCCGGAAACGAATACACCCTTGAAAAAGACTAAGTCCAAATCGATGAGATGCCCATTTAGCAAATGCCTCAATCAGCTTTCTTGGAATATTCTAATTATGAAAGAATGCTATATTTATACTAATTACTTAAATCATAGATATTCTTTACAAGTCAAGGTATATGAAGATTACCCTTCACACATCTACCCTTATGCCTTGATATATTGACATATCATTATTCTATTAGAATTTACAAATAATACAATTTATGACATTTTATGATTTCTTAATTGTTCTTAATTGACTTCCAAAATGTTTGCAAATCAAATATTTTAAAACTTATTTCAGAATTTCACTGCACACAATTAATTTATGAATTGACACATTCAACAAATGAAGTCTGAATACATGAAACCTGGCATTGGAAATGATGTCTTTGACTCAATGCGGGCTCTCTGAGTCTCACCTCTCCCAGTAACGCTGGCAGGCAGGTGGAAACTTGTCAACTCAAGATTCGTTTCCCCTGGTCCTATGGCGCCGTCCTGCGATGACCTTCGACAGTGTCGTTTATTACCTGGAACAAATATTGAATTGACATAAGTATTTGATCCTATAGGAAAACATATTGTTGCAATACTTTTGGTACGTCACTGTAATGTACTTTTAGCTCTACGTATGGGACAGTAGATAATCGCCAATTATAAAAAATAGAGCCATGGTCTCTGTAGCTCATCAGTACTTGAATGATTTATTATCTAAGATTGAAGATCTGAATAAATAGAACCATTTGCTCTGTTATCCTTTTGCATGCTTCATAGTTTTAAGTATTTTATCATACAAACCAAGGGTCACAAAATGTGATGACTATTTGCTAAGTAAGACAAACAGACCAGGTACTAACTGCTAATTCAATAAAATTTATTTTATATATTTTAATTTAATACTTACTCTGCCAGATAGGAGGTTCATTCAATTATTAAATGCAGTCAACATGCTGTTAAAAGAAGGCTCAGACAAAGTAACTTAAAAGCATAAACATGCAAACCATTAATTTCAAAACACAAAAAAAGAACATCTTTCTATGAAACAAACACTAGCTTGCAGCTAAAAATGCACCCAGTCAACATCCCCGCCCTCACCCACCCGACCCCAATCAACCCCATCCCACACCCTCTATCCCCCCTACCCCTTACCCACACCAGCTTACTGTAACCCAATACCCCATATCACTGTTCCTCTTGTATCTAATTATAGCATTATGCAATCCTATGTACAACAATGACTAAACCAACTAAGGTAAGTAAAAGAATCCTGAATTTAAAATAGCTCTGACGTTTTTAATTTAAGAGGTATGGGTATGAAACTTTCAAGTCTTGGTCTCCTTCATACAAAGATGAGATTTGCCACATTTTAGGTTCTTAACATTATTAGTTCCTGGAGTGAAATTGAAGGAGTTTAAAAACAACCTTCCACGCCCATATTTGAGGAGGCATTTTTTCCAAATGAACAAACTAAGTTGTCTACATCTACATGTTTATAAAGATGCTATTCTGAAAATTGTAACTTTCTGTATCAAATGTTTTTTTAGGAGAAGTTGTTTAAAGAGTCTAGGGTGGACCCCCCTGGCACGCCCATATTTGACAGGGGGTCAGGTCGGATTATTTGGGGCCACAGGTCACCAAATCTACAATTTAGAATCTCCATTGGCTTAAGAGTCTGGACACAATAATACAGCCTTCTAAATCAATAAAATGTTTTCTTTACGGAGAAGAAGACGAAAATAGATTTTTCGGTCATGGCCTGTGAGGCCCTTATTTGGGGCCACAGGGTCACCAATACTACAATTTAGAATCTCCATTGGCTAAAGACTATGCGCACAATATCTCAGCCTTCTAAGTATTTTTGTTCTTAAGAAGATGAAAATAGGACTTTAAGTCATGGCCTGTAAGGCCCTTATTTGGGGCCACAGGGTCATCAAATCTACAATTTAGAATCTCCATTGGCTAAAGACTATGCACACAATATTAGAGCCTTCTAGGTCTATTTGTTCTTGAGAAGAAGATGAAAACAGGTTTTTAGGTCATGGCCTATGAGGCCATTATTTGGGGCCACAGGGTCACCAAATCTACAACTTAGAATCTCCATTGGCTAAAGACTGCACACAATATTAGTGTCAACTAGGTCTAATTGTTCTGGAGAAGAAGATGAAAAAGCGAAAAGTTTACAGATGGACGTCGGACGGATGGATGGACGGACGGACGCCAAACACCATGCCATGCTATGCCATAATTAAGCCCACCGGGCCTTTCAGGCCTGATGAGCTAAAAATTGTCGATGGCGAAAAAAAAATTAGGTGAACCGAAATAATTCTGTCACAATTTTTTTACGGCAGATAATTGAAAAGAAAATTTTACTTGAGAAATAAAACAGTATTGAAAATTAAACTAGATTCTAGTTATTTTCAAGTATAGGCCTATCTATTTTTTAACAATGAACTATTAAACATATTCATGAATGTCATGCATACGTGTATAGGCTTCTGCACAATGCTGTCGGGTAAAGCTACGCACCTAAGAGATAACTGACCTGTAAAAACATGTCAAAAATCTATCTCAAGATGAAGGTTTGGGCTTTTATTAATCCCATTAATGTAGAAATTTTAAGTAGACTTGTTAAATACATTGACACTGAAAGTAATCAGATGACTATACCCCCCTATTTCCATAGGTCAACAATTAAGTGTAGGCTAAAGATTTATACGCAGTCAGAGTTTGATTATATCATACACATGGCAGTAGAGCAGATATATTTTGGTTTCCTATGACATTTGGTATTGGATAGAGCAAAATGTTTTATAATGTCTTATTTGTTGCAATTTATTTAAATTTTCAGTAATTACTAATTTGTCACTGTTTTGGTCAATCAACATCATTCTAACAAACAATAATTGAAGTCAATACAGTCTCTACATTTGTTTATGTTCTATTTTTCACCTATCATCCAAGTGCAATCCCAATGGCATGATCCTCTCTTGTCTTGATCAAACTTTTGACTCAAGTGGAGCAAGTCGGTCTGTCGCTGTCAGCTGAATTTCTTTGCTGACCAGTGGAATGTCGGGCATCCTTGAATAGCTTTGGGCTGGCATTCTGGTAGATCTATAACCGAAAGTCTGGATTCCTCTCGCACTTGGCTTGTTGCGTCAGTGAAATGACTCGATGATGTGACGTCATTGTCGGAAATAGCCGAAGTAGATCGGAAAAATTCATTTGTTTGGACAAGCTGTAAGTGGTAACACAGTGCAGCAGACAACAAAGGGACGGTCTTCGACGCTACATTGATAGTCGAAGGGAGACAAATCAAACAGCTGACGTCTGTGGCAGAAGTGCAAGTGCACCCTGACAGATCATTTTAGTAGATAAAATAACTAATTTCTATCACTTTGTTACCTTTTATGACCGAAGTTTATTTATTAAATATGATTGACAAAATTAACCTCAATGTTTGAGACCTCAGGTTATGATCAATATTAAATAATTCCAGATAATCAAAAACAAAATTAGGTCAAAGAATATGTCAGATACCCCAAAATATTATGTAATCTGTGTATATAAAATATTGGCCGGGACATATTTTAAATTGTGTAAATATTTATTGCATACAGTATATTTTTTAAATTTACACATTTTCCGATCACATTTTTTTTTCTTATAGAAATATTTAAATCAATATTTATGAAACGTTAAGTTTAATTCCTTTGACATAAAACATTTGACATAATTGAACTGAATTATGTTATTGTCTGACATTTTAATCATTTTAATATTAAGCAGGCTTTACGCACACAGGGACACACGCACGTACGTATGCATACGCAAGTACGTACGAAAGCGTACGCAAGAACGCAATTGCACGCACGTAGGTCCTAATCTGCTGACGTATGCACATACGCACGCACTAACTTACGAATGCGTAGGCACATACGTATGCGTAGGCACGTACGTATCCATGCGTACGCACATACACAGGCCTATGCGTAAGCACGTACATAATCGTACGCAAGTACTCCTGTTACATATGTAGGCTACGTATGTATTGTGAAACGGGTGCCAGCGACAGAATTGTCCAATATCGAATAAGTAACTCACTTCACACTCTCAGCAACGGATTTAGATTGACTATGTCGCGCCCACAGCGCTGGTTCAAGGCCGTAACTAAAACCATGTTATAGCTAAAATGTACCCTTGAGACGGAGCTAACATATGCTGATACTTATATAAACCTATGTATTCTGAAACGGGTGCCAGCGACAGAATTGTCCAATATCGAATAAGTAACTAACTTCACACTCTCAGCAACGGATTCAGATTGACTATGTCGCGGCCACAGCGCTGGTTCAAGGCCGTAACTAAAACTTTGTTACAGCTAAAATGTACCTTTGAGACGGAGCTAACATATGCTGATACTTATATAAACCTATGTATTCTGAAACGGGTGCCTTTGACAGAAATGTCCAATATCGAATAAGTAACTAACTTCACACTCTCAGCAACGGATTCAGATTGACTATGTCGAGCCCACAGCGCTGGTTCAAGGCCGTAACTAAAACTTTGTTATAGCTAACATGTACCCTTGAGACGGAGCTAACATATGCTGATACTTATATAAACCTATGTATTGTGAAACGGGTACCAGCTACAGAAATGTCCAATATCGAATAAGTAACTCACTTCACACTCTCAGCAACGGATTCAGATTGACTTATGACGAGCCCACAGCCCTAGTTCAAGGCCGTTAATAAAACTTTATTATAGCTAAAATGTACCCTTGAGACGGAGCTAACATGTGCTGATTCGTATATAAACCTATATATTCTGAAACGGATGCCAGTGACAGAAATGTCCAATATCGAATAAGTAACCAACTTCACACTCTCAGCAACGGATTCAGATTGACCTATGACGAGCCCACAGACCTAGTTCAAGGCCGTAACGTAAACTTTATTACAGCTGAAATGTACCCTTGAGACGGGGCTAACATGTGCTAATTCTTATATAAACCTATGTATTCTGAAACAGGTGCCAGTGACAGAAATGTCCAATATCGAATAAGTAATTCACTTCACACTCTCAGCAACGGATTCAGATTGACCTATGACGAGCCCACAGCCCTAGTTCAAGGCCGTAACGTAAACTTTATTACAGCTGAAATGTACCCTTGAGACGGGGCTAACATGTGCTGATTCTTATATAAACCTATCTATTCTGAAACGCGTGCCACTGACAGAAATGTCCAATATCGAATAAGTAACTAACTTCACACTCTCAGCAACGGATTCAGATTGACCTATGTCGACCCCATAGCGCTAGTTCAATGCCGTAATTACAACTTTATTACAGCTTAAATGTACCCTTGAGACGGAGCTAACATGTGCTGGTTCGTATATAAACCTATATATTCTGAAACGGATGCCAGTGACAGAAATGTCCAATATCGAATAAGTAACCAACTTCACACTCTCAGCAACGGATTCAGATTGACCTATGATGAGCCCACAGCGCTTGTTCAAGGCCGTAACTAAAACTTTATTACAGGTGAAATGTACCTTAAAGACGGAGCTAACATGTTCTGATTCATATATAAACCTATGTATTCTGAAGCGGGTGCCAGCGACAAAAATGTCCAATACCGAATAAGTAACTAACTTCACACTCTCAGCAACGGATTCAGATTGACCTATGATGAGCCCACAGCGCTAGTTCAAGGTCGTAACTAAAACTTTATTACAGGTGAAATGTACCTTAAAGACGCAGCTAACATGTTCTGATTCATATATAAACCTATGTATTCTGAAACGGGTGCCAGCGACAGAAATGTCCAATATCGAATAAGTAACCAACTTCACACTCTCAGCAACGGATTCAGATTGACCTATGTCGACCCCACAGTGCTAGTTCAATGCTGTATTTAAAACTTTGTTACAGCTGAAATGTACCCTTGAGACGGAGCTAACATGTGCTGGTTCTTATATAAACCTATGTATTCTGAAACGGGTACCCGCGACAGAAATGTCCAATATCGAATAAGTAACTAACTTCACACTCTCAGCAACGGATTCAGATTGACCTATGACGACCCCACAGCGCTAGTTCAAGGCCCTAATTAAATCTTGTTTATAGCTGAAAGGTACCCTAGATACGGAGCTAACATGTGCTGATTCATATATAAAACTATGTATTCTGAAACGGGTGCCAGCGACAGAAATGTCCAATATCGAATAAGTAATTCAATTCACACTCTCAGCAACGGATTCAGATTGACCTATGACGAGCCCACAGCCCTAGTTCAAGGCCGTAACTAAAACTTTGTTATAGCTAAAATGTACCTTTGAGACGGAGCTAACATATGCTGATACTTATATAAACCTATGTATTCTGAAACGCGTGCCACTGACAGAAATGTCCAATATCGAATAAGTAACTAACTTCACACTCTCAGCAACGGATTCAGATTGACTATGTCGAGCCCACAGCGCTGGTTCAAGGCCGTAACTAAAACTTTGTTATAGCTAACATGTACCCTTGAGACGGAGCTAACATATGCTGATACTTATATAAACCTATGTATTGTGAAACGGGTACCAGTGACAGAAATGTCCAATATCGAATAAGTAACTCACTTCACACTCTCAGCAACGGATTCAGATTGACTTATGACGAGCCCACAGCCCTAGTTCAAGGCCGTTAATAAAACTTTATTATAGCTAAAATGTACCCTTGAGACGGAGCTAACATGTGCTGATTCGTATATAAACCTATATATTCTGAAACGGATGCCAGTGACAGAAATGTCCAATATCGAATAAGTAACCAACTTCACACTCTCAGCAACGGATTCAGATTGACCTATGACGAGCCCACAGACCTAGTTCAAGGCCGTAACGTAAACTTTATTACAGCTGAAATGTACCCTTGAGACGGGGCTAACATGTGCTGATTCTTATATAAACCTATGTATTCTGAAACGGGTGGCAGCGACAGAATTGTCCAATATCGAATAAGTAACTCACTTCACACTCTCAGCAACGGATTCAGATTGACTATGTCGCGCCCACAGCGCTGGTTCAAGGCCGTAACTAAAACCATGTTATAGCTAAAATGTACCCTTGAGACGGAGCTAACATATGCTGATACTTATATAAACCTATGTATTGTGAAACGGGTGCCAGCGACAGAATTGTCCAATATCGAATAAGTAACTAACTTCACACTCTCAGCAACGGATTCAGATTGACTATGTCGCGGCCACAGCGCTGGTTCAAGGCCGTAACTAAAACTTTGTTACAGCTAAAATGTACCTTTGAGACGGAGCTAACATATGCTGATACTTATATAAACCTATGTATTCTGAAACGGGTGCCTTTGACAGAAATGTCCAATATCGAATAAGTAACTAACTTCACACTCTCAGCAACGGATTCAGATTGACTATGTCGAGCCCACAGCGCTGGTTCAAGGCCGTAACTAAAACTGTGTTATAGCTTACATGTACCTTTGAGACGGAGCTAACATATGCTGATACTTATATAAACCTATGTATTCTGAAACGCGTGCCACTGACAGAAATGTCCAATATCGAATAAGTAACTCACTTCACACTCTCAGCAACGGATTCGGATTGACCTATGACGAGCCCACAGCGCTGGTTCAAGGCCGTAACTAAAACTTTGTTATAGCTAAAATGTATCCTTGAGACGAAGCTAACATGTGCTGATTCTTATATAAACCTATGTATTCTGAAACGGGTGCCAGCGACAGAATTGTCAAATATCGAATAAGTAACTCACTTCACACTCTCAGCAACGGATTCAGATTGACTATGTCGCGCCCACAGCGCTGGTTCAAGGCCGTAACTAAAACCATGTTATAGCTAAAATGTACCCTTGAGACGGAGCTAACATATGCTGATACTTATATAAACCTATGTATTGTGAAACGGGTGCCAGCGACAGAATTGTCCAATATCGAATAAGTAACTCACTTCACACTCTCAGCAACGGATTCAGATTGACTATGTCGCGGCCACAGCGCTGGTTCAAGGCCGTAACTAAAACTTTGTTACAGCTAAAATGTACCTTTGAGACGGAGCTAACATATGCTGATACTTATATAAACCTATGTATTCTGAAACGGGTGCCTTTGACAGAAATGTCCAATATCGAATAAGTAACTAACTTCACACTCTCAGCAACGGATTCAGATTGACTATGTCGAGCCCACAGCGCTGGTTCAAGGCCGTAACTAAAACTTTGTTATAGCTAACATGTACCCTTGAGACGGAGCTAACATATGCTTATACTTATATAAACCTATGTATTGTGAAACGGGTACCAGCTACAGAAATGTCCAATATCGAATAAGTAACTAACTTCACACTCTCAGCAACGGATTCAGATTGACTTATGACGAGCCCACAGCCCTAGTTCAAGGCCGTTAATAAAACTTTATTATAGCTAAAATGTACCCTTGAGACGGAGCTAACATGTGCTGATTCGTATATAAACCTATATATTCTGAAACGGATGCCAGTGACAGAAATGTCCAATATCGAATAAGTAACCAACTTCACACTCTCAGCAACGGATTCGGATTGACCTATGACGAGCCCACAGACCTAGTTCAAGGCCGTAACTAAAACTTTATTACAGCTGAAATGTACCCTTGAGACGGGGCTAACATGTGCTAATTCTTATATAAACCTATGTATTCTGAAACAGGTGCCAGTGACAGAAATGTCCAATATCGAATAAGTAATTCACTTCACACTCTCAGCAACGGATTCAGATTGACCTATGACGAGCCCACAGCCCTAGTTCAAGGCCGTAACGTAAACTTTATTACAACTGAAATGTACCCTTGAGACGGGGCTAACATGTGCTAATTCTTATATAAACCTATGTATTCTGAAACGCGTGCCACTGACAGAAATGTCCAATATCGAATAAGTAACTAACTTCACACTCTCAGCAACGGATTCAGATTGACCTATGTCGACCCCATAGCGCTAGTTCAATGCCGTAATTACAACTTTATTACAGCTTAAATGTACCCTTGAGACGGAGCTAACATGTGCTGGTTCGTATATAAACCTATGTATTCTGAAACAGGTGCCAGCGACAGAAATGTCCAATATCGAATAAGTAACTCACTTCACACTCTCAGCAACGGATTCAGATTGACCTATGATGAGCCCACAGCGCTAGTTCAAGGCCGTAACTAAAACTTTATTACAGGTGAAATGTACCTTAAAGACGGAGCTAACATGTTCTGATTCATATATAAACCTATGTATTCTGAAGCGGGTGCCAGCGACAAAAATGTCCAATACCGAATAAGTAACTAACTTCACACTCTCAGCAACGGATTCAGATTGACCTATGATGAGCCCACGGCGCTAGTTCAAGGTCGTAACTAAAACTTTATTACAGGTGAAATGTACCTTAAAGACGGAGCTAACATGTTCTGATTCATATATAAACCTATGTATTCTGAAGCGGGTGCCAGCGACAGAAATGTCCAATACCGAATAAGTAACTAACTTCACACTCTCAGCAACGGATTCAGATTGACCTTTATTGCGATGTTCGGGGATCACGTTCCCGGTCGTTTATAAACTACTGTTACTCCTCACATGAGCTTTTGAGTTAAACTTAACATTTGTTTATTGTATTCAAATCTCTATGTGCTGACATGGAAGCTATCTTTGATTTGACTTGGACAGCAACAGATTGAAGCGACGCCATGTTGAATCGACTGCGTGCTATTTATAGCTCGTGGAGCGCTCGGTTCAGCTATGCTCAACGCTGTGGGCTTTCTGCATTACGTTATAAATACCGGCACACAAGAAAAGAACGTTTTTGTCGTTTGCAGTCTTAAATATTAAATAATGAGCTACGAACAAGTGTGAATTGCTAAAAAATTGAAGTTCACATTTTGAATAGGGAATAAGGAATAAATAACTGTTCGCTAACTTCACATTTTGAATAAGGAATAAGGAATAAGTAACCGTTCGCCAATTTCACATTTTGAATAAGGAATAAGGAATAAGTAACCGTTCGCCAATTTCACATTTTGAATAAGGAATAAGGAATAAGTAACTGTATGCTAACTTCACATTTTGAATAAGGAATAAGGAATAAGTAACTGTATGCTAACTTCACATTTTGAATAAGGAATAAGGAATAAGGAACTGTGCGCTAACTTCACAGACCCTGGACATCTGCCATATATAAGCAAGATGGCCATGGTTTGTTTAAGCTTGCCCATCACAGTATTTGAAACAAACTTGTAAATTCTCCAAATATTATGCATTGAAGTCGTAAAATCCTTAGAATAATAGTAATTGTGTATTTTATTAATGTAGGGAAAATGATGTAAAAAGGCATATTTTGTGGATATTTGAACTGTTCCATGTGAAATTAATAAAACAAGACTTCATTATTATTAAACAAATTGATGAATAATTTATGTCTTTAAAATATTTTATTGGTGATATTTTATTGGTGATATTTTTCATCTTAGATCCATAGCAGTTCATTTGCTTCCTGATTTGCTTCTATGGCCAACTCTTTTTGAATTTTAGACTCCTATTTCAGACTCCTATTCTTATTATTATTACTCCTATTCAAAACCAAGTTTTGTGTTTTTCAAATTCAATAATGAGAGATAACATAACGTCATGAACATTCTTTACATTGATATTTTGTTATTGGCATTGTATGTATCTAATGACAGCCACGTTGCACTTATCTCTTGAATAATCTCCGAATCACAAATATCTGCCCGGGATTGGATTCATCTGGCTTCCTAAAGTGTTTACACTTAAGAGAAATATATGACATTTAAAACATGCTTCTTTCATTGTCAGTTATATAACTATTTCGATTCCAGGATACCATTCCAATTACATGTCATTAAATTAAAAAACTTGAACGTGTGTTTATCTATCACGCAAGGAAGCTTTTAGTTAGACAGACACAATTTAATTCCAGAAAATCATTCTTAAATGCGACTATGTAAAAAGAAATTGTGTCCATTCAATTGCATTTGCACAATTTCCATAATCATCATTTAATTTCCCAACAGATCCGCCAGAGATATATTGACAGATTTAAACCTCACTTGTTGGTTTAGATTTAATACGTCTAAAATAAACCATGAGCCAAGTCTCTAAGTCAAATAAATCATTTCACAACAAATCGAAATTAAAGCACACAGACGCAATCTGTCAGCAAAGAAACTCACGCATTTCACATATATGTAATTAGCAATTTGCTCTAACACAAACATATTGGCGTCAATGTTCTATTCAGGGGTTTCTACATTGTAATTACGCCAAAGACAGATGCTTGATGTAGGTGCAGTAAGTGGTAGAGGACGAGTTTCGATCGAATGAGTTTACCTCATTGCAGACATGATAGATATCTCTTTCTACCTTCCTTTAATACCTGTCAAAGTGAAAAGAAAATTGGAAACATTGTTTGATGTAATATACGCCTTAAATGGTAAGTACAACATGCATTGAAATATGATCATCTACAAGGAATTAAGTAGAAGTTTATTATTATAGAAGATATATATATATATATAGAAGAATTATCAAAATTCAGTTTATGAGTTGAGTATTTTTTTTTATTTTTCAATGTTTTTCATCAACATTAAAATTATTTTGAGATGTGCCATGAGAAAAAATTTAGCATGGTCAACTTTTACAAGCGGATGGAAACTGTGTAGACCCTTTGATGTAGAGTTTATTTTCAAACTGATTTTATTGAGAGCTTGTTTCACAGTGATAGAGAAGACAGGCAGTACTATAATTGCCTCGGGTCAGTGTCTGATGGAGGGTTCTGGTCTCATTGGTTCCCTTTGATTTTGCATGGAAATAGTAAACAGACCAAAACTGACTTTTGCATTGATAAGAGTCTTATTTGACACATGAAAAGGGCATTTTCTACAACAAAATGAAATGTATAGACTTTGTAATATTTTGTTTAAAAGCTATGTTCATCCTACAATAAATAGTGAAACGAGATTAAAACAAGCGTCTATTATACATCTTCAACAACGAATACATGTATGATCCATGAAAAAACGTTATGAGTCTTAATAATGTTTGTTTGGGGTTTCAAATAAATAGTTCAAAATGAACCAGTTAACATATCAAATGAATCATTCATCGTTTAACAATGCAACAAGGTTCGTTTTAAGTTTTACTTAGATGCAAAACAAATTAAGCATCATTTGTCTAAGTGCTAAAATGATTAGCTTATATGTAGATAAAGATTTCTATTGCAGCCATGTATATAACACAGATAGCTAATTTGTGACAGGAATGGTTGCATGTGTTAAATACATCATAATAAATGAGCAATTTATGCCTGTTGGCTAAAAGTACAGGTAAACATTCATTTAATTAATTAAAATAAAATAATTACTAATAACTTAATTACTAAGACGATCTCGCAATAGGTAATTAAAGGGATACTAATATCCAAAGCATCACGACGTAGGTCACACTCAGGATGTGTCAGGATGCTAGAAATAGCTTTAAGCTGCACTAAATAAGTATCCCATTAATTAAATGGGGAATGATGCTTGCTAGTGAAGCATAGAAACAAATAAACATCTTCAAACTAACGATTAACTAAATGAAAGCAGGATTTCTGGATGAAAACTGCTTTCTTGTCTTGACTTGTTGACGTTTATGCGTATTCCTTAATCAGGCTGGTTTATCAGTGACAGTTTACTCAGGAATTCGTAAATGTTCACAATTACGAAATTGAAATTCAAATATCTTGCTGTTCTTATGTTTTTCACATTACATTATTCTTTCATTTCTAAGACTTAACATACTACCTTTACCTCTTTATTAGTTCAAGTCCTCTTTGTATTTGTGCGTCATAAGTTGAAATCATGATTCTGAAGCATATTAGTAAATCAGCCATTTCGTAAATGTTTCGTTTTTTATTTTTCACCTTTATAAATCAAACTTTATGACATATGGGTGTCCTGCTAATTAGAACTCATGAGGTAGTTCACATGATATCTATTCATTTCACTCATTATAACACATGAGATAACTCACTTTGCATGTATTTATTTTGAATTTTTTAAATTAAATATTTGGAAGCAACTGATAGTGGACTATCACAGTAGCTAATAATCGGCAAACGAGCATGTAAGGAATTTGAGTACATGAAATGTATATGTAATGGTAAGTAATGCATTTAAAATTCACTTACTGTTTTACGTAATGGAATTCAAAGGCATCATGATTCATATTCAAATGAATTAAATCAGTCATTGGAAAATAGTTTGTGTAGTTGTAAGTGCTTTATTGATATTGTTCTGTGTATGAAAAGTAATTTTCCTCAAACAAACGAATCTCTGTGGACCGTTATTTCTTATGGGACCAATTATGTAAATATTTTGCTTTGATGAGACACATGGTATATAACATGGTACTCACGATTTACATATAAATGGAAATTGATCAAAGCAATTTTACTTTCATGTTGCTTCGGTCTAAAAAATATGATAAGCATAGTAAAATTGCACTCTTAATAGTACACATGTTTCGAAACAAATTCAGCTGGGAAGAAAATAAAGTCGACTTCATGAATAAATATAACTTTGTAGGGTTGATGGACGTCTGTGTTTCAAACATGTAGATCCTCAAGCAGTTAGAATATAGTACTTCATCTCAGGGGACATTTATTGATGCATACAATGGAAATATAGACATGTCTCTCAGATAGGTAAATACAACCAAAATTGTAAATGACTATTTTATATATATATAGTATGTCAATATTTTAATTGCAATTTTCTCAAATGTGTTTTTTACTTTTTTTTATATATACATATTAATTACTTTACAGGAATTACTGTAACAAAAACGTACTTTTGAAATTGATTTCAAAACTACATTACAACGTTGACTATATGCTAGTCAAAACATCTTTGTGTTTTGTACTGCACATGTACAGTCGGGTGCATAAACAAGGAATGAAATGTACACGTACATGACCTGATGTTTACTCTGTGTATTGATATATCTAGTAAATAGAGATCCTCTCAGAATAAAAACATCACATATTTAGAAATTTAAAGAGTAACCCACTTCGAGCACAACAATTTTAAGATGTTTCCTCCACTTTAGCGGATCCACACACAAGGCATGTAAGGAATTGCAAGCTGGTGGGACCTGCTGGGCCTTACATGACTCTCTTCACACTCGCCTCTGTAACTTGAAAACAAACATAAAGATATGATTTATTCATATAACTTTGAAATTAGATGACGATTTCATTATATATAATATTCCACTAACATAAATCAAATATAGACTAAACACCTTTACTTATTAGCACAATTACTTAGCTTATTTAGGGTGGAACAATTATTTCTTTATTTATTTTAAACATGATGAATTTTATGACTTTTGTCTGATATGTAATTATTATTTTGAATTCTTTTTTAAATCGTGTTGTGGTTTCCTATGCAATTGGTAATTGTTTTAAAGATTTCAATACAACATAAATAATATAGATAAACGGTACCTTCAATAAAACAAATAAAAACTGAAATCGTGCAGTGTCTTGAACCAGGGGAACAACTATTTAATAAAACAAAATTGCAGGGCTCCTCTACTTAATTTATGTCTTATCTTGTACTATTTATGTAACTGTTAGGAGGATAATGTACAGGGCTGAAGCTGCTATCGTTTCGATTTGTCTCCATAACCAAAATCAGTTTCAGTTGGATCTCAGCAAAACATTAAAATGTTTGCTCATAACAGTTCACTGCTTACTTGCATATACAACATTCCTGAAGACACACATTGAAAGTTTCAGGAAAGGTTGGACACTTATATTGCAAGTAGTAACTAACGACCCTGCTGGTAGAAGAGACCGTTTTATCATTACCTTGGGTGGTGAAGTCGGAAGTCTCTGTACGATTGTATCATCTTGATGTATTTCAATGAGTCCCGGAAGATAGATTTGGACTGAATGATGGTCCAATAACCCAAACAGTTGTGAACGTAGTCAGTCATCTCATATTGGTAATCCTGCTGGGAGGTTTACATTACATGTACATCCCAGTCTTAAATTGTAATTATATTTTCAAGTGATAAAAGCTTGTTGTAAAACAAACTAAGGTAGATGGGCTGCTAAGCTTATGACAACAATGTGCACTTTCTCTGAGAGGCATTTTAGAAGCTGGTATGATGAATGAGAACAAGTTCTATGGATAGTCAACTTGCACTTGCTTGATAACGGTGCTAGTGTCTGCATCGACACGACGCACTCATATCAATAAAGAAGTTGACTATCCATAGAACTTGTTTTCATTCAACAATGTACGATGCTCTATTTAACATTTGCTCAATTTATTGTTTTATTTTGTTGTTACTGTTATTGTAAAGTCTTATCAACGCAATATATCATGAAATCTTGCACCCAAAGTCTTCCGATTTGATGACACGCTACAGCGGCAATATACACACTGGTACAACTAAAACAACTCTTGTTGGTCCAATTTTGTCATTTGGGCATCCTTTCTCATGAATATTTGTGTCAGAATGTAATTCAATGTTCACTTCAAAGTCAATTTTACTTTTCCGTTATTCATTATTTAAGAATCTGCAAGGCCAAATGACGAACATAAACGAGTAAATGCTCTTACTAACGCAGCTAGGAACACTGCAATGTTAATGGCAGATATTAATATTAATTTCAAGTGACTCAATCTGACACTTCAGTTAGTCAGGCAACGTTGGATACTAATGCTTCATAAATGTTTATAACGTATCATGCAAAAGTTACATGTAGGTTGGAAAATTATCTGTTTCTTATTTGCCATCTGTGGATGATCATGTGTTTCAGGTGAATAGCTCCAGTGAAGTGAAAGCATCCTGATAGTGATAATAAACACTGAGTGCCAGTTTCATAATTCAACTTAAAGAGATCCGGAGATATATTTAACAACATGCTATTTACGTGCTAAGGTTCCGAAGGTAATTTGCTCATCTTATATCATTGAAGATTTCAAACATTGCACTATATTCTCTTACTCAATGTCAATATGAATTGCACAGAAACTGTAAGGGGTCGTCCATTAATTCAACTACACATGTGCTACAGGATAGTATGTTGAATTTTGCTTGTTTGGTTGAATTTTGTTTGTTTATTGAATATTTCCTCTCTGTTAAATCGATTAGCCATCGTGTTAGTGTATGTCCTCACTTGAGAGTAAATGAAATGGTCTGGAGAAAATTTAATTTGTACTTCAATATAATGTTATGTAATTAAAGAACATTTGAAAAGACGTATGATTAAATTATGGTCTGACAGCTACTTTAAGTTCCATTAAAGCTGTAGAAACAGTTCATTTCAATAAATATCACTCTATCACTAAGCACAGTTTTAAAATATCTCCTTCTGCCCAAGTTAAATCATCTATTCTCTGCACTTCCTCGTCCTCCCGAATCGGGTTTAGACAAATTCCAGAAAGAGTGTTTTAGATTTATATGGAGAAATGAACCAGATAAAGTTAAAAGAGATGCCATAGTACTTAGACCTGAACATGGAGGCATGAAAGTTCCCATAATTAGAAATGTGATATCTTCGAAAAAACTAAAATGGGTACAGAGATTACTTACTTCTTCATCAAATTGGATAGCATTACTAATGCACAGACTACAAACTCCAAATCTAATATGGATTTCTGATAAAACATATATTGAAAATAAAGTGTTATCTATCATTTCAAATACTTTCTGGATAGAGGTGTTTAAAGACTGGTCCAATATTGTTTGTAGGTACAAAAAACATGTTAAAAGCCAACAAGATTTACTCCCTCAGAGTTTATGGTATAACGATAACATAAAAGTTGGCAATAAGAGTATTTTATACAGTAGCTGGTTAAAACAAGGTATTGTATTCATAAATGATTTATGAGATGAAAACGGTAGATTTTATTCCAAAGAAGATTTATGTACTTTATATTCTCTTGATATATATTTTCTTACTTATGAAGGTCTTAAACGTGCAGTTTTATACTATGCAAACTCGGTAGGAATTCCTATATCTGCTTGTAAGTTGAGCGACCCGGTATACCCTTTCAGAATAAAATGTACAAATACTCTTTTGGGTCACCAGAAAATATATGACATACTACTCGATTCACACTTTGTTACACTCCCTTGCTGTGGTAAATGGGAACAAGTCACTGGTTCACGCTATAACGATTTTGATTGGGAATGTTTTAACTCTATTGCAAATAAATGTACTCTCAGTACCGATTTAAGATGGCTACAATACAGAATCATTCACCGAATACTGCCAACGAAACATTTCCTCTATAAAATAGATTACGTTGACAACCCAAAATGCACTTTTTGCAATGAATCTGATGAAACTATATACCATATGTTCTGGGAGTGTAGCAAGGTTAAGAATATATGGCGCGAACTAAAGATGTGGCTCAACACTGTAGATGTACAACTAAGTTTTACAATTTCTCTGGTATTGTTTGGAGAAAAAATAACTATGCATTAAATGCTTTGACCCTATTAGCAAAAAACAACATATAGAACTGCAGTAAAAAAGGATGTATACCAAATATCATTTATATCAAAAGACAAATCATCCAGTATTATAATATCACAAAATACATGTATATCAATCTTGACCAGGAAACATATTTCCTAAAATTGTGGTCTATTTTACATGTACTACTTAGATCTAACGAGTAGACAATTAATTGTTTCTTGATAACATTGTATCGTTGTTTTCTATGTTTTGCCTGTATGAAATTGTATACTTTTACATGTCACCTTGTATGTATACCTGGAAAAAAACTAAATAAATGATAAAAAAAATATCACTCTATGTTTATAGGCACAACAACACTAGACTAATGCTACCATAATTTCTCTTTAATACTACACAGACACAGGATAACGGGGAGAGGTGTCCAATAAAACGGGAAAGACACTAAGCAGATCTTAACGCAGATTTATTGGCACAGTGTCTATGCAAGGTTAACCACCATTTCAAATGCATCCATTACTTTGTTGGAATGATCATGATTCACAAATATGTAAAAGAAAAGCAAAAACTTCTCAATTGACAGGTTTCCCTGATAATAATGGCGATATGTATATGGCGCGACATCACACCAACCAAACCATACTGAAGGGACGACATAGACGTAAACCTTGTATAAGTAAAGCTGCCTTATAAGGCACTGAAAGGTTGCCTCAAACATGTGCAAGGCACGCATGCTACTGTTGAGTGAACAGCACTGTCTGAAGTAGATTGTCCAGGATGACACCACACGTCTCTTCACTAATGATTTTGTGTAATGCAGGGCATCACCCAACCTCCCAAGCAAGGAATAACTCTCACAAGTCTCAATCACTGGCTAATCAAGTCTTGCTGCTTTACTTAAGCCTTCTTTATCAGCATAGAAGAATGCTTCACCTGAACTTTACAGTGCAATACTTGTTTTTGCAAATGTACATGTACGAGGGAATATGCACGTGCGTGTTGAGTGAATATGGAAATAGTTATTTACATGGAACAATTTGAAATGGTTTATTGACTTTTGTTTGAAAATGGAGTAATAGCATATTCTCCCGTGTCCCTTCAGCATGGAACACAGTCAAAGCGTAGGCTGTTAATTTATCGGGGTCACCTATTTTATGTGTAGAGTTAACCCATAAGGAACGTTTATGGCTCACATAAATAAGTACTTTTCCAATAAATTCACTGTCTCCTTAGGCTGGACATTGGCCTTCATAATTGCAATTGCCGGTGTGATTCTTATGACATATTTTGAAACATTAATATTGTTGGCACGACTTAAAGGTCATGATCGATATGCGCATTAATGCAATTGACTTACACTTTCTTTTAAGCGAATCTGAAAGGTCAGCAGGTCAGACGTTGCTTTCAGTTTTGAAATCTGTTTTGATACGAAATTAGTCAGAACACTTTTATCAACATCATTCATTTGCCAATTGAAAGTCAAAATACAAGCACTGATACTCAGATACTGCAATTAAAGGCTCTACAGCGCGTTCTCCTTACTAAAATAAAGTGTGAGTCCAAAATGGCAAATAAGTGTTACCAATGACTAAATAAATCTAAAACAATAAAAAAAGTTCTAAAATGAATGTACAATTTTCAAGTCAATTTTCCCTTCAAGCGACATTTTAAATGTGTTAATGGCCGCTCTAAGGTAGTTCAAGTGATCTGACTGATGTAGCGATACCGAACACTCAACGTAGAGTTTAAATATGGTACAATGATGGAATGGTCCACCATCTTGCTGTATGACCTTCAAACTACCTATCACAGTGGCGAGTTTCACTCTGATTTGTATGTCGCACCATGTTCTACCAATACCGACAACAATTTTGTTTGTATATGACTTATCTTATCGGATCGTGTAATGAGATGTTTTACCCTCTTATGTAACAACATATTGTATAAAATTGAATAATTAATGACAAATTTAAGATCAAAAATAATATGCAAAAACGTGCTACAGCGCCTTTAATATGAACGTTAATTTCAAATTTCAAATTTAACTTTACAACTGGAACATGTTATATTCCACAAAAAAAGCGAGCAATATATCATATTGTCACTGCACATTTACATATAGTGATGTAAAACACATCTTGTAACTAGCTCACATACTTGCACCGAGTAGCAGTTTTCCTGGATAAATGAGACATCTATACAAGGTAATTAGGCCTGTGTTGAAAAGAAACCTAGGTACCTGTAATTAGCACCTGACACTACAAAATGTATGTCATCCATCTTCAGGGGGTTGCTCACCTTCTTGCAGCTAACAGAACATCGATACAGACTCTCGTACAAACACCAGTCAATGTAAAACAATATTACTATAAAAGGGATTAAACATACAACAAAATCCTCCAAATGAAGTTCACAACTTCTTCATCAAAATGACTTAATGAAAGAACAATATTCATAATATAACTTTGGCAAAATATAATCATATGTTTAATCTTGTATTTTTATATTTGTCAGCTCTATATATGTAATTAAACGTTCTCTTACTATATAAATGAAATGAACATTGACCGTGTAAGATTTTGGAACACACATTTAAAAAGGTTTCTAATGAGAATTGATCATTGTCGTGATACGTATGTGATAACAATCTATCCCTAGCCAATGTGTAACTAATTTTAAATGTATGGTTGATTATATTTAGTACCTATGTTAACACTGTTTTGGATCACAATTTAAGGTGACGTATATAAAATATATTCAATGACTATAGACACGATATGTGGACATTATCATATTATTGAAAATTTATTTTAAACATGAGAAATAAAACATTATCATAATCAGAGTCTTATTCAAGCAGGTGAAATAAGGAATTTCAGTCAAATTGATATACATGACATCATGCAGCAATCGTTGACGTCATGCAACAATCGTTGTAAGTATAGCCATTGAGTACGTGTACACCTATTAAAAAATTCAATAATTGAAACATTTAGAGAGTTGCGAAAACATCAGGTGAGGTCTGTTTGTGTGCAGACTCGACACTAAACATGGGCTGTGATGATAGTGATCACATGGAAGCAATGTCTTATTGCCCCAAATTACAATGTTTAAATTCTGACAGCTAAGGGCTGGTATCCATTATGTTCTAGAAAACACGTGAAACGTGACTCTGCAGTTTGCAGCTGGTTTCTGTGCAATTACTGCTTCAAGTACTCATATACCTTGTAGATACATGGATTGTATTCCTGTCTTTGTGAGACGTCATCTATTGTGTAACTTAATTTAAAAAAAATGTTTTATTATTAAATGTTACCTCTTTGAAACTAAAATATACAAGTAATTCAATTCGATGCATGAACATTATATCTTCAGAGATCAAACTGCCTGCATAGTAGTATAGTAGGCATGTCGTTTTCTTTTTAAATTTTGGTTCAAAATGTGAAGGTATATATCTCACACATGCTAAATATTGAACTATTAATATATATATATATTACATTATGTGTTACACTGTAACATCTCAATAATAATGAATTACTAACCATATCTATACATAATGTTAGCACACTGGCACCAGATCACACGTATCCAATTCTACAGCAATTGCAAGCAACAGCGTATTTTCACAATTACAATGTGGAGTTTTATAAGGAAAGCTAGGATAGATATAAAGAATGAAGCACTCATGAAATACACATGTTAACTGAGGAAAACAATTTGCTGTAGCATCACTTTGTTAAAAGTAACACTCCCTATTAGCTTCGAATATGCATCAAGTGTAGTAATAAACGACGATGTGAGTTCAACAATGACACAATCTGGTTATTTTCACAACACGTGTGTGTTATTTATATTTGGTGACCATTCCTTGTGGATATAATTGAATTTAAGCACGAAAAGCATGTTGGAATACTATCTGCTACTTAATTTTGGCACACAATATACTTTCTTCTTCGATTCATTACTTATCAATTGTATGCTTTATCTTTACCGAGTCAAAACAGTTGAAGACAGTATTCTTCAGGACTCATGTCACCATATGCTTATCCCCTGACATTGATCTAAACTAGTGTCCAAAAGAAACGATACCATCTTTTTTTTTAAATATCTTTTTACAAAGTGATTTTCTTCGTATGAACACATGGTTTTGCGTATCCCACATCCCAAATGCAGTGTATTCAATCGAAAATACCGAGAACATTTTATCACATCCGAAGAAATGGTGCACTTTGTGAGAATGACATTATTTTAGGTAGCATAGTTTGCAACTGCAGATAAAGTGTATAAAACGGCTGACCATACACGTTGGTATCAAATCAACAAAAAGCATACAAGAAAATATCGGTTTTGACAGCCATTGAGAGTGAGAGATCCGTTGGAATTGTCACATAGCGAGTCTCACACGCCGACGACGCCAGAAGGTTCGGTTGCGCGCGCATAGCAGTCACCAGGTTAACGCAACGGTTACGTGAAAGAGATCGGACAACATGCAGGTCGAGAAGAAGGTGTTTACGCTTATTGAAGACCTCCACATCCGGGTATTTCATCTCTGAAACCCATTCATCATTACGACGTTAACGTCAAAGACGTCACTGAGACACGTGATTAGCAGACAAACTTGGTAAAAGAGATTGAAGACTCATGATATCTGAACACGTCGTCCATACCACAAAACGTTCCTGAGGCGTCAGCAACGAGTAAACAAACAGACGAATTCAACGTTGGCAACAGAGAGACTGGGCAATGACCATGCTCTCATATGGGAGCAGATTTTGCATCTTCAAGAAGAATGGTAGACAACGTGTGTACAGAAGAATTGGTGACTTTTATGCTCTGACTTGCGTCCATCAAGTCAGCCCATTGCCTCCTTGATGAATGACAAAGCTTATCTTCTGACGTCATCCGACGTCTGACGTCATCAACCCATAGACGTGTACTTGCCTGTTCTGAAGCTCGGGATGGACATACCGAATACAAATGTGACTTAGTGACGCCTCTTTTGACATTTTCAACATTTGTCTCAGTCATTTGTGTGAATGAAATTTTCATTTTCAGACCCCTCACGTCAATACAGACCTGTACAAATGAATGCAAAGTACTGATTGAAATTAATTTTGTACACTTGTTAAATGAACGAAATCTCAAAAGAATAATACCAATTCTAGATTTCTGTATCGTTAAATTTTCCTGTAATGGTCGCTCAAAGACGTGGTATCGTTTCTTTTGGACACTAGTTTATTTCCGTTTCCTTTTTTGCTTTCAAACACTGCCTGCTCAGAATATCCATCTGTAGAGAATTTTAACCTAAACCTGATCACCGATTCCTTCAGAATAACATTTCTATTGACTTTAACACAAAACGTATTTTGTTCGTCCGGGCTCATTTTGTCAGTACTAAGTTACACACATTTCCTTTGCAATCAATCTTGACAATTTCAGCGAAGCCAATATCATTATATATGAATTAACTGAAAACACGAATGGCCAAAATTATGATTTAAACTAAAACACTTCAGCATTCTACATTGAAACATCACCAGATGGTGCTGTCAGTACTCTGCAAAACAACCTCATCATCAATCCAAACTAAAACACTTCAGCATTCTACATTGAAACATCACCAGATGGTGCTGTCAGTACTCTGCAAAACAACCTCATCATCAATCCATTTAATCTTTTATTGGATTTTCTAAGATTAATGAATAGCGCTACATACGGCATTGCTGGATATACTGATGAGCGATCGTGTCTGCATGATTTCGTTGTGACTAATTAACAGTAACACCTGAGGGCTAAATGGTTTTGTGTTGGATGCAGGCCTCAAATCCCAGAATCTTAAGACATGAATTGAAATTTGTTTTCAATAAAACATCGATACATCCGAAAATGGACTGTTCGCTGTGGATATTCGTAGAATCATCTTGCATCCTCAGGCACATATCAAACGGTCAATGAACATGAAATGGATTTTTCTGAATAGTATTATTTTTAAAGGATCATGACAATAATGAAAACAAACTATAAACCACAGATTATGACAGCAATTTGAATCGAAGATAATATGTTATGAAGCAAAATAAACTAAGGAAAATCAAATGTATGAATGTACTTTAAGCAAATTATTCCATTATTAACTTTGCCTTTCAACGTTTAACTGGTAACCTATTAACAAATATAATATTTTATTATGAATTATATTTACTATGTTTGTATTTAATAATAAACTGACTTACAAAAGAAAGGCAACCAAAATACAAAAGGTTATTATTTTTCGAGGAACGAAGCCTATCGATTGAAAACACTTTAAACATGTCTTCTAAATGTAACCTTTACATTCACTGTAGGCAAATGCAAGTTTTCTTCGTAATTTTCGAGAAAAATGAACCTATTGGTCAAAACTTTCAGATTGTGTACAAAGGTAACCAAATGAAATGTGGGTACAACGCATCAACAGAATGGAGCTTTTGCATTAAAACATTCGATTGCAAGCGACGAACATGGCTTTTTAAAGAGAGAACAATTTGCATCCTGAAGATTGGAGCAACGCTGAACCATGTTGCCTAATCATGGATTGCATCAAGTGTACAATAGCAAGATTCGCTAAATTTTACAGAATAACTGGCAGCATTGCGTACAAGCTACGGAGTGGGAAACCAAAGTTATCCACGCCGTAGAAAGACTGATCTGCTGACTTTTGTAATTCCAATTTGATTTGGGACCAAACATTTGTTGGTTGCGTTTCTTTTGCAAGTCAGTTTATATATATAATTCTTGTGTGTACTGCACACACTTTTAGTGTTGTTCTGATGCGTTAAAGAGCCAGTCCTATCGGCAATGTATGTCCATAATGTGTGTGTGCATTACATGAAATCAGAAAAATCTATGCTTTTTTGGGGGCTAATTTGACATCTTTTTTAAAATGAATATTGATAGAATATCCACAACCTAAGTAATAACTTAGCAATCGATTGATCAACTATGTATTGTTAAGCCGCAGCTACATGTACGTTTTTCCACATTCGTATTTTTGTTTGTTATGAATGTCTTTACTACTCGCTTTTTAAAGAACGTGTGTTAGTCTTTTTCAAATTGTCAAATATGAAGTCATCAACATTTAAGGACTCAAATGTTATCCTCAGCACATTTTAACTAGATTGTCTTATAAGCATGTAATAATATCACATACCTGAAAACAGGAATGTCCCTCCAATTTCGTTTCTACAAAAGTAATCCGATAGAACTGTACCTTTAAATTTTCTAAGAGAAACACAAAGTCTCCGCAATATGATCGATTCAGGAATATATGTTTACAAAACATCTGTTTCATCAATTCAATGTATTTGTATACAATATGTTAGGTAGCTTCAAAAGAAGAGTGTGTCACTGTCCCCTGTAACGAAAACTATTATTTGAGAGAAATAATGAAAGATTTGTTGACAGTATTCCCTATTTCGTACACTAGTTATTCATTAAATATGGCTATCGTCATTCTTGAACGCATGATCATTTCGATTTCGAATGGTATGAAAGAAGATCCAGTTATATGTAAAAGCGTTGTGTTATATTCGGGATATGAATCTCAACAATGTCCATCTATCTTTTTTTTATGACATATCCACTACAGTGTTGCTCGTCCATGACATCTGTGAAGATGACACTATAAATCACCAAGGGTTATCATGTCCTGTCTCACCAGATGGTATACTTCATTCTGTGTTATCGCTCATTAACGTCATAAGGACATTATCATATTTGTGCAAATATTCACTTCCATTATCAGTGACAACCAACATCATATTACATTCACATATACACACTGCTTAATTCAGGGACAAAAGGATAAGTTGAAATTTATTTTCTCGTACTGAATAACTATTTGATAAATTAGGTCAACAGGAACCATTATATTTCAAACTAATACCAAGAAACATAAAGTTTACCAGCTTTTATAACACCACACTGATGATGTAAGGAATAGTGGGCATTTTTGTTGGATTGTCTAAGTCGATCATATTCCATTTCATGTTAACATTTCACAAATTACGTTATATTCCATCATAAACAGTGAGTGTATTAACAAGTACATACTCCCTAACACAGACGTACCCGTTACCACTTTTCTTATAGCCCATGCTCCAACCTCAATCTTCACAGACGTTGCCGGATATGTCTTAAAAGGTTTCAAAAATTCTGTCTGAACGTGTATGCTTTTAACAATTAAAATATTTCTAGTTGGACATGCAACATATGACGATTTACTACATTATTTGGAGTGAGATAATCAATTCTATCGGTGAAATAAAACGTCTTTCAAGCAACAGCTTGACATCATTAGGACAATGCTATGACATCATAGTAGCAGCTTGTGAAGGCTGTACTTTTACGGTAGTCATCACCCAATTTAAATATTTAAATGCAGAAATATTGATATGATAAATAGATTAGATGGCCTTCCTTGACAAATACCATATTTATCTCATATCACGTGGTAGAACAAATTATTTTATCTACTTTTTTACCTCACTCTATGAGATGAGTGTTCTTCCACTTTGAGGTCTCGCATGTCTTATTATGATCAATACCTCTGAAACGTAATTTTACTTCACAAACTGAACATGTCCATCAATCTCTGCTGGTAAAACCTGAAAACTTCAAGGGTTATAGGTGTGCTTTATACATATGGTTTCTTCTACGCGTGACTGTCAAACAAAAACATTTACTTCAAACACATATTATCATTGCATTTTCTAACTTCGGAAAACTATGGTTATTATTACAGGTCATTTTGAATCAATCATGTATTTTATTATCAACATTGTTTCCGTTATTTTGGAAGTTTGTTTTCATCATTATACCATATACTTTGGAAAATCATTCTTTGCCATGTTTACCTTATTTATAAATTGACCACAGCGTCTTTGTTTTATTAATATCATCAACAATATAGATATACAACAACAATATATAGTTTGTAGTTACAATCATATTACAATAAATTGATAGTATTGTATGACTGACCCCAATATGAGACAGAGAGATTATTGGTCGAGGGCTGATACAGGATGTGATGTAAAAACATCCATATCACGCTCTGTTAATCATATATACTTACCAAACAAACAACCCAAAAAATATTCATATACTTTAATTTCTGAATCTATGTATTATTATCATAACACAACTTACTATTTGTCAGGTCATCTGTGGGTTGTATTCTTACTATTCATTGAGTTTTACATTGTTCTGTGTCCGTTTCGTTTGCTTCCACGTTCACCTCATTTGCTTCGGCAACTGTCGATTCAGCATTGTTCAGTGATATCCACACTGTTGAGTGTATGCTGTGCAAACGGAGACAACTCTTATTTCCTCATGACTTTGATTTATTTGTCTCGTACATTACCTAAGATTCCAGGTTCAAGTCCCTTGATGCCTGACTGATATAGGTTTTTGCCTCTGAGGGCGGACAGATACAGGTGATCCGGGTTGATACAGTTTGTTTGGTAGAGCCTATCGTCGCATTTATAAACAAGTATATGATAAAAACTATTCGGGACCTTCACGGGTCCTTCTTGTGTCTTGATATGTTCAAATATACGTCTATAATGGCTAAATCATGGTCATCTAATGCCCCTATAATTCATCATGAGAAAAAGTTTGATCGACAAATCCAACTGTTTTCTTCCGTGTTCACTCCACACAATTATGGTTTTACAACAACGCTAACTATTTTTGGGTCTTCAATGCAGTGGCTGTCTCATTATTCTCGAATTGATTGTTCTAAAATGTAGTTGTAAGATATTTAGAGTATATTAAGTACGCTGTTGGAATTCACATAAACACAAACGTTAAAGACGATGTTAATTTATCTACATGTACTGGTTGTAGCTGAAAATTATCGTTTTAAAGATTCAGAGGTGACAATATAAAATTAAGAGTTTCGATTGTTGATCGAAAACGAGAGAACTACCGCGTCTGAAGCGTGTCAACATGCCAAACATGATTTGGGCACTTTATCAATAACAGACCAATGACAGATTTGGGTTGGCAATGTCATATAACTACTACGTTTCTGCACAGAAGCCCGTTGCTCCAATTTAATTGAACACGAGTAAGTATCTATATATTTGGATATTTGGTATGGATATGCATGTTGAGTGATTTTATTTTAACTTATATCAGCATATGTATTTCGACACATATATATGAAATAAAACAAAAGAACATTATGAACAATACTCAATGTCAATTAAGGGCAGAGCACATTCATCTACGGAGAGCCATTTTTTTCACACTCTTCAGTGTATTTATTTTTGTATTCCTTGTAAAATGATAACTTTGAAAATAATAACACTGTGGTCAATCACATTGATATTACTCATAGTGCTACTTTCATCTGTGATACTGGCATGGTATAAAGCTGGCCATGAAAGGTAATATGGGAGATGGTCCATCTGTATGCAAATCAGAAGTAGCTTCAATACATTTGTTCTTTTCGATCACAAAATTCCTGTATCTGTGACACTTAAACCGCAGATTGGATTCCCCTCTGAAGTTTACAATCAAGCTTTGAGCTTTCACTTTTTACACAAAATAATGGACAGCTTTCTTTTGATGTGAATTCCTTATTGTGTTACGTATCGAAGATTGAAGCTTTAATCAATGCTTCATCCTCAATTGGCATAATTTGACCGTATATTATCAATGACAATTTTCCATACATGTAATATTGATAATAAAATACGATGGGGTAGATGTCGGTGACCTGGTTAAGAAAGGCAGTTCGAAATAATGGGTGCCAATTTTATATATGGCACAAGAATATAATAAATTAATTGGTTGTGTTCGAATAGGGAAGAGACCAAAATAAAAAATAAAACTTTCTTCTTCAAAATTCAATTTGTTTACAAATATATTTTCATAAGTATTTCATTTTTAAAAATTGTTGTCCCAGGACTAAATTTGAATGTTTGAATCTGTAACATAATAACTCTATCTATAAAATGGTACTGAATGACAAGTTGTATATAAAGTGAAAACCTGCTTATAATCATTCAAGCCAGAAAGTATTGCACTATTCACTTCCTACTTGTTCCTATGGCATAGCTTTTAATATGTTTTGTTTTCCTTGTCCTGAAAGAAATAGTTTATATGTCTTAGAAAGTGAATGATATTACAGAGGTGGTTAAAATGAAGGTTGTGTCTGTATAGTTTGATGTTGACGGATAAACCATGAGAGATGAGTGATACACGGATGAACATGTGAGGGCAGCTGTTGTTTTAGTGAGCAAGATACCGTTAAACGGTTAAACGCTGCTGGGCAATATTTCAGCCGTTAACAACTATTTTCATTTAGAGAAAACAAACACTAGCACGGATAATAAGACATCTTGCAGCTTTACAAGGTGGCAGGGGTTCCGACACCGATGGTTTTAAGCAAGTCATCCTCTTTACAATGTTGTCTAGATTTAAACTGTCCGTTTGGATCCATTCTTTGATTCAGAACAGTGTTTTGCTTCAAAATCAATTTGTCAAATATTTTAACGTTAGATATACTATTCCATACAGTTTTTACACTTGAACATATGCAGTAAGTGTATCAAAACATCATGCTCTCATCATATAGATGTTGTTGTACATCATGCCTTTTGTCACTCCTACTTCTGAGATGGTATTTAAATAAGATATAATATAATATTAATTTTAAACTACATGGACATATATAGCTAATAATGTCTCAACTTCGATGTGTCATTTGCACAGTTTCAATTTTCAATATTAAATGTACCAATCATAAATTCATCCAAATAGTCTTTTTAAAAAATTCAGTTTTAAATATAATATTGTTTACAATAATACTGTAACAGCTTGTTTAATGTTTTAATTACGTTTGATAAGCTAAGAATAGGTTCAAGTTTCTGTAGTACAAGTGTACACATTATAGATCTCAAATTTCAGTCATCCACATGTTCTCCTGTATATTTTCATTTGCTTCAACTCTGTACACTCACTCCATAGGGACATTAACTAAAATGAGAAAAACAAGTATAAAGTTACTTTGAGGAAAATGATTTTATTATGTAAAACAACAATCGAATACAAAATATGAAAATAGTTTCAGTATAATGTTAAGAAATGACATCAAAATAATCTATTTATCCTCAAAATAACCAGATAGTAATCAATATATACATGTAAATACATACCAACTGGCCAGTGCGATTGTACTCATTCTTCAAGATAATTCAGTTATTGTAGAACTGCAGGTCAGTAATTGTTTTAGCTTAACTAGGAATGGTAACTTCAATCATTATATGTTTTCATTCCTTACTCAAATTGTTCTTATTCATGGTATGCTCATCCCTTCACCTTGCTGGTTCGTTATTACAACCTATCACATCCACATTGACAAAGCACTGGAAATGTACCGCCAGGGTTTTTTAGAACTGACTTCTGTGATTTGAGTGAAAAGAATTAAGCAATTCTTACATTCAGATTCTGAGATAAAGGGAATGAAAAGCAATCATTCTCATGCTAATCTGTTTAACATAATGTAAAGAATATTACATTATATTAAAAAGAATGCTAATATTATATCTAAATGTTTGACTACTTTATAAACATTACGAAATGTTCAATTAATTCATTTGTAAAATCATTAAAACATATGTACTGTTGAATGAACCCCATAAAGTGAACACCCCCAACAAATTGGATTAGTGTTTATATATAAGTGTTATTCTCGGTAGTTCCAAAATAATATAATCATAATTCTGATGAGTTAAAGCGGACACAAAAATAATATAAACAAATACTAAAACCGGGCTACTGCCCCTTTAGGCAAACAGCACACATGGTAAATTCTTGATAATACATGCTATGAAGATGAAAGTATCTTGAGTAACTTGGGAAATTGTTCCTGATACAAAATAGAATTTATAACATTCAATGAGTGAGGTATATAAACTCCGCCTACGTTTCATTGGATGAAACCTAGATTGGGCCAACATATTGCGATCCAACCTGTGACTGAGTGTTATAACCTATTCATCTCGCCGAATATTTCAAACTCTCATAAAATGAACAGAAGCAACCAAAAGAAAAAGAACAAAGCAAAGAACATCAGCGATCAAACGGACTTATTCTTATCTGAGGAGATTTCCCACCGTGAACAAAATCCCTATCCAAAGTGGTCATACCAGTTATTAATAAGGGTTATGTTTACAAATCATAGCTCGAGATTCTTCTATTTGGTAGGATAATGAGTCGTAGGTATCATTCATGGGGGAAATAAACTAGCTGCTGACATTATTGTCCAAAAGTTAGTTACTAACTATTTGCATCATGGGATGTTAGCATTACATCATAAGACTACATGGAGGGACACCTTCCCGCGTGGATGTCACCATGTAAATAACGACTGCCGTCAAGTTAGGTTTCACCATAATATTCAGGGATCATTGGACCATCATTCAATCTAAGTTCGGCTCCAGGGATCCATTATAAGACATCAAGATGATAAGGTTTTCAAGAGACGGACGAGTTCACCACCCAAGGCAATGATAAAACTGTCTCTTACACCAGCAACGTAGTGAGTCACTACTTACACTGAACATTGTGTGAGGTAAATTAGTTCAAAAATTTTGTCCTGGAGTAACTTTCGTGTGACTTGCACTGACGGAATTGTCCTGTGAGTGACTACCAAATTGTGTTCATCAATGACATGTCTTATATAATGAAATCAGAAAGAAATGTTGAACATGCATAAGATGCATTAATATATTATTATTCTCAGTTGCAAGATTCTTACAGACTAGATTTAACATCACATAATAATGAAATATATTGGGGATACTATACATAAAACACCATATGGGCAAAGGTAAGCATTAAATATTTGAGAAATCGCTTTATATCGAATCATCATGCTATGCGATAACATCATCGTTAATCATCACAATACTTTCATCACCGAGGTGATCAGGAAACAAATGTATGATGTCATAGTGCTGATGACACCACAATACCGTGACCTCACTGAGATTCCTGGTCAAGAATAATTATGGCATTTTTGTGTTGGGATAGTCATACTTTTATGAAAAACTGATAAATATACCTTTGGATTGTGGGATCTGAAGACGCTTGCCTGAGATTCTAATCAATATTTTGCACAACTCAGCTCTTTTAATTCTGTCCTTTTGGTTAATTTTTGTTTATTTCTAATGTATCCATTTAACATTTTACCATACACAGTCTCTCATAACTATACAATGATCTCAATATTGTATAATATTTTCAATATATTTGTGTTTGTTCAATACACACGACGATACATTTAAATCCGGTAAAAATCTATAAACCTTTGACTTTTTATTTGGAATAAATATAATTGTTTTTATTAAAAACAATATGTTGTGTTCAATATTAGCTTATGCATAATATAATAACAACCGCTGGCTATTAAATAAATAAACACAACCTGGATGATATCATATTTCTTGTGAAGGTTATGAGACCGTGTTGACTGAAGATTCGCCATTGATCAGGGGACCTCATAATATCAAATATGATCCTCGTCAGGATGGCTGAAGCAAGAAATCTTACTTTAACACTGTTATTTTAGAATACCGTGTAACTGAAGTGCTTAGCGCGGACTGATGAAGGTAGACTGTCTGAAGACATTTGAAATATGATGAAATACAGCCCACTTGTGGTCTACATTCTTCTAATAAGCAAAACAAATATTGGTTCTTGTTGCACTCTACTAACACAAATTAGACCAACGGACACATTGTGATTGAATGATCAGGTTTAAAAAAATTCAAATTTGTATAAAGATTCATAATCTTGTAAAGTTAATACTATACAATTGCTAAAGGATAATGCGTTTTATCATCCAAAACTGGTTCCCACAGTAGATATTGCTTGTGTGAGATCAAGCGATATCTACAAGCGATATCTACATTGTAGATATCGCTACAATCAAATCGTCATAATCATATTACATCATCAGTTAATGACATCACAAGGCTTTGACATCACTGAGAACACTGCTAACAAAGCTATAAAGTCACAAAGTTAATGACGTAACAATGCTATGACACCATCATGCTGATGACGTCACTATGCTATGACGTCACTGAGATCACTGCTCTGCACTGATCAATGGCAGTTTTGTGTTCTCTCTTTTGTCAATACTTGTTGAATTATGATTTTGAATGATAAATAAAATCTCACCCTCGTGTCTTCTGATATCAAATATATCAACACAAGCCTCGGATATTTGTAACTTTAATCAACTCGTGTTGATATATATTTGATATCAGAAGACACTTGGGTGAGATTCTCTATATGTTCATTTGGGATAGATATTAATGCGTAGTGAAATTGTCCTGGTTCTCCAAATATACTAAGACAGTGTGATCTACTTTAGATACCAGTTACCTAGAGGAATATTTCATTGGAACAAATGCAACAGTTCATGATCAATGAAGTTTAAATTATCAAGTTGGTTGTTTTCAAATGTTTAACTTTGGATATCTAATTTTAGACTGCATCGAATAAAAGAATGTAAGTACATGTCTATAAACATCTATAGATTGCTAGCTTTACATATTTCTGTTACTAAGGCGACAGTTGTCATGACAATGACGTCGATTTACGTAAGCTGTTGCTAAGGAATAACTTTCAATACAAGAGGTGAAGGGTTGCACCAGTAGACGTTGGTAAGACAATATACTCGATCACAAAGCAGATAGACAACCGTCGTGTTCACAGGGTCACCGTGATCTGTTTATCATGCCTATGGTATTCTATGGAATGAGGAAACTAATAGATTTTAGATTATGCGACTTACTTGAAACAAACACGAGCGTGGCGTGGCGAGTTCATAAGGTCATCTTGACATCCTTGTGACTATCCATGATATTAAATTACTGTATTGAACAGAAAACCACCATGAATATACATAATTGATGTCCTGAGCCATTTAGGTAAACTATCTTTTACAGCAGTTTAGTGTTAAGTGGCAATCAGTATCACGCTTTGTCTTCTAATGAACTGATATTTATCAAGTGTTACCTGTGTCACGCTGTGTTAACGCCATGAACAGAAGTATAACAAAGAAACACGCCACCATGATACTATGTAGTGTAAGTAGAACATTGCAACGATATGAACCACAACGTTGTAACATATTCTCAGGAATTATTATTTTGTTGCATTACAATGTGACGTTCATAGAAACAGTTTTAAATGGAAATGGGTCCTATAAAGATGAATGTAGATGAAATAAATCGGTTTGCAAAATGAATTACTACATGACTGAATGAACCCCTTCTATTTTCCTACATATCTTTCACTTCGTTTATTGAGATTAAAAAGTACACAAAGGCTTATAGTTTCACCTGTTACACAGACAGCAATGAAATTGACACAATACTTCTTGGACATCGTACGACCATTGTACTGTAAATCATCTTAGAATATCGTTTGAGGTCAATGCCTGGCGAGCTCAGATCCCTTGGTTGTTATTAAACTGTGTCTGGAACATAAATAACACTGACAATATTCTAATAGAGTGCTTTGTCAAGTGAGATTAGTATTATAGTCTCGTTTTTGTATGACCAGGGCAGTACATTTACCGTTGCTTGTTGCTTCGTGTAATTTCCTAACATTAGTGTGTGTGTTTCCCTGGGTGCATAAATACGTGTTACTACTTTCTTGATCTTACTGAAAGCCGTAACACGAAAATGAAAACTTTAATATGATGAAATAAAGTCAACAATTACCCCTTGGAGAACTACAGAACGTTGTTGCATTTCTAGTTTACTCCAAGTTTACTCTCTATTCACTTTCTGAAGCACAAAGCTGTAAATAACGAGCTCGTGAACTGACGTGTGAGTATTAAGCTGTCTGTGACACAGTTAACAGCAACCTTATGTCAACAGATCGATATAATGAGAGCTTTGGAATGTCTAGTGGGAATAGTGTCAACTGTCCCTTCCGTCTAAGGAACATTCCTTCTCAACAAATATTTGTTGAAATTATAATAAAAATAACTTTAAAGTCAATTAAAAAGATATGATTGAAATTTGTTTATGATTTATTAAAAGTGGCGATTACATATTACAATAAGAAAACATGACCCTATCACTGAATTTATGCATTGTTATGCATTGTGTAATATATGTTTTTTAAATGGAACTAAAATGTCCTCTAGTTGTTATTGTGGGCACACATGATAATATTTGAGCCACGTTAGTTAATCATTCACGCGAAAATGAACCAGATAGGCGTTGATTGCTGTGACTTTACATCGATGTTCATTTCAGAACCGTTTTAAGGAGGAGTGCAATTCAGATCGAATAATTAACAAAGACACATATAGCAACAGAAGTTAGAATTGATGAATGTTAGAGAAGTTCAAGTACATGTATTTTTTAATCATATCCCTTTCTCATAAATGAATGCACAAAAAAGACAGGACACCTTGCCTTTGACAACAATACACCAATTCTTATTTATTGACGTATTTAGTGTAAGTTTAAGTACTGATGCACCAGTAAACATGCACCATGTACACTAAGCTACAACTATATAAGCCTTGATCTGAATGACATGAGGACGTACATGTAAGTGTAGTCTTGTGACATCAATACGGGAAACGTTAACATCAGGATGATGCTAAATCACAATCCTTGTTATACAAAATGAGTTTCAGAAATCAACGTTCCTTATGTCAAACAATAACACGATCATTATCGGACCAATTGCAATGGATTCACGCTTGGCAGCAAAGCAAAACGTGTGTGTGAGCTAATTAAGAACCATATGTGGCAAGAAACAGGTATTACTAATTACAACCTGAAGCTTCGTCATCCATCAATACGAGATTGCAAACTAGCAAAATAGCAATCTATTTTGCACATTTTGCACTGACAATTAATAAGACGTCTTTTAGCTGCAAATCCATTAGATATCATACTTTCAGTTGTGATGTGTGTTCTTAAATTTCATTAACCACATTTCGTTGCTAATAAATGGAATCCTTTATTTAAAACAGAGCAATGCTAATATAAATTTGTTTAATTAAAGTAAGCTCCCATTCAAGGAGGTAACAAGAATGACTGACCTCAGAGCTTTGTGGGGGAGGTCCAGGAGTGTGTTGAAAGTCTGGTGACAATACTTCTTGTAACCATGGAGCTTATCAAAAAGCTTTTTATCTTTTTTTATTTGGAGGCAGTAGTTAAAAATGCTTTTAACACATACTTTGCAACACAAATACACTGTAGAACACGAAAGGGTTTAGGCATTATGAAGTGTTTGTTCCATACTAAAGAACCAAATAAGAATCACCTAAAACGCTTGTTTTTTTAATAATTTCCCTTAGATCATTAACTTTCAAACAAGCTTATTATCTTAATATTTCTCACTCAAATAAACATCATAACGTTACTACCGACTTATGACGCTATATTCTGGAAAATATTTTCATTTCCTATTTTTGTGTGTTTCATATGCAAAGCTTAACTAATGTTCTTTGAGTCATCTTCATGTTTCTCAAGACCTGTTGGCAGACTGACTACTGGTTGGATTAAAATCATAAAACATTTTCTTTGATGTCACTACTTGCTGCATGTTGAGTGGCGTCTGTACAGCCATTAACACGAGATATTGCACAACGACAGGAGAAATATATAGTGAAAAAGCATCACCGAAAACACAAATTATATTAATTTGCATTTTAATCTGGAACATGTTTTGTTTAATATCCTAAAGCAGCCGTCAATATTTTAGAATTGTTGATCTGACATTATACATATGCTAGTGTATATTCCTATAATATTGATATATACTGATGTGCTGGAAAATCAATTATAGTCTCTCAAACTATTTATTGATTTGTTGAAATTAAAATTTGTTTTTCATTCATATTTTAGATTGAGCAAACGTTTTAGGTCGTTGATCTAGCATAAATTCAACGTTATCAATGAGTCAAAATCTTATCCACATTTTCGAAACTTTAATGTCAGCAGTAAAGTAACATCCACAACTAGGTAACCATGTAGACACGGCTCCATGGGGTAAGGAAGCATATACATTATTTCTTGCATCAAGTGGAACATGTAGCAAATGCGAAAACCCAGATTGTACTGATATCAACTCCTTTTTTAAGTTTGGGAACTACTTTAATGATCTTCTCGTAAATGTCAGAGTTTAACACAACGATGATTTATAAGAGGGAATCCATGATTGTGTCCTATAACAAACAACCTGGTGACTTTTCTATGTTGTTCATGTACATGCAGTTAACAAGCATTGCTAAATTCACATTACAAAACTCAGGAGTAGAAATTCTCACTTCATATGATCAAACGTTTATGTTGACAAGTCACATCTATCAGTTCCTTAAAATCTCTGGCGAAACAAAAGAAACTTACAACAAAGCAACATTGCATTAGTCAGTGATAGTAATACAACATGTATGACAATTCTACTACTAATAATCAATACTGATAATAAGTATTCTAATAATTGTAATTATGATATTGACTTATATTATTGTCAAATATATCATCATATTAATATGTCATCGGATTTATACATATTGTAACAATACACACTATTTCAAAATGTGAGAGAGGTTATTGAATCTAATTCCTTTAGAATTACTTTGAATGCAGTGTATTAATGCAAATTCCATCTTTTAAACTTGTCACGAATAAGGTAATAAAGGAAGATGTAATGAAGAAATTACAACTATAATATTGCTGTAGATTCACCCAATTGGCTTTGCAATTAAATCAGCATTCACCACAACGCATGTGAATACTTGTGTATATGACCCCTCTTTCCTTGTTACACAAGACTCTACACAAGTACCATCTCATCCTGCAGCTGGAGCAAATCCAGTCCTGCTGAGAACCAGAAGCTATAAATATGGCCATATTGATATTTCCAACTGCATCAGTCTAAATATAGACTACCGGTATTACAACCGTGTAATTAAGCTCCTTGCTTCGCTCTATCATTTTCTATATTTAAACATGTTTTGCTTTGATCTTATCTTTGGATGTCTTTTTGGGAATGCAAAGACAAAGTTAAGAAGTGCAGAGATATGTTTCCGCATTTATAACAAGGTCAAAGGAGCATTAATCAGCCTCCCAAAATGTTCGTGTCTCTATTGATTTTCTATATTTGGCTTGTTATAGCAGATTTCACTGGAACTGCTTGACTTGAAAGATTTGTTGAATTTATAAAACATGACACGAAGCAATTGGAAATCTTTACAGAAGCAGAAGTGATATCTTTTCTAAAATAAAAATATGTAAAATGTTACAGAAGATTAAATAGCATTTTCGCTAGGTTGTAGTAGTAATCTATATTTAGACCGATGTAGCAAGAAAGATCAATATCACCATATTTTTAGCTCCTGGTTTTAAGCAATAAAGGTTATTCTGCAGCTGTAGAAATGATGTGTTACTTGTGTAAAGTCCTTTGTAAAAATAGGTATTCCAAATTGTTGTTTTGTTTGTTAATTTTATCAAAAACCCTAGTCCGAGGGTAAGTTAATCAGTTTAAGCAACTGTTAATATTACAATGTCCAATACAATGAATGCATGGATGAGCTGTACAGTATCTACTATTTTCATGTTCCTGTACCTTCATATACCTGATATGTATTGGAACATTATGTCATTATCTACCCACATTGGTGTTCTTTGAATCTTCCTCTCTCCTTTCAAAGAAAACGCTTTGGTACGTTTAACTAATGCAACTTGTGAAAATTAATTTTGCCAAACATTGCCAAAATATGTAAGCTTACAAACACTATCCCCCACGCCGTTAGTAATAAGCAGGAGAGCAACAAATATTCGACTTGTGTTGCTATCGTGTCATGACATATCAACACCGATTCTGACCACCTTGAGGTGCTCTAAAATATCAATAACCTTGGTTAAAAGTGAAGCCAGACAGACTGTCGAAGTTGACCAAAACATTTCAAAGTTTTCTTTTTGGCATTTTGTAAACACATATGTATAACATCGACTATTCAGTTAACCTCATGAGCAGTGACTCTTTATTTGTCCATATTCGTAAGATGTTAATAAATTTGGAGTTGTATATGGTATGTTTTAAAGAGGATACCATTAAGGTTGCTGAAAGATTCTTAATAGGGACCCCATGCATCTGAGACACGTTGTCACCCCCTTACTATTCATGTGTGGTTCTCTTTAAAATAATTTTGCCCAATTGCCTGCCCATTTATTTTATAAATACATGTATTTCTATGTATTTAACATCTTAAAATGAAGTGTATGTGCATGGGAGCAAACGAACAGCCCGGATTGATTAACACATAACAATAGTCTCCTCTCACTTTAAAGTGGAAGTAGCACGTATTTTCGCTGAAATGAGTCACTGAAATGTATTTGAAAAATAATTTCACCAATAGTAAAACACCCTTCTCTCCTAGGAAAATCAAGTTACAAAATGAGTGTACATTGTTCCTCAAGGCCATGGGAATCGTTTTTGTCATTTGCAATAATAAAATGTGTTCACAATAAAATAGTCGCCATGCAATTTTTGCTTTATACGTAACACCGTCATTACCACCACGGATACTTGGTTTGTGTTTATCCTCTTAAGTAAATATAAATGACAAAAAATATAATTTTTAAATGGGAAATTAAACAAAATAAATTTGCAAAAAACGTGCTTCTGCCCCTTTAAACGTAGCACCTGTACCACCACATCGGAGTTCATTTTGTTTTGCAGTGATGATAAGCTGGACATTTCAATAACACGATCCATTAACACGACTATGTATTACATCAATTAGTATATATTGTTGAATTATACAAATTAAACCTCCCATAAACAATACACAGCAAAAATGAGCTGGTTTCCAGAACACTGAAACTAACAGGATACCAAATGGAAACCAGTATTTCCAGTTGGTATCCAGACAGTTTTTAACAGTTTCCATGTGGTTTCCAGCAACACTGAAACTAAATTTTGCACCAGTATCCGGATGGTATCCAGTGCGAATAATTACCCACTCCTCCAAGTGGTATCCATCTGGTTTCCATGAATAACTTTCTTGTAGGTTTCAACTCAGTTTCCATGTGATCGTTTCCACTTGGTTTCCACTTGGTTTCCATATTTCTTAGTTTACACTTGGTTTCAACTTGGTTTCCATGTTCACAACTTGGTTTCCATGTTCAGGTTTACTGTAGGTTTCAGTCTGGTTTCCATGTTTAGGTTTATTGTAGGTTTCAGTCTGGTTCCCATGTTGAGGTTTATTGTAGGTTTCAGTATGGTTTCCATGTTACGGTTTACTGTAGGTTTCAGTCTGGTTTCCATGTTACGGTTTACTGCAGGTTTCAGTGTGGTTTTAGTATAATGGTTTACTGTAGGTTTCAGTCTGGTTTCAGTGTAATGGTTTACTGTAGGTTTCAGTCTGGTTTCCATGTTAAGGTTTACTGTAGGTTTCAGTGTAATGGTTTACTGTAGGTTTCAACCTGGTGTCCATGGTTGACATTTGCATGTTATGCTAAACACGCTTAACAAGCATATGTTATGATTTAAATGAATACATGTACAGTGTTAACACCTACAGCATCAACTGCTATCTTCATCAAGAGCAATAATGCTTCGGAGAAAATAATTCTAGTAATGACAAAAATAATTGTACTTTGTTATAAAGTTTATTACATAAAGTGCCAATAGCAAAGTCAATCTTGGAATGTTATTTTAACTAATTGCAAAAAAGAAAAGACATTTTGCCTGTTGTACTAGTAATACAAAACAAGTGTGTTGTATTATGAAGTTTATTACGTAAGTGTCAATTGCAGAGCAAATACTTGACCAATGCTGCAAAAAGGAGAAGACATCTGACAATCAAATCTAAGGAATGTATTCAAAAGATATCAAGTAAACAATACCATAAAGTGGCATTTTGCATTATGTAAAATTACTTAATACATCATCCAGCAAAATAACAGGGCATTGCTGCTGATTAAGAAAGAGGATCACTGATAATTCTGTTGTTATATTCTCGATTTATACTGTGCTGCCGGCCAATCACTATTCAATATATGTTAGGAACAGGTGGTTTTATTTTCCTCGGGTAAACGGCCCGGGGTTAATTACATCACTAATCCTCCGGGGTGTTTTCACACTCTTCAGCTTTAGCTTAATACTTTCTGTGTCCTCAATGGGAATGATCTTTCGACCAAATGGTATGCTCATCTTCAAGCGCAGATCTAGAAGTCTTCGACCGACCACATGCTTCCTTCGTGTTCTTCTAGGCTGTAAAAGTAAAACGAACATAAAAATGATATTAATGACCAACATACGTATTCGGAGTGTTTTAGTAAGCTACACAATCATACATTCTGATTTGCCAGATATCATTTTGTTGTATACTGCAATTATTACATTAGTTCTTAGGTTAAGTTTTGAAACACATGTACCTGTTATAGGCTAAGGTGAGAGGTCATCTATCGCCTTCTTCAAGTTTCCCATGTGCAGGAATGCTGAAATGTTATAAAAGTATCAAATTAATAAAAGAAACATGAATATTCAAAGGGGTATTTCATATTCTAACTAAATATAAAGGTCATAATATGATATTCCAAAATGTACATCAGTACAACAACTCTTACTTGGTCGTTTTTTAGAATGTATTTTTTTATGTATTCGTATGTTATAATGAATCAAGAAAGTAGAAACTGTTTGTCTTGATACAATAAACATTGACATCATTTCATAATAAATTTTAAAAATTCAATTATGCTTTCATAACAAAATCTGTCAGATATATCATGCGGAAGAGTAAATATAAAGAAATGTTCTACATAATGATATTTCTATAATTTAGTAAAATGGTACATATTCTCATATATAATGTATTTGAAGTCTGAAGTCAAACCTTTAGAAAAAAGTCCATTTTCCAAAATCAATGAGGTTGTCTATATATAGTTATGAATTATGTGTATTACCTTTGATTTTTATTCGCATGGTTAACGTTTTAAAATAACTTTAGGTCTTGTTCAGTTTTGCAAGTTATGATTTATTTGATTCTGTAAGAATGAAAACGTTTCATACAGGGTGTGCCCTGACTGCTTTCAGAAACACAATTACTTTATTTTCAATGTTACAATATTTCGAAGGTATTTGATCAACTTTATTTAATAAGTTATTTCAATCATTAGCATATTGGACACACAATAAGAAAAAACTTGAACTGTAAGTATTACATGAAATGCGCACTGTACCTGCATGCAGTTGTAGAAATATTATGTTGTTTTGCCCTCCGTGAATGACAACAGTTGTTGCCACTGAAGTTCACGTTCACCCGGCAGACAAGATTCTGTTTCTTCAATCAGTCACGGGTTATACTGGCAATTTAAACGCGCCAAAATGTGGATGATGAACAAAGCTCTTTATCCGAGAGAGCACATGGTCTTGCTATTACATAACACCATATGGTGGACAGCGAGCGTCCGGCGATACGGCGCATAATTTGACCTACATCTAATTAATACATTAAGGCTCACTGAATCTTAGGGTTTGTAATTAATATTATTGTTTAGATGTTAAATAGTAAGTACAACATTACACACGCAATACAATGAATAATACAATAAAAACATATCATGGTTGATATAAGTTATGGCATTGTCGAAATGAAAAGGAATACGGTACATTTAATATCATATCAATCAAGGGTTTCAGTTATTTAGTTGTTTATATAAATATAACATTTGCAAGACTTTATTTTTCTCAAAAGTATAGTTAACCATTCTTTGTTAAAGCTTCATCTGAAAAATTGATTTGAACATGTTTATCATAATAATTAATATTGAATTACTTTGCGTTGAATACATGTGCAATTTGAAATAATGGATAACTAATTTGGTCTCTATGGGTCTTTTGATTTGAACAAATGGTTTACAAATGGATAGACGGGTTCTTAATTATTTCATTATCTGTTTCAATTACACTACACTACATTACACTACATAACTCTTGATAGTTTCATGTTGGTTTCCAATTAATGGAATCCGTAATTGTAAATTTCAGGTAATGAAACCAACATTAAACTTTACTTGATAGTTTCATGTTGGTTTCCATTTTCGGGAAACAATAATTTCAATTTACACTAATGGAAACCAACATAAAACTTCACATTATATTTTTATGATGTTTTCCGTTACGGAAATATTACATATATCATAGAGTCCAAAATGGATGCTAGTTGGAAACCAGGTTGCCAAGTTTCAGTGATAGGATAGCAAGTGGATACCCCTATTACCAAGTTAACAGTTGGTTTCCCGATTTCAGGATACTCAGTCATGTGTGCTGTGGTAGTTTCATGTTGGTTTCCATTTAATGGAATCGTTCAATGCAGATTTCCATGAATGGAAACCAACATGAAACTTCACTTGATAGTTTCATGTTGGTTTCCATTTTCTTGAAACAATAATTGCAATTTACAGGAATGGAAACTAACATGAAACTTCAGATTATGGTTTCATGTTGATTTCCATTTCATGGAAACATTGATTGCAATTTCCAGGAATGGAAACCAACATGAAACACAAAGCAAAAATGACTGAGAATCCTGAAATCTGGAAACCAACTGTAAACTGGGTAATAGGGGTATCCACTTGGTATCCATCCGCTGAAACTAGGCAAACTAGTTTCCAACTAGAATCCATTTTGGATTCTATAATATTTAGTATTTCCATAATGGAAACGAACAGGAAACTATGATAATGTATTTCCTGTTGGTTTCCATTCCTGGAAATTGTAATCAATGTTTCCATTAAATGGAAACCAACATGAAACTATCAAGTGAAGTTTCATGTTGGTTTCCATTCCTGGAAATTGCAATTATTGTTTCAATTAAATGGAAACCAACATGAAACTATCAAGTGAAGTTTCATGTTGGTTTCCAATCCTGGAAATTTGTATTCACAGATTCCATGAAATGGAAACCAGCAGGAAACTATAATTTGGAGTTTCATGTTGGTTTCCATTCCTGGAAATTTGCATTAAAATATTCCATTAAATTGAAACCAACATGAAACTGTCAAATCCTCAATGTTACTTTAACACTGGATGGATGACTAAGTTCGTTGTGGATAGATAATTTCACAATTTTGAATATTATGACACTGAAATAAAACCTTGAGATCGACCTTTCGAAATTTGACTTAAATTTACCTTCAGTCAAGGAAAAATTCTTATCTTTTCTAAGTTATTATGCAGAATATCTCTTAACGTTTCTTTTGTAGTATGATACTTGCACCTTCATTGACACAATTGAACAAGAAAATTTATATTTACATCTGTAAGTCAGATCTGTAGGATCTTTATTCGAGGAAAACATATGGTGATGATGAGAAAAGCAGTTCACTTAACGTTTCAATGCAAGGCTGTTTAGTTCACAAGCTGTTCACTCAAATTACTCTCTCACAAACAAGAAGTTGGCGTTTTGAAATCATGAATCGTTATTAAATGAGTTGATGGAGTCTTTATGCATTAAAAAATTAAGACTGAGTTCAGAGATATTTTTTATTTATTTTCAAGGTGCAATTACTGATTATTATTGCATATTGATCTGCATCATATCTACATCATAAGGTACATTTATTTTACCTATGATAATTGTAATAAGATTCCTATCATAATACAGTCTGTTATCTATATATTAAAAGCATTGTTTAGCTTACTCGATTTATAGTGTACATTATTGACACGTTGCATGTCCATGTTACAATCAATGTTCATTTTATTACACAAGTAGTAGATGTTTTTGCATTTCTATATTTGAACCAGTCGGAATATGAAACGTTTTGAACTAAACATCCAGTTATCTCGAATATTTTTTCTGATGCATAATATCTGATTTTGTTAACGTGATATAAAGTAAAACTTGTATTTCATTTGCATTTTTTATGTAAAATTTATTTACCATGGTATCCCTATTAGTATTTATATAACACTAAAGTAGTATTTATTTATTGACATTCAGTATAATGACTGTTTCATGTCTAGGTTGATGGTAAGCACATGTATATTTGATAGGTATACAGAGTGTTCTCATAAAAGATGAAGTTTCAATAGATGAAAATAACTAATAGCACATTTTTGGAATGCACACTTTTTTGTGTGCAAACAATAAAGAGAGAATGGTGATGATTGATTGAAGTTCCTTGAAAGGGTTATCAGTGCGGTTTTATTTAACGTTAAGATTTTCAGAAATCGAATTGGTGCTCTGAGAAAGTATATTTTAGTTCCTTGGAAACATTGTTTAACTTATATGGAATGTCAAATGGATACATTACTGCCTTTTTGAGAAAGTTTAGGGCTATGCGAAGTATAGATAGACAATCTCAACCAAGTACCTTCTGATCTGATCACCTAAAGTCATCTTTAACACATATCTATAAAGAAATAAATATATCTTAACCTCTTGAGGTCACAATCAGCACTTTGACATATCATTGTTACGTCATCAACTTGATTAAATCATTACATTGTAAGCTGTGTTCTCAGTGATGAAAGCATTGTAATTTCATTTACGATGATGTTATTGCATAATGACGATTTCATTATAGGGATTTTTTATATCGTTTATAGATATAACTTGATCTTTAACAGGCGATATATACTGTTAAAGATGATTGGGTGATATATTTGTGTACATATCTTTATCATTGTGTTTTATGAATAATGTGAACCATACATCATATTTTCTCGTGATATATAAACTGTAAGAATCTTAAAATGAGAAATTAAATATATATGTTCAACATTTCATTTCTCATTGTCATATAACATATTTCAATCCTGAACAAAATTTGGCAATCGCTAACAGGACAAATAGTTTCGGCCATGTTACATGAATGATAGTCAAGGACAAACTGTGTGAACTTATTAACCACATTGAACACTTTGTATGTACTGACTAACGACGCTGCTGGTGTCAGATTCAGTTTTTCATTGCCGTGTGATTGTTTCCTCATCGCCTTCTCGTCATATTATTGTCAGCTGACACAGTGATGAAAGTTTTGTGATGCACAACGATGATGTTATCGAATTATGATGATTCGGTTAAAGCGATTTCTACAATGTGTAATGCTTTCCTTTGCCCATATTGTGTTTTATGCATAATGTTACCAATATATTTCATTATCATGTGATATTAAATCTGGTCTGTAGTAATAATACAACTGAGAATATTAATATATTAATCATATGCATGTTCAACATTACATTTCTGATTTCCATAAAACATTTCATTGGTGAGCACAATTTGATAATCACTCACAGGACAACTCCGTCAGTACAAGTCACATGAATGTTACTCCAGGACAAACTTTTTGAACTAATTTACCACACATAACAGTGTAAGTAGTGACTCACTACGTTGCTGGTGTAAGAGACAGTTTTATCATTGCCTTGGGTTAAACTCGTCAGTGTCTGGAAGACCTTATTATGTCGATGTCTTCTAATGGATCCCTGGAGCTGAACTTAGATTGAATGATGGTCCAATGATCCCTGAATATTATGGTGAAACCAAACTTGACGGCAGTCATGACTTACATGTTGACATCCACACCTTAGTCTTATAATGTAATGCCAACACCTCGTATTAAAAAAGCTACGTGTTTGCACTTTTGGACGATAATATCAGCCGCTGTTTTCTTTAAGTTTCCCGTGAATGATGCCTGCGACTCATTATCGTACCAAATGGAAGAATATTCATCTGTGATTGGTAAGCATTAGATTGGATCATCAGTGCACACTGGTATAGAAAATACATAAAGCTCATAAATCAGTTTATTACCCATATGGTTGAACATAACCGAGTTAATAGTATTGATATGAGCACATGTGCACATATCACGTTTGCTTAGCAACCATTGTTTCACATCGACTTCACGTATTGTGTCGTCTTTGTCGTCATAAAACGATTGTTCGTGACGTCACGATAGCTTTTCGTCGCAAGAGAAGTGGGCCGTTTCCTGGTTATTTTTACGCGAATCAAATGGAATAAAACGGGTAATAAAGAAAGTATCGCTCTCGCTCGGGAAATACAAAAATTCACACTCGTTTCGTAAAAGTCATATGACATACTTCCTCGGGTAATAATCTTTTATAAGCATGATGTATATTATGATGTACATTTTTGCTGAGTTTTTATTCTTTGATTGCAGCATGTAGTAGATAAAACGAATGTTAGACTGTTGTGGGAATATATGACAATAGCATTATCTCCCAGACTTCTGCTGACAGAGAATCATTGTAAGGTCCACAAGTTTATAGTCACCACCTTCTGATACACCTTCAGGGGACTATTACAACGCAATTTAATGGGTAGATGTTTCAATAAGTAACAACCTGACCGTCTCACAAGGGTGATTAGTCAGTGTACTGCTTTGGCGCAATACAAAGTATTGTATATGACATGTCTCTAACAGGTATATTGTGGTGATAAAACAGTGTTAATATATATATTCCCTCTTTACATAATTATACTTAATTATTCTTGATGATTTAGTTATATCAGAAGGTGAGAAATATGAACATGACTGAAATAAGGGAATATAAACATATATACTCATAATGTTTTAAACCTATTAAAAGATTGATAACTTATAGTAAAAAGAATTCTTATCTTATATCTGAATGTTTGATTTTTGAAAATAAATACGATACGTTTGGGTATGAAATCATTGTCATAAATGTATGTACTCATACATGAATTGACCCCAACAAGCAAATGTAACCTTCAACAAAGTATTCTCATCATTGTTATTCACAAGTATTTTTAAGCAGACACCATATATCACGTACATGTTGAGGTAGTTATAGTTTTGTTGTTTAACTATAAAACTTGATAATGTTCATAGTTGGTAAGATGTAATTTGAAATGTTATGTTTATCAAACTTGTTTGTTTGGCGTTATCAAGCAATATCATGACACATGCTGCTTTTGAACCAGGTGCACTGATCATGAGTTACGTCACTCGGAGACAAATGGAAGTAATTTGAGGGCTCAACAAACAAGTAATATTGCTGGGCAAACACATATTAATGTTAAGGCTATCAAGTTATCAAAATTCGTTTTCTAATTAGAAACGTGTCAATGTTTTTTTATAGCTTAAATGCAAATGAGTACAAACGCACCAGTCAGTTGGTATGTATTTACATCTATATTGGTTACTATCTGCTTATTTTGAGGATATAGTTAATTATTTTGGTGTAATTCTTAACATAATATCGTACAGTCTATATTCCAAGGTGTGTTTTTTTTTTATATAATCTAATATTTTCTTCAAAGTGCACGAATATTTACTTTTCTCATTTTGATTAATGCCCCTTTGGGAAATAGAAGAACACAACTTGATGCACTAACCCGTCTTCTAAATGGAAATCATGAATACAGTATTTTCCCTTTCTCTGACGAGTGTACCGAGTTGAAGCATATGACATTTTACATGGCAACATGTGTCAATACAATGTAGAAGACATATGGATGATTCCATTATATTTTTTGAAAATTTAGATCTATAATTTGTACATTTGAACTGAGAATACTTGAACTGAGTTTAATTAACTAAACAAAAGTATAACATTTAAACAAATTATTACAAAATTAATGTATATGACAATATATCAAAGATTTTGACGACTATTTGAAGAATTGATTATTTGTTTATTTGGAATTGAAATTTGAAACTGTACAAAAGATATGACAATTATTGACATTAGTGGGGAAATATTTCCATCTATTTGAAACTACTATATTTCGGATAAAACATTTAATGATCAAAGTCAAAATAAGAAGATAGTTAAAAGATATAAACCTATGTTAACAATAGTCAACACAACAACAGAGTAGAATTAACAAAATCACATCTCACCTTTCAAATTTGTATTTTTTCTGTAGCTTTAATAATAAAAAGCATCATAAATGTATGTACTGGTAAAAGAGATACATTCTATTCATACTGATGTTTATATTTGCAACACAGCATTATATTTTTTACTTTCAAATATTTTGTTGTTGTGATGCGTTCTTAATTTGTTTGTGTAAGAGCTATTCACAATATCAGAATTCAGCTATAACTATGCCATTTTATTTCTGTTTGTCATGTCTGTCTCGCCTTCATATGTTACCATTCTGTCTACATCTACACTTTATGTTCAGATGTACCATCATAAAGTTACCGTCTCTAATGTGTCTGGAGGTCGAAGAGATTAGAGGTCACAACTTGATTACTGACTTATTGGATGTTTCAGAACATAAGGTATATTAATGTATATGTATTGATTTGTTTTTGTGTTTAAGGTTTACAATAAAAAAAATATCAGTCTGTAACAACAAATGCCAGCGAAATGCTTTGTCAATTTCATTTATTTCATCATTTTTAAAAATATTGTTTCATTTCGCCGTTTTGACAGTAAATATCAAAATATTCTTGATAAGTTGATTTTGTTTAATGCATCTGGATTTCACTGATAAAGATATGGTTTTGAATTTAATTTGTGAGATTTAATTTGAAAGTAGTTATTGTTTATCTTATGTAATGTAATGTATGTATGTAACTATAAGAATAAAATACATGAAATAATATAAAATCATACGACAAATAGTGAAGCAACAAGCAACAGTTATTACACATCATCTCATCTTCATATTATGTTATTAAAGTGATGAACTATTCATTTGAAATCGTAAAAGGACAACCTTCATTTAATATTAGTGGTCACGCAACCTTATAACATAGATAAATACACATACCACTCTAATAATGAATGGTTGTTGAAACAGAAGCAACTGATGTTAGACATTACATCAGTTAACTTACTTTACTAAGATATCAGCGTCGTTCACTATATTTTGTTTCGCCCAGGGCTACTGTGTGTAGACACATTCCAATCAGTGTCTCTGCTTAGTATAATGAACCACACGTATCGATAATACGTTTTTATGTTATTTCGTTGTTGAAATACAATCACTATGCTTTCAGAACACATTGAAGAATTCTTTCAAAATATGAATCCATTGAAAGTTGACTAAGGATAAAGCAATATTTGCAGTCCATTTATATTGTTTCTTGTGAAATCTTTCTCATTAACTAATAAGTCTTTCTTATATTATTTATATTTAAAGAAAAACACATTATGAATAGAATAACAAATAACTTGAAGCTTTACAACATTTTCTCATTTCAATCACTGAGCTTAAGTTTGAATCATGAACTCTTTTTAATGAACAACATCTAACGAGACATCTGTTAGAATAGATGAGTGCAAGATTGATATGTTTCCTTATCCTGCTACTTCCAAAGGTTAATTGGGGACGGGATAGCGCAGTGGTAAGCGCGTTCGGCTTCGGATCAAGAGGTCCGGGGTTCGAATCCCGCCAGGGGCACGGCAACTTTGTCTGTAGTAGAGCACTGTTCTACACGCAGTAAGGTTTGGTGCAATGCTACACTGAATTTCAGCGTAGTACCACCCATGGTTCGCTAGTTCCAGCCGATGCTCGCAGTTTTCACCGCAATACATAGCCACATGGCTTTGCGGACTTTCTCCCTGCCGTAACACTAGCAGCCGTGATATAAGTGAAATACTCTTGACAGCGGCGTTAAACCAAAACTCACCTCACCTCACCTCAAAAGGTTAACTATTTCTAAATCAATAATCCTATTGTATCAATCTTTCCTCGTAAGTGAGATTTAGTGTAACTCTCTAAACTTTGAAAAAAACGAGATATTGTATTAAAACGGATTTGAATATAATTTTACTGACATTTGAACAGTCGTTTTCATTTAAATAAACATCGAATTTGTTCATGTGTTTACCACAGGCTTGGCATTTCTTTGAACATAAGTAAGTATAAATACTCTAGTTGTCATGTAATGGATCAGCATTTACATCTTTCCTATAACAGACTTCATTTCTTTGCCACCAACTTCAAAGAAAAACGAATAAACAGCTTAAATGTCTACAGTTAGCTATCAATATTTGTTTATTATACACTTTTAATATCATACATTCAATCAAAAAATATTTTCATTTCAATCAAAATAGATGGAATATAAACTTATTTGTTTAGTTGGGAGTAAATATACATTAGCTGTGAATCCATTGAGCATGTGTTTAGATTAGATAAGCATATACTACAGACACATCAACATCAATACTAGTTAATGAATATGTTTGATGTGTGGTAAGATATACCGTGTTCCTTTAAAGATGATCATGCTGCTAAAACAAGTACAACACTTATCTTTATATGTTATTTAAATGTCATTTCATAAATACGAACGAAAACAGGAGAAGCCAAAATACAACATATACAACATCTTTATTATGAGGGCATGATGTTTCAATACAAGTACTGCATCTTTAAGTTTGAAACAGTAACAATTTGATAAATAAATTATTATTATAAGTCAACATGATCTTTTAAACCTGATATTTGTACACAGTTTTGGGCTGTCATCAAGAACTATAGTTCACGTTGTTGGGATGAACAGAGGATTAACTTGCACTGAGTAGGTTTGATTTCTCCATGTTCATTTATAACGCAGTCTTTGATCTAAGTCATAACCTTACTGATATTCTTGGATGATGCAATACATGGATTTTATACTATTTGATCTACATGTATGCATTATGGTGAAACTGGATATTGACTGTTCATGTAAGCAACGAAACATATTGTCTTTAACACTAATTTACAATTTCCTAATTTCTAATGTATGTAATTAAGATAGTGTATTTAGTTAAAGTAGAGGTACTGAATAAAAAAGTGGATCCAAACGGAAAAATGAGAGTCTTCTTCATGTAGCAGTGAACCATGGGTGGTCCAGCACTAAGTAACTTTTGTACAAAAACGTCACAGTATTATAGCAGTCCTCTATTTCAGATGTGCATTCGCTAACAAGATCTAATCTTGAAGTTGAGGGCAATGTCAACCTCAATAAAAAATATGACAGAGATCTCTTTCAGAGCATGATCGAATAATCCGGCACAGTCTTAAATCTGCATAGACATCATAAAGAGGATGAATTATCACCACCAGTGTTGCAACGCCTGCCTAGTTTCAACCTGACATTGCAAAGAGGATGAGTTACTTATAATCATCCGTGTTGCAACGCCTGTCTACTTCTAAAGCTGCAAAATGTGTTATTAAACGTTTGTTTGCTTCTTCTCTATTCATAATTGCCGCTAATGGGTGCAATGTTGCCCAAGTAGCGTTTAACAGTAACCTGCTCACTGAAAATAACAGCTGCTCTCACATGTATACCTGTATATCACTCACCTCCCATGGTTTATCCGTCAACATGAAACTATACAGACATAACATGCATTTTAATCGCCGCTGTAATAGCAATCTCCTTCTAAGACATATAAACTATTTCTTTCAGCTTCAGGAAAAACAAAATGTGTTTAAAGTTATTTCAAAGGTACAAGTAGAAAGTGAACAGTGCAGGTGTTCACTTTGTTTATCAAGGTTTGACACCAAGTTCAACAATAACATCCATATTTCATTTACTTGATTTTGTTATCTTTCGATTTACAAAAAATAAATTCCATAACCAAATCACTTTGAAAACGGCATGTCCTTAACCAGGACACGTCATATAAAGATAAAAGAAAATTGTTCTTGATAATGTAAAGTTAAATTATGCTAACTCAGGATGCCGTGTTAATTCATGCTTCATTCCTCGAGAGACGAGAGACTTAGCACGATGAGGAATTCGCATCAAAAGAAACATGTTCATTATATTTTTAAAATCATGAACAGACTCAACGTTTGATTCTAAACTTCAGAGTGAAATGCAATCTGCTATGGGATTTTCACAGATACAGGAATTTTTTGATAAAAAATAACACATTTTATTGCAGCTATTTCTGATTTGCATCCAGATGGAACATCTCCCATATTTCCTTTCATGGCCAGCTTAATACCCAACCAGTATTAAAGATGAAAGAAAAACTATGAATAATATCAATGTGATTGACCACTGTGTCAGACAGATATATAATGTGCAGTCAGGTCCATTGGTTTTTAAGAACTACAGACAAGCATATGAATTCTTTCATTAACAAATCATATTATTCAAAGTAATCATGTATTATTAAAATCCCTTCACTTGTTACGAACTGCATACTGACATTAAAATTTCAATAAGAAATAGTAAATTAAATACAGTAAAAATTATGAAAATGTTATGTTCGAATGTGCTCTGTCTTAAATATCTTACAACTTCATTTATGGAACAGAGAATAATAAAAACCATAAAAGAGTCAGCGTTGCTGTAAAAACACGTCATAATGTTGAGTGAACATGAATGAATAAGTGGATTTGTAGGTTGAATTATAGAGGCATCTATATTATTATGAAAGGGCCGTAATACCATCTATTTGAACAATTGATAAGACACAAGAAGGTCCTGAATATATTTTATAGATCTAAGACTCAAACAACAAATATATATTGTTGCCGTATATTTGTAATTGATATACATATTAACAAAACATATACATGTGGTCAGTGTATAAAAAAAATAAACATAGGAAAGTAGTATTCTCCCAACAAATTCAAACAATTCAAAGCACACCTAAAACCATGATGAGGATTTAGCTGAAAACAGTATCCCACACACAACAATGAATTTACAAAAGGGAAAAACGCCATTAAGTTGGTTCCATGAAATATGTTTTTTTAATATTTTGAAGAACATGGTTTGAGAATGTTTTTATTGGGTTTGCAATTTGAGTATTAAGCACATCTATGATCCTTCCTTATCATTGAATTTTTCAGAGTGCTACAGCAGAGATCGATAGGAATGTTAGGTATGTGGGACAACTCAGAGAATAGTTACCCACATCATTGTTCAGAGGTATTGATCATGATCAGTCACCAGAGAGACCTCAAAATTGAAGACCACGGTTGACGGAGACCGATATCTTTGTTTGCTGCACCCTGCCCTACGCATCTGATATTAAAGCTATTGACCGAGGATTATGTCAGGCAGGTTGAACAATATGATAAAGTCATCATGACGTCAATGAGCGGTAACACAGAATGAAGTATACCATCTGTTGAGACAGGACAGGATTGCCCTTGGTGACTTATAGTGTCATCTTCACAGATGTCATGGACGAGCAACACTGTAGTGGATATGTCATAAAAAATGATAGATGGACATTGTTGAGATATTTTAAAAAGAACAACACTATTAAATACAACTTGTATGAGATTATCTTCTAAGCAAGATAAAACGAAATGATCATGTGGTCAAGAATGATGATTATGTTTTACCAATAGCCAGTCTGTGTATCAAACAGGGAATATTTTTCAAAAATAAATTATAATTGCTTCGTTAATTCTCTCAAATGAAAGTATTGCTTTTTATGATGTACTATTTTGATGGGAGCTACCTAACATGATATACTAGAATACAAAAATATTGAAGAAAGTTTCGAAAGTGTATGCATCTTCCTAAAACGACGATATGATGCAGGTGAACAGCGATGAAAAGCAGGGGTAGATTGTGGAGACTAGGTGTTTCTCTTAATAGACAATCATAAACTTAAAGATCAAAGTATATTTTGTGGAAACGAAATTCGAGGGGACATTCCAGTTTTCACATATATGTGTTTAATATATTATTATTACACAATCCACAAGAATGTCCTGAGGGTTTTTTTAGTCAAAAATGCCTATGACCTCATATTAGACAATTTAAAAAGACGAGCATACCTTCATTAAAATATAAAAACAAGAAGTGAAGCCATTCAAAGAAGTTACAAATGTGAAAAACGTAGCTTTGGTTTAACAACTTATAGTTGATCAGTCTTATGCTAAATGTTAAATGCTAAATACATTTTTCTGATTTCTCATAATGCACACAAATTGGCAGATTTCCCCATAGCTCTCGCTCGTTAATGCATCAGAACAACACTTACATTGTGTATTGTACACGCTTTTACATAATATTTTTGTACATATACTGTAATCCATAATCAAATATTCTATTCACTTATAGATTTATATACAGCAGAGTATGTATCTATTCATTGTGAAATAAGTTACTTAAATACATTGATACATCTTATTATCATTTGTTTTAATTTGCTACATAAAACATTCTCTTCAATTCCATTTACTGTCAAAGTCTATATTTGTTCATTTTGTTTTCATTCTATTTTTTTCCATTATTTCCCCGATCCCTTAAAAAATAACACAATTTAGGAAAATCCATTATACGTGAATTAACCATTTGATACGCACCTCAGGGTGATTCTACGAATATCCGAGAGCAGTCCGATTTCAGATCTATCGATGTTTTATTGAAAACAATTTCAATTATGTCCTAAGGTTGTGGAATTCGAGGCCTGCTTAGGATGTAAAACCAGTTAGCCCTCAGCTGTTACTGTTATTAGTCACAATGAAATGATGTAGACACAATCTCTCATTAGTTTATCCAGCCATGACGTATGTAACGTAATTCACATATTAATCTTAGAAAATCCAATAAAATAATGAACGTAGATTAATGTTGAGGCTGTTTTGCACACTGACAATACAATCCATTTGAAGTTTCAATACAGAATGCGGACTGGGTTTGTTTAAATCATAAGTTTGGCCACTTGTGCTTTCAGTTAATTCATATATAATCTTATGATACTTGCTTAAATTGCCAAGATTGATTGCAAAGGAAATGGGTATAACTCTGTACTGACAAAATGATCCCGGAGGAGCAAATAACGTGTTGTGTTAAAATCAATAGAGAACCAGCAGAACACAAATTATTCTGGAATCAGGAATCAGGTTAAGGTTTAAATTCTCAGCAGATGGAAAGTCTGAGCAGGCAATGTTTGATGAACAATAACGGAAATAGATCAATGTCCTGTGACAGAAATATTGTGACATGCTTCCTGAAGAATACTGTCTTCAACTGTTTTACCAGGATAAAGCCTACAATTGAAACGAAGACACATGCACAGATGGTCTGATACTCTCATTCAGAGCCCACTGTTTCTACTGTGTGTATACATTAAAAGTATATTGTGAAAAGAGAAATTCATGACAAACACGACAAAACGATTTCTATCCGAAAAAAGTAAACAACTTCATAAAACTAATAAATTAAGTAATGTGTTCATTCATCATGATTGCGCTGGAGACACTATTTCTGATTTTCGCAATTTCATTTCAACATTGATTCGTTGTTTACAGTATAGTTGGAACATACAGAAACAATCTGTGTCATATATGGCACGATACCAGAGCAATGTATTTACTTTGAAGAGGCATATGTGAGAAGAGTCCCTTACGAATACTTTGGCGGGGAAGTTAACTTCTAGGGATCCATTACTGCTCATCATGATAATAAGGTCTTCCAGAGACTGACGAGTACAGACATAGTAGAGCACCAGAGACAAAGATAAACTGTCATTAACATCCTTTCTTAGTTATTTGTCAAAATGTGTTGAATTTGGATAACTTGGTCAAACTATTCTTGTACCTATTTTCGTAACGAAAACTATTAAAACCACGTTAGTCACATATGCACAAAGACGTGAGTAGGTAACGCATGTGCAATGTGACAATTTTATGCATGAAAAAAGTTTCACGTGTCATTTTGTAGCGTCATTAATGTTATTTTAAAAAATCTAAATATGCCTATACCATAACAAATGACAATGAACAGTTGTATATATTACATAATATTGTTGTGTTATGTAGGGAACAGGGAGGAAATTCAATATGTATCTGCCCATTGGTCATCTAGTGGGGATCGGGGAAATAATGGAAAAAAATAGAATGAAAACAAAATGAACAAATATAGACTTTGACAGTAAATGGAATTGAAGAGAATGTTTTATGTAGCAAATTAAAACAAATGATAATAAGATGTATCAATGTATTTAAGTAACTTATTTCACAATGAATAGATACATACTCTGCTGTATATAAATCTATAAGTGAATAGAATATTTGATTATGGATTACAGTATATGTACAAAAATATTATGTAAAAGCGTGTACAATACACAATGTAAGTGTTGTTCTGATGCATTAACGAGCGAGAGCTATGGGGAAATCTGCCAATTTGTGTGCATTATGAGAAATCAGAAAAATGTATTTAGCATTTAACATTTAGCATAAGACTGATCAACTATAAGTTGTTAAACCAAAGCTACGTTTTTCACATTTGTAACTTCTTTGAATGGCTTCACTTCTTGTTTTTATATTTTAATGAAGGTATGCTCGTCTTTTTAAATTGTCTAATATGAGGTCATAGGCATTTTTGACTAAAAAAACCCTCAGGACATTCTTGTGGATTGTGTAATAATAATATATTAAACACATATATGTGAAAACTGGAATGTCCCCTCGAATTTCGTTTCCACAAAATATACTTTGATCTTTAAGTTTATGATTGTCTATTAAGAGAAACACCTAGTCTCCACAATCTACCCCTGCTTTTCATCGCTGTTCACCTGCATCATATCGTCGTTTTAGGAAGATGCATACACTTTCGAAACTTTCTTCAATATTTTTGTATTCTAGTATATCATGTTAGGTAGCTCCCATCAAAATAGTACATCATAAAAAGCAATACTTTCATTTGAGAGAATTAACGAAGCAATTATAATTTATTTTTGAAAAATATTCCCTGTTTGATACACAGACTGGCTATTGGTAAAACATAATCATCATTCTTGACCACATGATCATTTCGTTTTATCTTGCTTAGAAGATAATCTCATACAAGTTGTATTTAATAGTGTTGTTCTTTTTAAAATATCTCAACAATGTCCATCTATCATTTTTTATGACATATCCACTACAGTGTTGCTCGTCCATGACATCTGTGAAGATGACACTATAAGTCACCAAGGGCAATCCTGTCCTGTCTCAACAGATGGTATACTTCATTCTGTGTTACCGCTCATTGACGTCATGATGACTTTATCATATTGTTCAACCTGCCTGACATAATCCTCGGTCAATAGCTTTAATATCAGATGCGTAGGGCAGGGTGCAGCAAACAAAGATATCGGTCTCCGTCAACCGTGGTCTTCAATTTTGAGGTCTCTCTGGTGACTGATCATGATCAATACCTCTGAACAATGATGTGGGTAACTATTCTCTGAGTTGTCCCACATACCTAACATTCCTATCGATCTCTGCTGTAGCACTCTGAAAAATTCAATGATAAGGAAGGATCATAGATGTGCTTAATACTCAAATTGCAAACCCAATAAAAACATTCTCAAACCATGTTCTTCAAAATATTAAAAAAACATATTTCATGGAACCGACTTAATGGCGTTTTTCCCTTTTGTAAATTCATTGTTGTGTGTGGGATACTGTTTTCAGCTAAATCCTCATCATGGTTTTAGGTGTGCTTTGAATTGTTTGAATTTGTTGGGAGAATACTACTTTCCTATGTTTATTTTTTTTATACACTGACCACATGTATATGTTTTGTTAATATGTATATCAATTACAAATATACGGCAACAATATATATTTGTTGTTTGAGTCTTAGATCTATAAAATATATTCAGGACCTTCTTGTGTCTTATCAATTGTTCAAATAGATGGTATTACGGCCCTTTCATAATAATATAGATGCCTCTATAATTCAACCTACAAATCCACTTATTCATTCATGTTCACTCAACATTATGACGTGTTTTTACAGCAACGCTGACTCTTTTATGGTTTTTATTATTCTCTGTTCCATAAATGAAGTTGTAAGATATTTAAGACAGAGCACATTCGAACATAACATTTTCATAATTTTTACTGTATTTAATTTACTATTTCTTATTGAAATTTTAATGTCAGTATGCAGTTCGTAACAAGTGAAGGGATTTTAATAATACATGATTACTTTGAATAATATGATTTGTTAATGAAAGAATTCATATGCTTGTCTGTAGTTCTTAAAAACCAATGGACCTGACTGCACATTATATATCTGTCTGACACAGTGGTCAATCACATTGATATTATTCATAGTTTTTCTTTCATCTTTAATACTGGTTGGGTATTAAGCTGGCCATGAAAGGAAATATGGGAGATGTTCCATCTGGATGCAAATCAGAAATAGCTGCAATAAAATGTGTTATTTTTTATCAAAAAATTCCTGTATCTGTGAAAATCCCATAGCAGATTGCATTTCACTCTGAAGTTTAGAATCAAACGTTGAGTCTGTTCATGATTTTAAAAATATAATGAACATGTTTCTTTTGATGCGAATTCCTCATCGTGCTAAGTCTCTCGTCTCTCGAGGAATGAAGCATGAATTAACACGGCATCCTGAGTTAGCATAATTTAACTTTACATTATCAAGAACAATTTTCTTTTATCTTAATATGACGTGTCCTGGTTAAGGACATGCCGTTTTCAAAGTGATTTGGTTATGGAATTTATTTTTTGTAAATCGAAAGATAACAAAATCAAGTAAATGAAATATGGATGTTATTGTTGAACTTGGTGTCAAACCTTGATAAACAAAGTGAACACCTGCACTGTTCACTTTCTACTTGTACCTTTGAAATAACTTTAAACACATTTTGTTTTTCCTGAAGCTGAAAGAAATAGTTTATATGTCTTAGAAGGAGATTGCTATTACAGCGGCGATTAAAATGCATGTTATGTCTGTATAGTTTCATGTTGACGGATAAACCATGGGAGGTGAGTGATATACAGGTATACATGTGAGAGCAGCTGTTATTTTCAGTGAGCAGGTTACTGTTAAACGCTACTTGGGCAACATTGCACCCATTAGCGGCAATTATGAATAGAGAAGAAGCAAACAAACGTTTAATAACACATTTTGCAGCTTTAGAAGTAGACAGGCGTTGCAACACGGATGATTATAAGTAACTCATCCTCTTTGCAATGTCAGGTTGAAACTAGGCAGGCGTTGCAACACTGGTGGTGATAATTCATCCTCTTTATGATGTCTATGCAGATTTAAGACTGTGCCGGATTATTCGATCATGCTCTGAAAGAGATCTCTGTCATATTTTTTATTGAGGTTGACATTGCCCTCAACTTCAAGATTAGATCTTGTTAGCGAATGCACATCTGAAATAGAGGACTGCTATAATACTGTGACGTTTTTGTACAAAAGTTACTTAGTGCTGGACCACCCATGGTTCACTGCTACATGAAGAAGACTCTCATTTTTCCGTTTGGATCCACTTTTTTATTCAGTACCTCTACTTTAACTAAATACACTATCTTAATTACATACATTAGAAATTAGGAAATTGTAAATTAGTGTTAAAGACAATATGTTTCGTTGCTTACATGAACAGTCAATATCCAGTTTCACCATAATGCATACATGTAGATCAAATAGTATAAAATCCATGTATTGCATCATCCAAGAATATCAGTAAGGTTATGACTTAGATCAAAGACTGCGTTATAAATGAACATGGAGAAATCAAACCTACTCAGTGCAAGTTAATCCTCTGTTCATCCCAACAACGTGAACTATAGTTCTTGATGACAGCCCAAAACTGTGTACAAATATCAGGTTTAAAAGATCATGTTGACTTATAATAATAATTTATTTATCAAATTGTTACTGTTTCAAACTTAAAGATGCAGTACTTGTATTGAAACATCATGCCCTCATAATAAAGATGTTGTATATGTTGTATTTTGGCTTCTCCTGTTTTCGTTCGTATTTATGAAATGACATTTAAATAACATATAAAGATAAGTGTTGTACTTGTTTTAGCAGCATGATCATCTTTAAAGGAACACGGTATATCTTACCACACATCAAACATATTCATTAACTAGTATTGATGTTGATGTGTCTGTAGTATATGCTTATCTAATCTAAACACATGCTCAATGGATTCACAGCTGATGTATATTTACTCCCAACTAAACAAATAAGTTTATATTCCATCTATTTTGATTGAAATGAAAATATTTTTTGATTGAATGTATGATATTAAAAGTGTATAATAAACAAATATTGATAGCTAACTGTAGACATTTAAGCTGTTTATTCGTTTTTCTTTGAAGTTGGTGGCAAAGAAATGAAGTCTGTTATAGGAAAGATGTAAATGCTGATCCATTACATGACAACTAGAGTATTTATACTTACTTATGTTCAAAGAAATGCCAAGCCTGTGGTAAACACATGAACAAATTCGATGTTTATTTAAATGAAAACGACTGTTCAAATGTCAGTAAAATTATATTCAAATCCGTTTTAATACAATATCTCGTTTTTTTCAAAGTTTAGAGAGTTACACTAAATCTCACTTACGAGGAAAGATTGATACAATAGGATTATTGATTTAGAAATAGTTAACCTTTTGAGGTGAGGTGAGGTGAGTTTTGGTTTAACGCCGCTGTCAAGAGTATTTCACTTATATCACGGCTGCTAGTGTTACGGCAGGGAGAAAGTCCGCAAAGCCATGTGGCTATGTATTGCGGTGAAAACTGCGAGCATCGGCTGGAACTAGCGAACCATGGGTGGTACTACGCTGAAATTCAGTGTAGCATTGCACCAAACCTTACTGCGTGTAGAACAGTGCTCTACTACAGACAAAGTTGCCGTGCCCCTGGCGGGATTCGAACCCCGGACCTCTTGATCCGAAGCCGAACGCGCTTACCACTGCGCTATCCCGTCCCCAATTAACCTTTGGAAGTAGCAGGATAAGGAAACATATCAATCTTGCACTCATCTATTCTAACAGATGTCTCGTTAGATGTTGTTCATTAAAAAGAGTTCATGATTCAAACTTAAGCTCAGTGATTGAAATGAGAAAATGTTGTAAAGCTTCAAGTTATTTGTTATTCTATTCATAATGTGTTTTTCTTTAAATATAAATAATATAAGAAAGACTTATTAGTTAATGAGAAAGATTTCACAAGAAACAATATAAATGGACTGCAAATATTGCTTTATCCTTAGTCAACTTTCAATGGATTCATATTTTGAAAGAATTCTTCAATGTGTTCTGAAAGCATAGTGATTGTATTTCAACAACGAAATAACATAAAAACGTATTATCGATACATGTGGTTCATTATACTAAGCAGAGACACTGATTGGAATGTGTCTACACACAGTAGCCCTGGGCGAAACAAAATATAGTGAACGACGCTGATATCTTAGTAAAGTAAGTTAACTGATGTAATGTCTAACATCAGTTGCTTCTGTTTCAACAACCATTCATTATTAGAGTGGTATGTGTATTTATCTATGTTATAAGGTTGCGTGACCACTAATATTAAATGAAGGTTGTCCTTTTACGATTTCAAATGAATAGTTCATCACTTTAATAACATAATATGAAGATGAGATGATGTGTAATAACTGTTGCTTGTTGCTTCACTATTTGTCGTATGATTTTATATTATTTCATGTATTTTATTCTTATAGTTACATACATACATTACATTACATAAGATAAACAATAACTACTTTCAAATTAAATCTCACAAATTAAATTCAAAACCATATCTTTATCAGTGAAATCCAGATGCATTAAACAAAATCAACTTATCAAGAATATTTTGATATTTACTGTCAAAACGGCGAAATGAAACAATATTTTTAAAAATGATGAAATAAATGAAATTGACAAAGCATTTCGCTGGCATTTGTTGTTACAGACTGATATTTTTTTTATTGTAAACCTTAAACACAAAAACAAATCAATACATATACATTAATATACCTTATGTTCTGAAACATCCAATAAGTCAGTAATCAAGTTGTGACCTCTAATCTCTTCGACCTCCAGACACATTAGAGACGGTAACTTTATGATGGTACATCTGAACATAAAGTGTAGATGTAGACAGAATGGTAACATATGAAGGCGAGACAGACATGACAAACAGAAATAAAATGGCATAGTTATAGCTGAATTCTGAAATTGTGAATAGCTCTTACACAAACAAATTAAGAACGCATCACAACAACAAAATATTTGAAAGTAAAAAATATAATGCTGTGTTGCAAATATAAACATCAGTATGAATAGAATGTATCTCTTTTACCAGTACATACATTTATGATGCTTTTTATTATTAAAGCTACAGAAAAAATACAAATTTGAAAGGTGAGATGTGATTTTGTTAATTCTACTCTGTTGTTGTGTTGACTATTGTTAACATAGGTTTATATCTTTTAACTATCTTCTTATTTTGACTTTGATCATTAAATGTTTTATCCGAAATATAGTAGTTTCAAATAGATGGAAATATTTCCCCACTAATGTCAATAATTGTCATATCTTTTGTACAGTTTCAAATTTCAATTCCAAATAAACAAATAATCAATTCTTCAAATAGTCGTCAAAATCTTTGATATATTGTCATATACATTAATTTTGTAATAATTTGTTTAAATGTTATACTTTTGTTTAGTTAATTAAACTCAGTTCAAGTATTCTCAGTTCAAATGTACAAATTATAGATCTAAATTTTCAAAAAATATAATGGAATCATCCATATGTCTTCTACATTGTATTGACACATGTTGCCATGTAAAATGTCATATGCTTCAACTCGGTACACTCGTCAGAGAAAGGGAAAATACTGTATTCATGATTTCCATTTAGAAGACGGGTTAGTGCATCAAGTTGTGTTCTTCTATTTCCCAAAGGGGCATTAATCAAAATGAGAAAAGTAAATATTCGTGCACTTTGAAGAAAATATTAGATTATATAAAAAAAAAACACACCTTGGAATATAGACTGTACGATATTATGTTAAGAATTACACCAAAATAATTAACTATATCCTCAAAATAAGCAGATAGTAACCAATATAGATGTAAATACATACCAACTGACTGGTGCGTTTGTACTCATTTGCATTTAAGCTATAAAAAAACATTGACACGTTTCTAATTAGAAAACGAATTTTGATAACTTGATAGCCTTAACATTAATATGTGTTTGCCCAGCAATATTACTTGTTTGTTGAGCCCTCAAATTACTTCCATTTGTCTCCGAGTGACGTAACTCATGATCAGTGCACCTGGTTCAAAAGCAGCATGTGTCATGATATTGCTTGATAACGCCAAACAAACAAGTTTGATAAACATAACATTTCAAATTACATCTTACCAACTATGAACATTATCAAGTTTTATAGTTAAACAACAAAACTATAACTACCTCAACATGTACGTGATATATGGTGTCTGCTTAAAAATACTTGTGAATAACAATGATGAGAATACTTTGTTGAAGGTTACATTTGCTTGTTGGGGTCAATTCATGTATGAGTACATACATTTATGACAATGATTTCATACCCAAACGTATCGTATTTATTTTCAAAAATCAAACATTCAGATATAAGATAAGAATTCTTTTTACTATAAGTTATCAATCTTTTAATAGGTTTAAAACATTATGAGTATATATGTTTATATTCCCTTATTTCAGTCATGTTCATATTTCTCACCTTCTGATATAACTAAATCATCAAGAATAATTAAGTATAATTATGTAAAGAGGGAATATATATATTAACACTGTTTTATCACCACAATATACCTGTTAGAGACATGTCATATACAATACTTTGTATTGCGCCAAAGCAGTACACTGACTAATCACCCTTGTGAGACGGTCAGGTTGTTACTTATTGAAACATCTACCCATTAAATTGCGTTGTAATAGTCCCCTGAAGGTGTATCAGAAGGTGGTGACTATAAACTTGTGGACCTTACAATGATTCTCTGTCAGCAGAAGTCTGGGAGATAATGCTATTGTCATATATTCCCACAACAGTCTAACATTCGTTTTATCTACTACATGCTGCAATCAAAGAATAAAAACTCAGCAAAAATGTACATCATAATATACATCATGCTTATAAAAGATTATTACCCGAGGAAGTATGTCATATGACTTTTACGAAACGAGTGTGAATTTTTGTATTTCCCGAGCGAGAGCGATACTTTCTTTATTACCCATTTTATTCCATTTGATTCGCGTAAAAATAACCAGGAAACGGCCCACTTCTCTTGCGACGAAAAGCTATCGTGACGTCACGAACAATCGTTTTATGACGACAAAGACGACACAATACGTGAAGTCGATGTGAAACAATGGTTGCTAAGCAAACGTGATATGTGCACATGTGCTCATATCAATACTATTAACTCGGTTATGTTCAACCATATGGGTAATAAACTGATTTATGAGCTTTATGTATTTTCTATACCAGTGTGCACTGATGATCCAATCTAATGCTTACCAATCACAGATGAATATTCTTCCATTTGGTACGATAATGAGTCGCAGGCATCATTCACGGGAAACTTAAAGAAAACAGCGGCTGATATTATCGTCCAAAAGTGCAAACACGTAGCTTTTTTAATACGAGGTGTTGGCATTACATTATAAGACTAAGGTGTGGATGTCAACATGTAAGTCATGACTGCCGTCAAGTTTGGTTTCACCATAATATTCAGGGATCATTGGACCATCATTCAATCTAAGTTCAGCTCCAGGGATCCATTAGAAGACATCGACATAATAAGGTCTTCCAGACACTGACGAGTTTAACCCAAGGCAATGATAAAACTGTCTCTTACACCAGCAACGTAGTGAGTCACTACTTACACTGTTATGTGTGGTAAATTAGTTCAAAAAGTTTGTCCTGGAGTAACATTCATGTGACTTGTACTGACGGAGTTGTCCTGTGAGTGATTATCAAATTGTGCTCACCAATGAAATGTTTTATGGAAATCAGAAATGTAATGTTGAACATGCATATGATTAATATATTAATATTCTCAGTTGTATTATTACTACAGACCAGATTTAATATCACATGATAATGAAATATATTGGTAACATTATGCATAAAACACAATATGGGCAAAGGAAAGCATTACACATTGTAGAAATCGCTTTAACCGAATCATCATAATTCGATAACATCATCGTTGTGCATCACAAAACTTTCATCACTGTGTCAGCTGACAATAATATGACGAGAAGGCGATGAGGAAACAATCACACGGCAATGAAAAACTGAATCTGACACCAGCAGCGTCGTTAGTCAGTACATACAAAGTGTTCAATGTGGTTAATAAGTTCACACAGTTTGTCCTTGACTATCATTCATGTAACATGGCCGAAACTATTTGTCCTGTTAGCGATTGCCAAATTTTGTTCAGGATTGAAATATGTTATATGACAATGAGAAATGAAATGTTGAACATATATATTTAATTTCTCATTTTAAGATTCTTACAGTTTATATATCACGAGAAAATATGATGTATGGTTCACATTATTCATAAAACACAATGATAAAGATATGTACACAAATATATCACCCAATCATCTTTAACAGTATATATCGCCTGTTAAAGATCAAGTTATATCTATAAACGATATAAAAAATCCCTATAATGAAATCGTCATTATGCAATAACATCATCGTAAATGAAATTACAATGCTTTCATCACTGAGAACACAGCTTACAATGTAATGATTTAATCAAGTTGATGACGTAACAATGATATGTCAAAGTGCTGATTGTGACCTCAAGAGGTTAAGATATATTTATTTCTTTATAGATATGTGTTAAAGATGACTTTAGGTGATCAGATCAGAAGGTACTTGGTTGAGATTGTCTATCTATACTTCGCATAGCCCTAAACTTTCTCAAAAAGGCAGTAATGTATCCATTTGACATTCCATATAAGTTAAACAATGTTTCCAAGGAACTAAAATATACTTTCTCAGAGCACCAATTCGATTTCTGAAAATCTTAACGTTAAATAAAACCGCACTGATAACCCTTTCAAGGAACTTCAATCAATCATCACCATTCTCTCTTTATTGTTTGCACACAAAAAAGTGTGCATTCCAAAAATGTGCTATTAGTTATTTTCATCTATTGAAACTTCATCTTTTATGAGAACACTCTGTATACCTATCAAATATACATGTGCTTACCATCAACCTAGACATGAAACAGTCATTATACTGAATGTCAATAAATAAATACTACTTTAGTGTTATATAAATACTAATAGGGATACCATGGTAAATAAATTTTACATAAAAAATGCAAATGAAATACAAGTTTTACTTTATATCACGTTAACAAAATCAGATATTATGCATCAGAAAAAATATTCGAGATAACTGGATGTTTAGTTCAAAACGTTTCATATTCCGACTGGTTCAAATATAGAAATGCAAAAACATCTACTACTTGTGTAATAAAATGAACATTGATTGTAACATGGACATGCAACGTGTCAATAATGTACACTATAAATCGAGTAAGCTAAACAATGCTTTTAATATATAGATAACAGACTGTATTATGATAGGAATCTTATTACAATTATCATAGGTAAAATAAATGTACCTTATGATGTAGATATGATGCAGATCAATATGCAATAATAATCAGTAATTGCACCTTGAAAATAAATAAAAAATATCTCTGAACTCAGTCTTAATTTTTTAATGCATAAAGACTCCATCAACTCATTTAATAACGATTCATGATTTCAAAACGCCAACTTCTTGTTTGTGAGAGAGTAATTTGAGTGAACAGCTTGTGAACTAAACAGCCTTGCATTGAAACGTTAAGTGAACTGCTTTTCTCATCATCACCATATGTTTTCCTCGAATAAAGATCCTACAGATCTGACTTACAGATGTAAATATAAATTTTCTTGTTCAATTGTGTCAATGAAGGTGCAAGTATCATACTACAAAAGAAACGTTAAGAGATATTCTGCATAATAACTTAGAAAAGATAAGAATTTTTCCTTGACTGAAGGTAAATTTAAGTCAAATTTCGAAAGGTCGATCACAAGGTTTTATTTCAGTGTCATAATATTCAAAATTGTGAAATTATCTATCCACAACGAACTTAGTCATCCATCCAGTGTTAAAGTAACATTGAGGATTGTTTTACCTAATTGTCTTCTAAATGCTCTTTTTTACCATTAATTATCGTAAAAGCTCGTACAATCAAAACAGATGATAGGCTTATCTAACATAATGTTTTTATTATTTGTAAATAAAGCGAGCCATTGACTTATATTCATGAACAAACATTTTCTTTCATTAAATAAAATATAGCTTTGAGCTCATGGAGCTGATAATGATGGAAGAAATCTATTAAACTAGATTCGTCTGTCAAGTTAAATACTCTCAAATATCAACGATGACAGAGAAGGCTGTGCAAAGTACCATTCCCCTGATTAATGTCTTAAACCTTGTAACATATGTGTGACTTCACTCAAATCTTTCAACAACGTTTCAAAGTAAAACGTTGATGTTGATATCACGTTGTTGAATCGTTATACTCTCTTATATAATGCGTTTCTTTTCCTGGTTACTTTTTACAAATATTAGATCAATTGCAGCATTATATAAATATATTCAATGAATTTTGACAGTATTTGTAGATAATAATTCTGTAAGAAAAACATTCCAACTGACAAAAATTACAAAAAATACAGCACCATATTTTCTTGCTTCAATTGGATGAGTGGCCATTAATAATTGCTTCTTTTCTTAGATTATCATTGAACCACGGTTCTGTATGTCCACTCTAGTATAAATAACAGCCTACACATCAAAGGAACGTCTTTCCCAGAGATATCTACATGTACAAAAAAATTTCGAAGTATTTGCCATGTTAATTCACTGGTAAATGACAGTTTTGCGCTCTGCCTTGCTACACTGTGTTATGATATTGCCAGTTTAATAAGATCCAGACAAATGTCAAGAATAACGCCAAACATGTCAGACATAAAAGAAAGTGTCGGTTCTTGAGACATCTTCAATCCTAAGCAAGTTACCATCCATGCGTGAGAGTATAATAAGCAGAGAAGATATCAGACAGAGATATTGAACATTAGTTCTTGATCTTAGTAACATGAAGAAACAGAGGCTTTTGCGTACAATCTAACTTGATCCTTGTCGGTCTTTTCTAAGATTTCTTTTATATTTTAAAGATAAAACATACATGATACCAGTTGATTGAATTGGTTTATGCCTGACTCGAAAGTTTATTTCGTTCAGATACTTTGTGAAAAGCACATCATTACTGTAAACAAAATCATAATCGTTAGCTCTAAAATGCAAATGAAAATTTGTCTTCTACATGTATGTTCTAATACATTTGTAGTGATTCTCTGTTGAAAATAGATGTCTGTCTCCCTTATTTTGCTGCCAATTGATATATGAAATATTAAATTTACTGCAGCTGATAATCATTTCGTCTTGAGAAAAGTAACATGATAATACTGTAATGGCACGTTCAAAATTTCGAAAGTGTCATTTATTTATGACTTCATTGTAAATGTCCAGGCAAAGTGCGTTTTTTGCAGTTTAAAATATCGACTTTATTCCCATTTTCCATCTGCACTTTTCACATTTTCAAAGAACGACATATATCTTGCAGGTATATTGGTATCGTTATCACCATCATTAGTATCATAGTAACATAAGTTAGCCCCGTTAACATGTACCAATATGCCATACAGAACTATGCACCTGCACCAATACACAAGTACATGGGTTTGACACAATTTATTCACAAGGGACCGATTATTTGTAATCCCGAGGACCTTGTTGGATATTATTTTCTTATCTAAGATAATTTTCATGTGTAAAAGACTCTCATTCACAATCATAGCTTAGACTTTTTTTTACTCATGGTGCCCGTCTGCAGATAGTGCTTATGTCCCCTTATGTCCCCTTTTGACGGATCAGAAGACATTGATTTGGTCGACGTTCTGTCAGCTTTGGTGTAAGTGTTGGCGTTCCGATCGTTCCCAAGAATAACTCTTAAACTACTTGACCAATCGTACTGCCTCTCCATGTCATATAGATGTGTGTTATGGGTATTTGAAATTGTATTTGTTCTTGTTTCCTTTGAAACAATTCGGACTATATCTTTTTGAAGGCTAGGATTTGTTACCGGAACATAACTCTAAATTTGGTATACTGCCTCTCCATATCAACTTCACTATAAATGTGCCTTATGGGATATTGAGCTGCTTGTCAATTCTATTTCTCTCTGGTCCCGTGGCGATAATTTTGGATTAAATCTCTTCGAATGGTAGGGTTTGTGCTCAGTGCATCATTTTAAGATGGAATTATTTTGCTATTCTAAGATGAATTGGAGGAAGACATCTTTTTGTACGAGTAAACCGCTTTGTAGATACCCTCCATATTCATTACAATATATTCAAAAATGGTGTCTGACAGATATATAGCTTGTTTTACTGTAAATGTTGTCACAGAATAAGAAAATATTAATACGAGTAATAACTCAGTTTGAAGCAATTTGAGCTTGATTCTTTCGCTGCTGAGCTGTGGCAGTCTGTAAGCTCTTGGCCATGGAATATGCGTGCTGAGCCTTGTCGAAACCTGTATATTTGTAGAACTATCAACTTTTATACCCTATTGAAGTTATTGAACTGACTGCATATCTGAAATTGGAGAGATTGTAATGGAAAATGGATTCCAATAGTTTGCAGTAAGTTTATAGGTCACAGGACTATAATACATTGAATACACAACCCCATTATTGAAAGAATATGCTATTCAAGGGCGATATCTCAAGTTCTAGGCCGAAATGAAACATCAGGCCTTCGTTCCATAACAGCGAGTGCTTATAATTGATTGATTGCTCAATGTAGCGCTCAAGTAGCGCTTAAGTAGCGCTCATTCTCTCCTGAACGACAAGCGCTACATTGAGCAATCGCGTTCAAGAGAGGTTTAAAAGTAATCGCTAATTCAGCGAAACCTCTCTTGAACACGGCCCAGTTGTTTATCAAATACGTTTGTGTATGTTACTGTTAGTGAAGAGTAGATTTCAAAGAAGCATGTCGTCTAAAACTGATACCTTTCTTTGTGGCAACAGAGTAATGAAAAGCACTTTTGTACACAAGGTTTAAGCTCTCTGAAGCTATTTGTTCTTGTGAAGAAGTTGATAATGCGAATGTTTTACGGACGGCACCAGATGTCATACCATGTTGTGTCTTACTTAAATCTGTTTGTTGTTTGGCCTGTTGAGCTAAAATCTGGGAATCTAAAATCTAAAATGGAAATCTCATAAACATTTGATTTGTTGTTTAGAATAAGTATCGAAATCAACCTTTAACAAACTGCTTACTTACATGAACTAATAGTGTCATCGGTATTAGCTTATGCATAATTTAACAGCCCCTGGTTATTAGATGACATAAACACAACACGGATTATATCATATTTCGTGAAGTTTATGAGATCATTTAAAGGGTGCCGGAAGCAAGACATCTTACTTTGACACTGCTATATTATAACATTATTGAATAGCTTCCTCGTTTCCTTTCACCAACTGATTTCATAACGTATTATATACAATCAATGGATTTACAACAAGACTATATCGTAGACTCAGGACCAGATATTGTTCAGGGAACGTCTCGGTACAAAATGAATTAGTTTTCAAGACGGCCTGAAGTAAGAAGTTTCACCTTTTGACTTGTATATACTTAAATCACTTTGACATTGTCGTCAACTACGTTTGCCTCTACAACTTAATTTATCATTTATATTTTGGGGATTTCGTTGTCTTTTGTTCACTATAAAAAAGTAATGTGTTAAATTGATTCAACGATCAGTTAAGTGCAATCATGGAGGTGTATATTTGAAAATAAAATGAAAAGTTTTGTCATAAATATGTACTGTGTTTAATTTCTATATTTGTGTTTCTTAATTTATTATCCCTTTTTGTTCAAGGTATCAAGGTACACAAACGTGTAACTCAAGTGCGTAGCACAAACAGATGAAGTGAGATTATCTGAAGATATTTTGACGTTTGATAAACTACAGCTCTGCTGGGGGTCCTCATTCTTCTAATTTGCAAAACAAATGTAAGTTCTTGTTGCACTCAACTAACACAAATTAGACTCACGGTCAGCTGTCAGATGATATAAATTGTGATTGAATTATCACAGTTTTGAAATTTCATATTTTTATAAAGTTTGTAATCTTTTAAAGTTTTTTACTTAAAACTCTATGAACAAATGATTGCTCAAGGATAAAGATTGGCATTATGTTCTTTTAGAATACATATCAACATGGTTGTTATTTATTGGTACTAAAACATTTTTTAGATATGGTTTACTGAGAAGACTATTCTGAAACGATGTTATTCTGCATGAACAATGAATTTAAGGTTTGAATTATCGAGATCGTTGTTTTGAAACGTTAAATTTTGATACTTAATTGAAGAACTTTCTTGAATGAAAGCTTGTATATGGCTATTGATCAACGACATATCAGGATACTAGTAATGTCTAAACATCTTAGATTGCTTACTTCGCATATTACCTGTCAATAAGGCAACAGTTGTCATGACAATGACGTCAGTAGTAACTTTCTATACAAGAGAGGAAGGTTTGCACCAGTGAGCAGACGTTGGTAAGACAATATACTCGATCATAAAGCAGATAGACAACTGTCGTGTTTACAGGGTCACCTTGACCTGTTCTTCTTGCCAATGATATTCTGTGGAATGAGGAAACTAATAGATTGAAGATTGTTGGGCTTATGTGAAGCGAACACGAGATTGCCTGTTTATAATGGCATTATCTAACAAATAAAGCTTATTTCAGCGGTAGTTGAGAAGTCCACATTTATGAAGACTGCGTTGTGTACTCGAGTTTATAATGTCATCATGACATCTTTGTGTCTATCAATGATAATTCAACAGATGAAGAAACTAATGGATTGAACAGAAAACGAGCATAGATATACACTAATAGATATCCTGAGCCATTTTGATAAACTATCTTTTACTGCAGTTTAGTGAGAAGTGGCAATTAGCATCGCACTTTATCTACTAATGAAATGATTTTTCACCATATTTTACCTTCATGTTGTGTTCAAGCTGCGTTCACGCAATGAACAGAAGAGTAACAAAGAAACGCACCATCTTAAGTTAACGAATTTTCCAAAATATATATTTTTTTAAAGTTTTTTTTTTAAGTTTTTGAAACAATTAACATCACAAGTTCTGAAATACCAGTTTCACAGTTATTTACATGAACTATGAAGGTTTGGGAGCATGTAAAAAATGTAATTATTTTCTGTCCTTAGGCTTGACATTACAGTTTGGTGTTCATAGAAACAGTTTTAATGAAAATGGGCCCTACATAATCGAATAGACACAGGAATGTAGACGAAAGTAATCGATTTGCAAAATGAATTACTGAAGAATAAGTGTGAACCCTTTCTGCGTGTCCGACTTTGAATGACAAATCAAAACAGTTATTTTTCCGAAATTGTTTCCAAAATCTTACATTACGTTTATTCATATGCAAAAGTTCATAAATGCTTCAAGTTCCACCTGTTCCACAGACAGTAGTGAAACCGATTTGACGCCAATTACTCCATTTGGACACGCTACTCCTTGGACTTAACGATCGTCCAACCATCATTGTACTGCACTGCATTTAAGAACAATGTTTAAGGTCAATGGCTGGTGAGCTTAGATCCCTCTAGAACATAAATAACACTCATGATATTCTAATAGAGTGCTATGTCTAGTGAAAGTAGTACTAGTTTTGTTTGTTTGTGATCGAGGCATACCGCTCCATTACATTTATACATAGATACAACAAACATTAACAATAAACAGCATGATAAACAGGAAAGGAGAGCAAGCAACCTGCGTATATAACAATGATTCATTATCAAATGCGATTTTATAATGAAGGTATGAACAGATTTAAGTATTAAAGAATTTATTAAGTTGCTTTTATTGGAAATTCCATTCAATATTGTGTTCAAATTGTAGCCGTACTTGTAAAAATACATTTCATTTCTTATTGCGGCATGATTTCTACAAGTAATGGAACAATGTAAAGTGTCTTCACCAAAAACCTGCGTGTAGAACAGTTGCCTACTGCAGACAAAGTTGCCGTGCCCCTGGTGGGATTCGAACCACGGATATCTTGATCCGAAGCCGAACGCGCTAAAAACTGCCAACTGCGCCAAAAAAGCCATAGATAACGTACTGGTGACCTGACTTGTGGTGTTCATTTCCGAACTGTTATAAAGGGAAACAACATGCAGACTGAATAATTAAAAAATACATTATTTAGCAACAGAAGCTAGAATTGAGCAATGTTAGAGTTCATTTGGCTATAGTATTTCGGATAATAGGAATGCATCGATAAATGAATTATTCCTGTATACATGTACACATATTGTCAAATAAACGCTCTCAAGTTGAACCACTCACTATTTTCATAGTTAAAATAATTAGTTAATTTGATGCTATTCGATTAAGAACGAACAAGACCAAGCATTCGAATATTTCGGTGCATTAATCGATTTCAACAGCATTCAATTAAAAACATTGCATCAGAATTCGCATAAACAGCATGCAAATAATATAACAAACAAAACGATATAATGTACCATTTTGTGCTTCTCTAATGATTAGTCAAGAGCCACCTTCGTAGCTCTCATTCCTTGTCTTTGCTTTGATTGTAGTGCTACGAGTGCAAGAAAATACCTTGATCTGAATGGCAGGAGGTAGTAAGTGTATTCCACATGAACTCCAGATCGGCAACCGTAACATATGGCTGATGCTAAATCACAATCCTTGTCTTTAAAACATATTTCAGAAATCAACTTTGCTTATGCCATACAATAACAATATTGTGGGCCTATTGCAATGAATTCAGGCTTTGCAGCAAAGTAAAAGTTGTGTGCGAGCTGATTAAGAAGCATATGTGGTAGATGAGCAAGACACAGGTATTTACCACCTGAACTATGTCATTCATCAAGACGAGATTGCTGGCTTCTACAAACAAGCAAAAACAGCGTTGCAAAATCTATTAAAGTCCTTTCACACATTTTGCACTAAATCTTAATAATGTTTGTTAGTTGCAAATCCTGGAAACAGGGTTAATTACTGTCAGTTCTGATGCATTTTCTTAAATTTCACTAGCCACCTTTCCTTGGTGAAAATCTTTATAATAAATTTGATAAATAATTCTTAAATTGTGTGACAATAAAGCAACGCTTATAATTCATTTGAGATCATAAGTGGGATGGCATGAATCTACGTGTTTTCATTGGATAAATATCGTCAATAGATTAATATCTCTGTTAAATATACAAATAAATGATTGAATTACATGGATGTATTGTATTCTTTTCATCCCTGCCTTCACTCAGCACAACTTGTATATTTATAACAGGTTAATTACCTAACATGGTGAACACTTGCCTTGGCATGTCTGTCACATAGACAACATTGATAATATACTTATATATTAGCTTCAACAAATAAACTGCATACTATTAAAGTAACAAATTTTACTGACCATGTGCAGGAGATCCATGAATGTGTCGGAGGTCTTGTGACAATACTTGTTCTAACCATGGGTATAATACTTTCATATCACCTTATTTTATCAGTTCATTCCATGATATCAATTATTGAATGTTTTTTTAAATGATATCGGTGTATTTATTTATCCAATATGTGTAATACCCCACAATCCACTTGATGAAGGGGAAAGCATAGGATCTTAAAAGTCGTCTACGTATAATATTAAATTCGGTTTTCACAAAATACACGTTATGAATGAAAATACAATTGTTACTACCCAAAATGATAGCAGCATTTGGAGCTGAGAAGTGCATATCCCAAACACTTACAGTTCGAAATAAGAGCTGAGTAAGAAAAACAAGGTCGTTATGTGTATAAAGTTATTTATTTATTGTATACCAATCCGATGAAATGTAAATTTAGAAGAATAAATGAATTGGATTGAATTTACTATATACTATAAGTTGAGTTATGTGTCAATCAAACAACACACTTAATGCTCAATATCACCACATATATTTAATCATAGTTCAAGGATGCTTAGACTTTTCAAAAGCTTTTTATTTGAAAAACTTTGTGTTCAATGATTGCAGATAGTACATGTCGTTTTAACACAACTGCAAATTGATTCATGTTGTATGAGTGTTTGTCTGATAATGATGAACCATGTACTAATTAACTAAAAACACTTCTGTTTTTCTTGTAGTTTTCTCAATCATTAAATGTCAAACAAGCTTAACATCTTAATTTTCATCATTCAAATAAATATCTCCGTCTACAGACCTCTTATGACGTTATAGCCTGTGGAAGATATTTTCCTTTCTCGTGTGTGTTTCTTTGAGCCATATGCAAATGTTAACAACTCTTCTTTGAATCTTCTTCTTCTTTTGCACACTGACTAGTTGTTGGATTAAAATCATAAAACATTTTCTTTTCAATACTTGCAGTGGGTCCCGTGGCGTCTGTACCACTATAACCGGAGCAACCAAATAAAGAAATAGGTATGATCAAAAAGGGAATAATTGTGTTTCACTGTAATATTAGTGAGCTCCTATAGATAGCAATGCATTACGCAACCACATGTGAAACGTTTTAAAACCTTCACTGAAAACACAAACTATGTTATATGCATTTAAACAAACAATCATTTAAAAAAAAAGAAATTTATCACTTTTAAAATAAGATTTTGCGCTTTATAGAGACTGCTATTAATTTTCAGATATGCAGAAAACATTCACCAAAACTCATTCTGTGGATTAGTAACAGTCATTATTCCGTGAATTTAGGTAAATTTGGTGCAATCATTTAAAGACAAAAAACGGAATAATTGAGATTTCTCATTCTGCAGATGCTAAATGTTTGCATTAATACCGACGTGTATGAGAATAATGATGCAGTATAAAACAGAACACGAAAGAAATGTGGAAACCTTCACATCGAGACTGCGACAGCCATTGGTATGAAATGGGGGCCATACAACTGCAGCCAAGCAACCATCAGCAACTTGTTGAATTGTTATCAGCGGACAGGCCAGACACAAGACCATCCAAGATCGGGTCGACTATGGGTTTCAATTGGTCTTTTTTGATCATCAAATCTAACTTCGAGACATACCTACAAAATATCAAATCAAGGTCCCTACGAAGGTCACTAATGAGATTCAGACTTGGCCTAAACGATCTGCAAGTGAATAAAGGTAGATACCTCGGTATTGAGAAATTAGCAAGAAGATGTAAAATTTGTAACAACGGCGTCGAAACTGAGTACCACTTTCTATACGTCTGCCCTATTTATGATCAGCTTAGGGCTAAATATCTACCGCCGTCAAGTTTCAATACCATTTATTCTTTCAAGAAGTTGTTATCTTGCAAAGAACCTATCCTCCAATTTAAAATTGCACTTTATATCCACCATGCTTTTATATTACGCAAATCATTTTGTAAATAGCCTTATATATGTTATAATGTATTATGAGAAGTATGTAACTCGACTGTGTACGGGCCTATGGCCTTTCGTACAATAAACATTGATTGATTGATTGATATGTGGCGACAAATTATTGCTGACGTCATCCATGGGGGCGTGTTCTAGCGTGCATTGGTGCAGAAAGTAGTCACACACCCTACTGAGAACAAGTTTGACATGTTGGAGAATTGTGTGGCCTTTTTGTAAACAATGTCTGTTACTTTTATTTTGAACCCATGTCACTTATGCTCAAAGTTATAGTAAATGTACTTTTGATAGAGCAATGGTGACTTTATACAGTGGTTAAACCATTATTCGTGTATTTAAATTGTTAATAATAAATATCATATCTGTGTGATTGACTTTTTATGAGCAACAAAAGGCGGCGATACTTTTCTTTAAGTTTATGTTTGCTAGAAATTCTTTGACATTTAACTTTTCGGAAAATATTCCAGATATTACAAACTTTTTAAAATTGTATTCATTCGTTCATGTATATTCGTGAGGTAATGAAGCGTATACATGTCCGTCCAATCTAATTTAAACCAGTAGAAAGTAGCACTCATACATTGCTACATTCACGGTACGAGTGTTACATTCGATTTATAAAATGAGATTGCGTCAAAATTATCTTGCATTAAGTGGAACATGCAGCCAGTGATAAAAGTTAGATGTTCTTGATAGTAACTTCTATTCTGCTGTAGTGCTCATATAGTTTCACCAAAAGGGATATAATGTCCTTTACCCTTCTTGTTACACAAGACTCTACACAAGACTTATATACAAGAACCATCTCATCATGCAGCTGGAGCAAATCAAGTCCTGCTGAGAACCAGGAGCTATAAATATGGCGATATTGATATGTCCAACAGCATCAGTCTAAATATAGACTACCGGTATTACAACTGTGTGATTAAGCTCCTTGCTTTGCTCTATCATTCTCTTTATTGAAACATGATTTGCTTTGATCTTATCTTTGGATGTCTTTTTGGGAATGCAAAGACAAAGTTAAGAATTGCAGAGATGTGTTTCCTTGTTTATAACAAGGTCAAAGGAGCATTAAATCAGCCTCCTAACAATCCGTGGCTCTATTGATTTTCTATATTTGGCTGGTTATAACAGGTTGCACTGGAACTACTTGACTTGAAAGATTTGATGCATTATTAATAGAAACATGAGACGAAACAATTGCAAATGTTTATAAACCAGATATACCTTTTTATAAGCTAAAAATATGTAAAATGCTACAGAAGAATAGATAGCAATGACTCGCCAATTGCGCTAGGTTGTAGTAGTAATCTATATTTAGACCGATGCAGCAAGAAAGATCAATATCACCATATTTTTAGATCCTGGTTCTAAGCAAGACTGCTTTTTCTCCAATGATGTGTAACTGTAGAGTGACTTATAAAAAGAAGCGTGAGAAGAATTAAAGACGCTATTATTCATTGTGTTGTGTTGCATAATAATTTTATAAATAAGTAAGAAGGATAGATAATCAGTTTAAGCCACTGTTAATATTACTATGTAAAATTCGTTAAAAAAAACTACTCACTTGTTATTTTCTCAATAGACAATGATTCAACTACAATATAACGTTGATATATTTGAGATCATACTTTCTGCATCAGTACATATTCTTGTTCTTGTTTTCTTCTGACGAACAAAGTCAGACACCAACCACCAGCACTGACTGCACCAAAAGCTTATCAATTCGGCCACCGTGGCATCGATAAAACAGGTCCACGGTCGGTAGTTGATCTATATTTACATTCAGCACCAATCTAAAATGTCAATAGTTAAATTTGTGGTAAATTTGATTCTTTAAACAGGAATCATGGATCCATCATACCAATTCCTTACGATAGTTTCATCCAGTTAATGTCAGTAAGTTAAACAAAGTATGATGGAAGGATTATTGAAATTATTGTTTTGATGACAGTGACATATGAACACTATTATCCAAGACGGCATTTAGAACGTTTAATTATTTATTAACATTATGCCAGTATTTACTTTCAATGCTTTCTTTAAAACAATCATAATGCAACTCTGAAAAGTTGTATTTCTTCAAATGAATGTGGACAATTGCTTACTTATATATTTGAACATTTCTATGTTTCTAGTTTCTATGTATTTAACTTTTTAAAATTAAGTTGCCTATCTTTAAACATCTTGGATTAACAATAGTCACTTCAGACATACTGACTTTTATCTTAACATCTGTACAACCAAATTTGAATTTATTTGCTGTGATGCTAAGCTGGTAAGTGCAATAACTTGAAATATAGAAACGTCCAAAGGCCGGTGAATATTGTCCTTCAAGTGTTAAATGAATTTGTTTTCAGTGTCTGAAGCAGAATGGTGTACTTTGATTTTCGATTTTGGAATTGCTTTGACTTTACTGGTAAATTGCAATGTTCCTTGGCCAATAAATACCTGTCTTTTTAATACTGTTTAAAGTATACTGGCAATGTATTTTACATGGTCCATTATTAACAGTTCCTAAAGAATGCGAGTATTTTGAAGATAAAGATGTTTTCAACATCTTCTAAAAGCTATATACTATATAAATGTATTTATTTGGATATTCGTTTTCAAAACGGTGAAATAAAAACACAAATGTATTTAACCAACTTTTTATGGTTTAACAGGGCGCTGAATTGTGATTAGACTACGTGTACATTGAAACAAAAACATCGAATTCCATTTGAAAACAGAGGAAAACTTGTTCATCCTGAAAGATGATTGATTTCTTCATGGTGGTAACTAACACATTCACCTGTCAATGTGCCAAAGGCCAAAGAAACAATTGCTAAATGAAAACATCCAACACATAGTGAGCAGTGATTTATGTCGTTCTTGGCTCCATTGATATATATTGGGACAAGTGACTTACATGTATTTTAGACTATACAAGATTGTACTTTTTAATTGGACAATGTGACAACCATACGTTGATACGAAACTATTATTCTACAAATGTTACAAAAAGATAGCTTCGTTAGAATCGGCAATTTCCGAGGAGATTTTCTCAGGTATAAATATTTTGTGGAAGAGACACATTGCATTGAAGCAATCGTTTGAGTTACATAGACATGGAACATATTCCATTTATCGTTTATTGTCAGCATCAAATCCTACCTGAATTAAGAATGAAAGTAAACTTCAATGTGATGATCCTAAGAGTCAAGAACACCTCTGTTATTCAATATTTACTAGTTTTAAGCTTTATGCATTTGAGTGAAGGATTCTGTGAATTTAAATCTTCAGAAATGTATCATTGTATTCATATCTATCAAGTATTTTATTTATTTTAATGATTAATCTATATTCAAATATTTTAATTTAGTATTTTAAGTAACATTCGTATGAAGATTGATCAATTATCAATAATAATAAAGTAATGAAAATTATGATAATGCAATGTATTTAATTGTAAAGACGAACTACTGCATATTCAGTCCCTATCACCGAATCATTTTGCAGATTTTGTTGCTCTGATTGAAATTGATTTTTGTATTCTTTCCCTCCCATTAAATGCCAAATATCACCGGAGGATATCATTCCTCTTTTCCTGACTAAGCATTGTGATCTGTGCTTTTAAGTCGATTGCATTTTAAACAGATTTCAATTTTACCGAAATGAGATAGAGGATTATCACATTTTTGCAGTCATTATCTCTTAATAACCCTCTGAAACGTATTTGATGTTGTATTTTATCTTCTCATCTGAAGAATAGAAATACAAATTTTAAACAACTTCCATTGAAATTGAAATGCAAGATTGTGTTGTACTCATAAATCACCTTCTTTGTAACTCTAGTAAAGTCTGGTCTCATAATATTGTTTGAAGATAAATAGAATTTTAGAGGTAACTGAAACACTCGTGATTTTTTAAGAAAAACATTCGGAAAAACAAAAGCTTCAACCCTGTATGAAATTATTTGACAAGATGTTTGGCAGATATCTTCAATGTACATGATGGAATTATTTGTTTGATGATGGGGACTACTCACATGCCCTTTGATGTCTATGCATGTAATCAATCTACTGTTACATTTTACTGTTAATTTTGTTAATAATATTGTTCAAGTCCCCTCTTTCCCCGTATTTACCCATATAAGTAGATTCAACTTGATAATCAAATGAGTTCAGATGATCGGTTATTTCTCATATCAAAAACGGTTGAGGTCATGAGAGATAATCTGGAATTAATATTACCACTTTGCACCGTATGAAATAAGCAGAATAACATTAGAGATTGTCATTTTCCTGAATTGATTATATACTCATGGTAAAACTGGTTGACACCCCCTTATAGTTATAGGAATTAAATTTATATAAACAACGTAACGTATCAGTTTCGATAATTCTTTTGGTAAAACATGTAACTACTGGATGTCTTTTTGTGAATAGTGTCCTTTAGCATTTGTTATTTCTTCACTTGTACTTTAAAATACCAAAGAAAGGGAAATATCAGAAAAAAGAAATTTAGTCAAAAGATGTCTTGAGATCTTGGCATTGGTACATTGTTACAGTGTTTGAATGGTCTCATTTCGGTTATAATAAATAAGTAAAAGTTGCATTAGAAAAAAGCATTGTACTGAATCCAAATATACCCAAAATCGTTCATGGAGTCGCACACAATATAAACATGGCAAGGATTTTATAGTTTACATCATGTGTTTGTACCATTTAATTTTGAAAAAAAAACAGTTATACATGGCTTATGTGAAGCAAACGAATGAAACAAACTGAAATAACTAGAACAGTTTCTATATGCAGTAATTACATACATAGTAGATTTGCAATAATGATACGGCTGTTTCATGATATTTAAACAGTGTAGTATGCAGCTCGAGGAGACATGTAGAAATATCATTAAAATAATCAATGTGAATTATATGAGATTTTGTAAAATAGAAGGAACATAAACTTTCTTTATTCACTAGAGACATAACATATACAATACCTACTTAATTGGGACCATGCAGCACATGTATAATTACCCTTGTGAGAGGGTTAGATTATTAGTTATTGCAACATGTATCTATTAAATTGTGTTGTAATAGTTCCCTGAAGGTGTATCAGAAGGTGTTGACTATAAACTTGATGACCTCACAAAGATTCTCTGTCATGTTGCAGAAGCCTGGGAGATTATGTTATTTCATACTTTCCCACAGCGATCTCACAGGCTTATAGATACTACATGAAGCATTAAAAAAAGTCAGGACAAATGTACACCATGTAACGGCTTCACGGTTTGCAGCATGTAAAGCTTACTTTCATTGTTATTACTATACACGTTTTTGCTGAGATCTACTCATTGTCTTCCACGTTTTATTCGATTTACATCTCATGTTTAGCTTTTAGTCCTTCTGCACTGTAATGCATACAAATTACGCAAATACCTAAACTTACATTAAATCTGCATCTCTTCACTTATTTGATAACAAGTAATTTCTTTAGCAACATTTTGTTGTATATTATACGAAATTTATTAAGTATAGATAAACGCAACTTTCAAGCTTTTAAGGTACATTTTTTACGTATAAATAAACGAGGTGAAAACATGAACAATAAGTGAATTCACTACCGCAATGATTGCCACAAATACTTCGACAACGACTACCTTTACTACTGTCACTACATTGTACTACTAAACTACTAGAATGAAGTCAACTTCAAAGGTGGATTTTTTTAGTTGAAGAGAAGACATTTTATAATAATCGATTTCAGTACCATCATTACTACTAGTATTTTTTCTACTACTACTACTACTACTGCTGCTGCTACTACTACTACTACTACTACTACTACTACTACTACTACTACTACTACTTCTCTCTTTCACCTGAATTATGAGGAAGGCACTCTCTGACTTTAATCAATAGCAGGTTGCTTACATTTCACTGCAGTTATTCAAATACAATGCATGATCAGCTTACACACCTGCACAAATTGAACGTAGTTTCTTTGAGACAAACTTTATAGTTTTAAAATTTCCATCTCGTCTTCTCCATATTTTTGTCAAAATCCTCTCTTTTGTAGAGGCCATAGTTATTTGCGTGGATATCTTCAAAATACTATTTTGCCGAAAAATGTTTGAGCATATAACCGCAAGCATTACAGTCATTTGGTAAATGTACAAATATATACATGCTATGAAAAAATGAAAATGAGTTCACTGGTCAGAGATCATGTCAAATGTCAGCTATCAAAGGTCATGGGTCAGGATGACTAGATGGAGATGATGTTTTGAAAACATCCAACATCAGTCAAGTGAGTGATAAGTGATTAGCTGACGAAATGTCCCTCCATGAACATAACTCAAATTAAGTGGGTCATACCAATTTTGGTCGATATTCTTAGATGAGGTAAGGTAATTCACAGGTGGATAATTCATGAGGAAAAGTAAAGAAACCAGCTGCTTACTTTATTGTCCAAAAGTGAAAATAGGTAGCTATTTTATTATGAGATTTTACCATTACATTACATTACATGCTACATTTAGCATTAAGATTACCTGAAGGGACACCTTAACGCTTGGATGTCAACATAAAAATAATTACTGCCGTCAAGTATGGGTGATGCACCATACTATTCAGGGATCATTGGAACACCATTAGTAGTATATAGGGTGGTGTCAGACGGTTTGCTAGATTAAGGGAGATTAAGGGAGCTTAATTTATGCAGCGTAGCTCATTAATAAGCTAATGTATGCATGACGTCACGGGTCAGAAAGGTCGAGGAATCATTAGGCTATTCAATGCAAGGATGCTTTTGAACCTATCCATGTTCATTAGTGAAGAACAATGGTTTTTCTAACACTACCCTAACCTATACAAGGGTGTCAGTCCAATCAGAAACCGGTTTTGAATTTTGGCGCCAAAGCTATCTTTAGCGACACATGTCATGAGTCAGAGGCGAGCGCAATACCTGTAGATAGGCGAGTTTTACCCACCGTCACGGCTAGCCAATTTCTTTATGAAACCTCACAAAGAATTAGGATCTGAGCGGACGTTATACAAAGCGTGATAGCTTATATAAATAAAGGGTGCTTCTAGAAATGACATCTTAAATATAGAGGTCACCCGTGTTGTAGCAAGACAGATTTTATATGAAAATTTAATACTTACCTGAAGGTTTAGATGGTGATAGAGAAAGCAAGCACAACTTAAACATCTAGTTTGATAATACTTATATCCATTCCAAAACATAGATAAAAACGAAATATTCATTGGAAGATCTTGAACATTTATGTGAAAAGTGAATAGGCTATTTTATTTCAACTTTAGATGGTTAAGTTAGAAATGTCTGTGCTGTGTATGTACATACATTAAGGTGTCTCCCGTTTTCACTAATCCTATTTTGACGTGAGTTAGCATTTGATATCTCCATCATCTCATAAGCTTCTAAGCTGTTTTTATGAAACTAGTAACATGTTATCAGCGAAAATCTATAACAGGGCAGTATAAGATACGAGTTGGTGATTGATATCTCAATTAAAGAGTCAGCTTGTACGTCGTGTTTATAAAACAAGTAAAACATATAACGGTGAAACATGACTGATAAGGTGTTATCGAGACCTGCTGTCGAACACGTCGCGTGTTCTGACTTGAAAAGCACGTGACTATGATGTAGCACGTGACTATGATGTATCACGTGACTGGAAGTGTTATAAGAAAGCTTATCTCCCGAACCTATACGTCAGTTATAGTCTGGAAAGCCCACGGAGTTAGATGCTACTCACTTTTCTCAGCGTTATTGCTTATTACTTACAAGATCATACGAACTTTCTAGAAGCATGGCAACGAACAGTCAAGACACATCTCAATACTGGACGAAGACTCAGTATAGTGGATCCATCATGGAAGACGAACGGCAGAGAGATCAGCGAGAGAGTCTGTTTCATATAGGTAGCACTCGCTACGTCAAGACTACCTTTTGGAGTGGAGACTGGAAGATAGACATTCGTCAATACGAATGGAGTTCCGAAGGCGTGCTCTATCCTACCAAGAAGGGGATTCGACTGTCTCTCGAGCAATGGGGGCATATCAAGAGTGTGGAAAAGATGGTGGACGACTACTTTCAACAAAACTTACCTTCATCACAGTCAGCTCACTCCCTGCAGTTGGGCGAGAACGTTTTTGTATCCGTGGAGCCCCCGAAACAAGTCGTGGATGTTCGACAGTGGTGGCTACCCGAAGGTCAACAGGAATTGAAACCTACACGTAAAGGGTTAGCCTTAAAACCGGAGGAATGGCGACAACTTATCAGAGTGAGGGCACTGTTGGAAGAAACCATGCAATAGTATGTATATTCACCTAGACGTATATGGACTATATTATCTGTGTATACATAACCCAAGTGAAGGGGGTAGAGCTATAGAGGACATGACAAGACGTGTACGTGTCATCATATCCTAAAATAGCACTCAGATATAAAGAAGCTACACTGAAGCGAGTGAGTCATACAGAGCATTGGTTTCACGAAGTCTACGGTCCCGCACTCCTCTCTCTCAAACGGACGTTGAACATGGCTAGTGATAAAGTAACATTCTACAGTTGGAAGTATGTCTACCCAAAAGCCGATCACATTCACGAACCAGTCTATCTACAGTCAAGTCAATGGTTTCAAGACCGTGATCAGTGTGTACGAGATGCAGAGAAGAAAGTTCCCAACGAGGACCAAGGTTTAAAACGTGTTATCACTAAGAAGACCAAGACAATCTGTGTACAACAACAACAGCCATCCCTCGAAGTGAACGACTACATGATATCCTTACTCACGCTATGTTACACCATGGAACTCTGTCATATAATCAAACGTCTCGGAAATGAGGTCTGTATAGCGTGTATGTTTGAACAAACCGAGAGACAATATCATACCTGTCGTGACGTGTTCGAGAATGAGAAACTACAGCAGTTTATAAACACGGCTTTGGAGGAAGTGAACGATAATCATGTGATTGATCAATGGGTTCAGCTGATGCGCGATGATCCCGACTTGAGCAACGTGTCTTCCCTAGCTCTGTGTCGTTATAGATGCAAGGACTATCTGAACACGCACTATAAGACGAGCGAATGGTTAGACACCATCAAAGATCGTGTGTTAAAAATGTTATATTTGGAAAGATCATTTCGTTAAGACATAGTTCACATGCTCCATGCTATGTTGATGTATATTATCCACCCGTTTCAATATTAATGTATATTGATGTATATTGATGTATATGTATAGATATATAGCTTTCAATATTCATGTTGTAGTTTGTACAGTTACTATTCGTAATAAAGAATGTTATATCTCAGATTACTCGTGTCTGTTATTCATGAGATTGTATGTATATGTATGTATATCTATATAAGACAGTGTCAACCCACAACGTTTTCATAGTGTTGCTGTTAACGACATTTGAAACATGTCCTCTCCGAAAACGTTAGAGAGTGTTTATTTCGATCCCAAGTCACCGGGTAGTTACTACGGGGTTAGTAAATTTAGACAGAGTTTAAAACGACGTAGTCAAGACGTACCCACGATCTCTAAGGTGAAAGCCGAGTTGAGCAAGCACGACGCCTACACCTTACACAAACCGGTCAAACGTAGGTTTCAAAGACTTAAAGTGATAGTCAATGCTATAGATCAGCAATGGGATATGGATTTAATGGATATGAGTCGTTATGCCAAAGCCAACGACGCTGTACGTTATATCCTCATTGCCATAGATATCTTGTCTCGCTATCTTTGGGTCGCCCCTTTAAGAAACAAGAAACCCGAGTCCGTGGTCGAGGGACTGAACACTATACTGTCACAGGATGGACGCAAACCTCAAAAGATCAGGGTGGATAAAGGGACAGAATTTAAAGGGGCTTTTCACGACTTTACCGAGCGTCGGTCTATCAAACTCTTTACAACGCAGAACGAAGATATTAAAGCAAACTATGCCGAGAGAGTCATTCGAACGTTGAGGACTCTCATAGCTAGATACCTGACACATAAGAACACAGAGCGCTACATAGACGTTCTAGCGGATTTAGTGAACAATTATAACCATACCTTACATCGAAGTTTAGGACAATGGGCCCCTGCAGACGTGAACGAACGAAACGAGGCGAAAGTGTGGAGCCATCTTTACATGAAGCCTCCCAAAATGAGCAAGGTGCTTCCGTTTCGGTATAAAGTTGGTGATATAGTCAGAATCAGTTATTTGAGAAAACCATTCGCCAAAGAACACCACTTGCGTTGGACGGAAGAGTTATTCAAGGTAGCCACGCGCATGAGAGATCAACGTCTCCCCTTGTACACCTTGAAAGATTTTCACGACGAGCTCTTAAAGGGACGCTTTTACGAACAGGAATTACAGGGTGTCGACAAGGATCTGGATGCCGCGTGGGATATAGAGAAGGTGATACGTAGAAAACGTGAACGGGGTAAAACGCTATACTTGGTGAGGTGGGCGGGCTGGCCTTCTAGCTTCGATTCGTGGGTTGACGAGAGCCAGGTGAAAAACAAGTAACATCATCATGGATAAGTACATCGTGTTTAACGACCTAGACTCCAAGAAGGATTACTACACGAGCAACACGCACTATCGTTTTCGCGTGAAACTATCTCAGCGATTAAAACTGGAAGGAGTGTGGATGGTAGCTCTGTTAGAATTGAAATTCGGTACCGTGGATACTAAAAATCTCAACGATACATCGATCGACGTGTTATGCGACCTATGCGACAGTTCGCACGTGGGACAACAGTATCTGCCCTTGCTGAGACGAGTCGATCTGAGAGACGGACCCAACTACTATTTTCACCAGCCCTGGTATATCCCAGTCGTGTTAAAAGACACGTCCGAAATCGAAATCTATTTAAAGTGTGCAGAGGGTACACCGCATTCATTTCTGAAAGAGACGGTGAACGTGTCACTCGTGTTGCGACGCTATCCATTCCTGAGTTAGAGAGAGATATATATCCTGTTACGTCTTCTCGAACATGGAACGTAAAGTGTATATTCCCGATACCAAGAAGTTTATGGAATTTTTTGAACATCGAAAAAGTCCAGGACAAAAAGTGATCAAAGGACGACCCAGCGGGTCACGATTCATTATCATTCCATCTACATCATCGACGACCCCCTCGCATAACAGTCGGGGTTCGAAACCGAACATCACCCTGACATCTCCCAATCAGAACGTGGTGCAGAGAGCCGAAGCGGCTCAGAAGCGAACCAAGGCTATAAAACGAAAAGCGGGAGATAAGATCGTCACTTCTAAGAAAGTGCGTCGTGAGGGACAGAGCTCTTCCAAACGTTCTTTCATCGAGTTTAAGAATACCCCTGCTATCGACCCGAGAGATATTTGGAAGAAGTAAAAAACTAAAAAACTGCATCATGTCCGTACTCACAGAGAAAGAATTTTCCGAGGCTCTCCCCGTTTCCATGGATCTATTTTCTATGCCCGCGTATCAGACCAGCATACTTCAACATTACTACGAAAACATACGTCCTCTATCGGTCATCACAGACTCCAGCCCCGTCGAGTTTCACGTTCCGAACGGAGGGAAAGATTACATAGACCTGAGCAAGTCTCGTCTCCACGTCAAACTGAAAGTGAAACACGCGGATAACACGGACTTGGCCGATAAAGAGAAAGTCGGACCCGTCAATCTAACATTGCAAAGCCTGTGGAATCAGGTGACAGTTCACATGCAAAAACAACAGGTTAGCTCCAGCAATGCCGGGTACCCATACAAAGCACTGATGGAAACCATCCTCGACTACGGAAGCGACGCCAAGTCAAGCCAGCTCACGAGTCAGCTGTATTATAAAGATACGGGCGACACGGTGGCAGAATTCAACTCTGGCGATCCCTACGCGGGTGGGAACGACGGGCTCATCAACCGAGGCAGCTTCGTGGCCGGGAACAAATCGCTGACTCTTTCCGGACCTCTCAGTGAGGACGTATTTTCCTTCAAACGCCACCTGGTGAACGGCGTGGATCTCGACGTCAAACTGTTTCGCTCAGACGCCAAGTTTGCGTTGATGTCGGCCGAGACGGGCAAAGAATATCAAATCGAACTGCAAGACGTCTATCTGAAGGTTTGCAAACTGAAAATCAACGACGCCCTGATCGTCGCGCAGGACAAACAGTTTGAGACGGGGAACGCTCTTTACCCGTACGAGAGAAGTATAGTGAAGATGTCTACGGTCGCTTCCTCCAGCATGGATTTTAACTGGGACGCCATGTTTCAAGACGAAGTTCCCAGTCGTCTGATCGTGGCCATGGTACAATCGAACGGAGTGAACGGGTCTTACACGGCCAATCCGTTCTGTTTCCAAGGAGATATGATTAAAAGCATGGGTCTGTACCTGAACGGCAACACAGTACCGGGACGTCCCTTGGAGACGGACGACGTGGAGGCTTACAACTCCCTATACGAGTGGAACAACGAATGGGGTATAGACAAGGGTTTGAACCTGGACCGCACAGAATTTAAGATTGGTCACGCGCTGTACGTCTTTAACCTGCAAGCGATGCTAGGAAACGACGGCGGTGACTATCTGAACCTCGCCAAGTCCGGCAACCTGCGTCTGGAAATCACGTTCAGCAAAGCCCTGACACAGACCTTTAACGTGATCGCTCTGGCCAAGTTCCCAGCTCTGATCGAGATCGACAAAAGCCGCAACGTGTTTCTGAAGTAATAATAATAATGAACACTCAACAGTTACTGTGCGCCATACGTAGCGAGCCGAGTCTCCATACATACGTGAAAGGAGTCTATGCGAGAGACAACTTGACTAGCGCGACCTCGACACCAAATAGTAGGGGAAAGCCGTGGGGATGTGTTGTAAACACGGACATAGCACGAGGTCGAGGGAAACATTGGGTTGCATTCTATTTCGACGGGATAGGTAGCGGCGAGTTTTTCGACAGCTTTGGAAGGAAACCCGGTTATTACACTAAAGAATTTGAACACTTTTTAAAGAGACACTCTCGTAGTTATCGATACAACACAAAAGTTTTACAGCAATCTACGTCGAGTGCTTGTGGGTTCTACTGTCTATTTTATCTGTTAGAGAAATGTAAAAACAGAGCTAGTTTAAGAGACATCACAAACCTATTCGATACAGACAAACGATGCAACGATCACTTTGTCACTCAGTTTATATGCAATTATTTTAAATACTGTTTGACGTGTGTTGCATGATGTATATTGTTAGTACATTTTCTGTGTGTTGCATGATGTATATTGTTAGTACATTTTCTGTGTGATGATATTGCTATTGCTTTATTTTCCATTGTTAACATATAGTGTACGAAATCGTTTTCCCCATTGCTGTGTCCATATACTATTCGTTTTTATTAAGGTAGACACGATACAATTACCATCGGTTAGGCAAGTCATGTCACGATTGTACATCTATTTTTTTATTTTATTTTATTTTCTTTCTTCAGTATAGAGAGAACTATAAAACCTTTTAATCATCAGTTAATATGTAATGTAGTGTAGTGAGTTTGTCTTGCTGACTGTATAACCTGTGTCATATTAGTCGTAATAAAATTTGATAAAAATATCAGTATAGAGTTTTCTATTGCTATGAAAGCGAGTGCGTGCACGTATGATTGATAGAGAGAGCGAGCGATAGATACTATAAACTATCCGAGTAGACACGAGTATGTCTCATTCTGAGGTGTACCACCGGTCGGACAAGTCATGGCGAGATACGTTCTGAGACATTATGAATTTATGATTCACGTTCTGTCCCAACACGATTACCAGGAAACGTTGAACGATATACGTGGTATGAACAGCGGTCAGGTGAAGGCCGTCATTGCCATCGTCATGCGTCTGCTTCAGGGACGTATACCCGTCACGCGTACACAGGAACGGGTGTATTTACAACGAAACCCAGACAATAATTATTATAGGATTTTGCGACGCATCGTGAACCCGAATACTGGCGAGGCCTACATCAAACGTATACTGATTCGACATACGAGATTAATCGCGTTCATCTTCAACGCAGAACACGTGAGACACGTGCGGGATGAAGCGAGGAACAACATCATGCGTCAAGCCAGACGACAGCGACAGAGAATATTGGCCCCACACGCTGCTTAAAAAAAAAAATATATATATATATATATATATATATATATATATATATATATATATATATATATATATATATATATATATATATATATATATATATATATATATATATATATATATATATATATATATATATATATTAGGTTATCACGCGAGTATCTTCATTGAGATTCGAACCGCGACCGAGACAAGATGTCCGATCACTGTATTTTGAAATGGACCACGCCAACCACTATATCGGTTCTCGGTGCTTCCGGTTCTGGAAAGACATTTTTCGCAAAACGTTTGTTAGAGAATACGGCGTGCGTTTTCGATAAACCGCCTAATCTCATCGTGTATTGTTACGGGGCATGGCAGGATATCTACGCGGAGATGGAGCGAACTATCAAACACATACAGTTTCACGAAGGCTTGCCTACAGACAGCGATCTACGGACGTGGTCCGAACAATCCGGTAAACAGGCGTTCGTCGTCTTAGACGATTTGATGGACGACATAGCTCACAGCAAACTTATGTTACAAGTTTACACAACGTTATCGCATCATCTCGGACTGACGGTGATCAATCTACAGCAAAGCCTGTTCGCTAAGGGACCCTATACTCGCACCATCAGTATCAATACACATATATTTGTCCTGAAAAGCAATCCCAGATCATTATCGGAGTACCGGATACTAGCCTCGCAGATCTTTCCGGGAGAGAGCAAGTATTTTGCCGAATCTTACAAAGACGCCATCGAAGGGAGCAAGTATGGTTATTTGATCGTCGATCTCTCGCCCCATAGCGACACGAGCTACGGACGCTTACGGACGGGTATCTTTCCCGATCAGCTGCTCACTTATTATATACCGAAATAAATAAATAAAAGAGACAGACACGAGAAAATCGACTCATTCCATGGTCGGACGCGCTATGAGCAACAACAAGGTGTATCGCTGGGATATCGTGTGTTCGCCTCCCGTTCATATCCTGTCGCTGAGAAGTCTGCCTACCTCTTCCCGGTGTGAAGACATTTCGTTAAAGTCGAGTCCGCATTGGTTTGAAACGAAGGAAGAGTGCATACAGTCCCTCCGACACGCGTGGAGAACAGGTGTGGATCTACCCAACGCATACGGCGGACCTTACTGTTATATCATTTCGAAGACGCATTTCACGAGACTATGACTGCCTTGGAGCTTCTGCGCGAAAATGTAGACATGCTTCGCGTGTTGGAAAAAGCCAAGCCGGTGAAACGCAAGGCCCTCTTACCCAACCTATCTTCGAAACAGTATCGCGCCATTGTGACGATGCTGTTCAATATTAACATGGGAATCATTCCCTTGACAGAGCAAGAGAAAACCAAACTGTTTCGATACAGGAAAGCCATTCGTCTATTGACTATCAAGCGAGGAGGACCTAGACCGAGTTTACTCTTGAAAGAAGCGGGATTCAAACACAAGAGCTTGTTGAGTCTACTCGTTTCTCATCACTTTATCATTCCGACTTGCGTGAAAGCTCTAGACCGATATCTACGAGTCGTAGAAAGCCATGAAAAAAGAGAGCAACATGCGAGCAATGGTGGTGGTGAGTCGAGACAGGTACCATCAACTTCTGTCCCAAGCTCGCCCATCTCATCGGAAGATGGAAGGGATGGGGGAAACGCACGTGACGACAGAACCACAGAATCACCATGCTCCCAAACTGCAGTCGACGACGACGAACGAGATACCAGCAACACCACGAGCGGTAGCGAGGGAGACGACATGTGCTGAAGAAAACGAAGAAGAAGAGCCCACGGTTAAGCGGAACACGTTTCACGCTAACACGCGATCACGCGATCAGCTGCAGCAATCGACAGAAAGCCATTATCCACGCATAGTCACAACATCGGTAGAGCACCCGTCCTCCTCGTCCGTGCATGTAGTGTTAGATCAACTTTTAGCGCACGTTCGCTCGGACGAGCAAAAGGGACGATTGATATCTCTATGGCGATATCTTGTAGGTCAGAAATCTCTCGGACACGTGTCATGGAACGATCGCTTTGAATTGTTGGATAAACACGGACATAGCATCAAACAGTCTAATGTGATTGACTTGATTCGCCGGTTTGTGTTACAAGATAGTAAGAAACCCGTTGTTGGATATGACACGTTTATTCGTGTAGTAAAATCTCTACCACGTTCACACACCTTTTTCCCTCAAGTGGGAAAAGGCAAGAGAAAACTCTCTCAGGCCATGTATGTGCAGGGTAAAGTAAAAGACGGCGTTCCCGGTGACAAGAAGTTTAAAACCTTGGAAACTTTTTAATGTTCTTGACTATGAAACTTGTATTTATAACAAGACTCTAGAAACTTGTCTATGAAACGTGTATTTATTAAAATAGGACTATATTTTATGATAAGTTTTAAATGTGAATGTTTGTGTTCATTTGAAAGAAACTATCTTTATGTTACTCGTCTGTATCATAACTCTAGAAATGAGGTATTGCTTCTGTATGATATTGAATCTTCGCCAATCTATATCAAGTTATTTTCACTACGAATAAAATTAAAAGAAAACTAGTCTTGTGTTGTTCATGCTTAAGTCGTGTTGTTACAAAAGAAAAGTATCATCCCTTTGAAGGGAATGATAAGATGTTATCATATCGCCTACATCTCATGTCGCCTAGGACAAACACATCACGATTGCATTAGACTCGTATTTCATAAATATGTACTCGTATTTTAAAGCAGCTATGCCACGTTACTGATTATTCTCGATTTGCCTACACTCGAAATGTATTTCTGTTTCTGGATACATGTTATATGACGTGATGCGTCTTTATATTGGGAAAGATATAGACAAACTTAGAGACGATTGTCAAAGTGAGTTTTCTCACGTCGCCTACACCTCATGTCGCCTATAGCAAACACATCAGGTCACGTTTAACGACTGTTGAGTTGTATTTTAAAGCAGCTATACGACGTTACTGATTATTCTCGTTTTGCCTATAATCACTGGGTAAATGCCAAAGGACGTGATGCATATGGAAATATATAGAGATGATTGTGAAACTGAGTTTTCTCACGTCGTCTACACCTCATGTCGCCTATGGTAAACACATCAGGTCACGTGTAACGACTGTCGAGTTGTATTTTAAAGCAGCTATACCACGTTACTGATTATTCTCGTTTTGCATAGATGTTTATATCTGGTTATTGCCGGTTAATGCTACTTGACGTGATGTGTTTCCATTTTCATATCAGGAAAGATAACGTCAAAGACCTTTTAAGATAATACCATGGTTTATTTCACATATAATTTAAGATAATATCACATAGTGTATTCATATCACATACAGTCACGCTATACATTCGCACAACATAATATCACATAGCGTATTCAGCATATCACAGTTTATTACGTAACACAGTTTCATTAAACATCTTTCACAGTTTATGTATACATATACAGTTGATTTAAACATATCACAATTTAATACTTGACTAGAATATTATATCACAGAATACTTTATGAATAAATAAACTATAATATGTACACTACTAGGAAAGTTGATGGAACACGCTGGGAGATTTCAGTTTGATTTTAATATGAATTTAATTTTCGGCTAATTCAATTAAACATTAACTAGAAAGGCGTCGTCGGCGTCATCCGTTTTCTCGTCACGTGGGGAATAGGGGCAAAGCTCTATATCGAGAGGAGCCGTGTGAATGCCATCGGCTAGCACTCTCCGCTTGCAGTAGAGATAGCTCAACCCGCGACGTGATTGCTGATAGGTACACATGGTGTTCCCCTTGAGTCGGAACCCACGGTTCACCCCCTCCCCAGGTACTCCCGTGCGCAAGACATGTCTAAACGCCTTGAGGGGTGTTTTCAACGTGCGTTTAGTGATGCCTTTACAGGAAAATTTGACCTGGTGGTTAAAACGACCAACGACAGGAGGGGTTGAACGTCGACCACGCGTTTTGTTGAAGGTCCTACACTTCTTAGGGTATCGAGCTCGTCGTAGTAGGCGTTGTGCCGTCCGTACGCTCGAGCTCGGGGCAGGCTTTGCAAGGCGTTGGAGACGAGACTGTGAGACCAGATAGGTTTTACTGCACAGTCCAATCATCTCGTCTCCCTCGTACTCGAGTTTAAATAAACCCGGAGTACGTTTGTCGTGGCGGGCGTGATCTGCACAACATGTGCGTGGAAACCAACGCATCCCGTTGTCTTTGTGCTCCTGGGTGTTTACACAAAAACCTGTTAACTGTTTCTGGTAAGCCTTCCTTTTAGATGGTTTGATAACATCGGAGAGACACTGACCGTTTAAAGCCATGTAGGCACTATCCGTGTCCATCTCGATGTATTCAAAATCGCTACGGTCAACGTAGACGTCCATAAAATCGAAATAATAGCGGAGCATGTGCAGTTTCGCCATTTGGAGGATAAAATAGCCAAGCTGCACGGGCGTATCGAGAGTCAAGATCTTTTTGGCCTTCTCCACCTCGAAATAACCCTCGCCTAGTTCCGTCATTTTCCGGAATTGAGGAAGATTGACTTCCTCGCTGGCCTTCGTTGATCCGGAAACGTAGGACACGGTCTGGTGTTTCTCCTTATTGATTAAGAGAGAGCCATACGCCGAGTTGCCCGTGAGTTTAGCCGTATCACCGCGAATGGAGGCTGCGGGGCTGCGGTCGGCTTCCCGTCGAGCCGAACACACATCTTCGACAAACGGGTGAAAACAAGCGTTCGGCATATACTCGACGACTTGGTAGACTCGATCCACTACCATACCGTGTTGAAGATACCACTCCAGTAGAGGGGTGGCGATTAACATCTTTCGCGCCTTAAGCCCACCAACCAGCATACGCCGCGGTTTCGTACTCAACTCGTTCTCCTTGATATAGTTCTGCATGTGTTCCCCGAGAGACTCGAAGGGAACCTCGGCGTTACAAAAGAGGGGTGTCATCTCTTCAAAGTACTCGTAAGGTGTAAGACGAGTGCCGTGAGGATTCTGTCCGGGTTGCCAGCACTCGGGAACGCGTATGTCAACTTCCACCATGCCGAATAGTTTCCCGTTTAATACGGCAGTCAAAATCTCCTCTTCCGAGACTTTCCACCTCTTTTCTCGACTAAAAGGTGGGTAACGAGAACGGATGAACGATTGGAGTTGAGGATTACGTTTACACTCGGCGCGGAATTCACATTCCCAGATTTCCACGAGCTCGTACTTTAGGCTGGTGATGTATTCAGCACGCGCTTTTGTCTGTGTTAATTTTTTCGCCAGTTTTTTGCGGCTTTCCTCCGACTTTGAACGCGCGTGCTTTGTGATTTCACAGTCGTGTCCATGGAAATAACACCCGTTATAGTCAAAGACTTTATTCGAGTTGGGAATGAATGCGTCTACCAAGTACGCCCCTATACGTTTCTCCCTCCCCCAATTTAACTTATGCCGAATGTCCACCCCTTCTTGTTCCCTCATCCAATCCAACCAATCGTACATGGACGTGTACCGATCCCGACGTTCAGGCTTGAAGCCAGTCTCGGCTTTCCTGCGCACGAAAGGGCCGGAGGGCATAGGTTGATCTATGGCCCACAAGTATAACGCATTCGCGTCATACCCAACCACCCTTTTACAGATTTTATCGGGATTGCCTCTGATGAACGTTTTATCGGCCTTGTGGTACCTCGTAAAGATAATAGAAGGACCGCCGACCACGTTTGCTTTCACCGTGTGATAGAGGTCCTCATTACGTTTATCGAACAGTGCAAAGGATACCCCTTTCTTCTCACTCTCCCGAAACAGTTTCTGTCTTGCCACGCCAGGTACGGACATGGTGGTTTTAAAGAGGTCGATATTGTCCTCGAAATAAAACCTTTGCATGGCTTTCACGGCTTTCACAAAGGGACCCACGTCTAGATTGTTATACCACTCGAGGAAGTCACGAAACGTAGACATGTGTTCCCGTTTCCAGACCGCTTCGAGCTCGGCATAATTCTCTTCAATGGATTTTAAGCCGTCGTCTAAAACAGACTTCTGTTTGAGACTCGAATACCAAGCCTCACCCAGAGGTGGAAGTTGAGTCTCATTTAGCTTTTCGGGAGTGTCTAGATATTCATAGGGGAAAAAACCCTTACTTTCTTCTACCCCGAAGGCTTTAAGAAACTGAGCATAACTCGTTCCCGGAGAGAGATATTGCGTGACGTCAAGAAATTTTAAACTTGCATTACTCTGACACAAGTAAGCATTATTTTTCTTGACGGTGAAAGCTTGTGAATCAGTGTTGCATAGAGAGAGATGTTTAGGAAGCTTTTCTTTTATGATATTCAGGTCGTAGCGAGCTGAATTAAATCCAAGGACGGGGACTTGGGAACAGTACCCCATAAGCTTTCCATAGAGCTTTTTCACACGTTCCTGCCATTTGTCTACGCCTGTTGAATCCGTATCGATTGTGTCACCCTCTAAATCCTCACACACATTATCATTATCATTGAACATATCAAAGTCATTGTCAACTATATCCCCAGTGTTAGCATTGTCATTGTCATCTGTATCCCTAGCGTTAGCATTCTCATGGTCCCTATTGCCATCGAGTTCGTGGTTATAAACAGTTAACTTATTACCGTCAGAAACGCTTTCCCGCCACCCGTTCAAATCTTCAAAAACCCCTTTATATGTTTCTTCACTAATTTCCTTAACCTTATCAGCAATGTGATACATGTATCCCAACATGTCAGACACCAGTGCATCGGGATCCGAATCCACGAAGCAATGGGGTGAAGTAAATCCCGGCACGTTGGAACACACGCTCACCGAGATGGGATGGTGTTCTTGCATCCATCTCAACTTCTGGGTGCCACAATTAATAGGTTTCAAATAACATTCAAAGTCATAGACGATGAACCATGGGAAAAATCTATCTCTCAATGGGACATACAAGTCGTTCTCTTCCATCTCGTCAAACACAGTTTTAGCCTTGTGGTGGAAACCACCTGGAAACTGCAACTTGGTTTGACCCGTGCAACGGCGTTCATGTTTCTGGAGCAGATCTTTCCGTCGGAAGAGACGCTCGCACGTCAAACACTGATATCGTTTACAATACACGTCGATGTTGGTGATGAGGGACAAGTGCTTTTCATGTTGATTTAGATAGACAGTTTCGTTAAAAACCCCTCTAGATTTACACACGGGATGAGCTACCTTACTCGCATCGAGATTGAACACGTTGACATTCACGCGGAAACACGTCTCAAAGTGCGGAAAATGTTTAGAAGAGAGACCAGTGTACTGTTGGGGTTGAACTTTCTTTAAATCTATAATACTGTTGTCCCGACAGTAGACCGCCCACTGATAATACAGAGCTTGAGTAAACTTTTCTAAGCCACCCCGAGAAGAAGGATCTCGATGCAAGGCTAGACAACGGAAAGCACAAAGGTGGTCATTATATAAACTTTTGGTGTTCTTTTTATAATCTAGAGAGATGATGGATGGATGATCCTTAATATAATCGGGAAGGGAACCAGGGGGATGGCCTAAAAGGTAATTGGTTCTGTCTGTATAAAACTCAACATTAGTAATTAAAACAGGTTTCCATTTGGTATCGGGGCGTTGTTGCATAAGAAATGAGGTGACATCTAAGCTTTCCAGTTCACGGCGCAATTGATCGAGATCCTTCGTGTTTGTGATATAGAGTGGGGACGGAAAGAGAGGAGTGAAAGCGTTAGGACGAAAGTAGCGATAGTGTCCCGTCTCCACGTGACGCAGGATGACACCGAACGTAAGATTAAGTCTAAAGCTATGGTTTAAAGATTGATAGATATCCCCTGCGTGTTCCATCAACTCACCTATCGAAAAGTCTTGGTCGAGGGGGAGGTTGAAGGTGGAATGGACCTCCCCTGGTTGGTCCCGAGCGAGGATGAACGGAGCGTCCAGGTTATAGGCTGCCTGAAGACCAGGCTCCGTCACCACGCCAGTGGTCTCGTCTACCCATGGAGCGGGACCGTCTCCCCATGGACGCCTCTGAAGCTCCCCAGCATTCCCGCCGGACTGTAGGTTGCGATGTCCCCATTTCGCTTGATGTCGGTAGAGGGACACCCTATCCTCGTAATGCGTATGGCAAGTCCGACAGGTATAGCCATTCGATCGGGTAGCGGTGGAGGGAGCTGTGAAAAAAAAAAAATACAATTTAATACATGTGATAAGCGAATGGATTCTCATGCTTTACTTTATCACTCTAAGACCTATGTCTCAAGTCTGAACACACTAAGACACATTAAACCAAGCTATTAGATATATATTTACCTCTAGGTAGACGAGAGTGACTGGTATGCCCTGTCGATGTTGATGGTTGCGCTGTTGATGTCGAGGGTTGCGGCGTGCTTGTTGCTGCAACATTAAGAGAGGGAAGTTTTGTATAAAAATTTAAGAAAATAAAATACGAGTTAAGCTTAGAGATATAGAATTGAACGTAGAACGAAACTCAACTGAACATGACATGTCACCTTTCACAAGAAAACTTTGCCTTAATGCAACCAACATTTCCTGAGAACATGATGTCTTGAAACAAAGACATGTTTAAGACTGTATACTTACGACGTGAATGACAGCGCCTCATATGCAACCCTAGTTCTCGAGGGGAAGGGAAAACTTCCGGGCATTTCTGTGTATGGAAAACCGTAACGGGTTTGATAACATATAGCCGCGTCCTTAAAGGGGTTGTCCGAGATTAGTAACGAAATTCATTTATAGTATTTAACACCAAAAACTGTTTTACTCAAGTTTGTTGCGTCCTGATAATATTAGCGATCAAATAGCATTCATAAAATGAACTGTATTTCAAGAGCGTTTGACAAAACATGTTTTAGAATAGCCATATATACATATATCATGAATACATATAAGGTAGTTACACTACATATAAGGTACTTACACTACATTGGTATTCCGACAGAGCTTGCTGTGATAAGGCACATTGGTGTTTCTTCAAATTCTGATTTGAAGTGAACGATTTCATGCACTTATCACAGCTGAAACGTTTCCCCTCATGAGCTGAACGAGTGTGTTGGTAAAGGTTGTCTATTCGAGTGTAAACCTTCCCACACTTGTCACACTTGTATGTTCTAAAAATTAAATAATAAACATACATAAAACACTCATTTTACAATGATCATCTAAATCATAACAAAGACGATAAAATGTGAAACAGGAGAAATTACTTACGGTTTTGGTGAATCCATGTCGATAATCCTTAAAGATATGTTTCGTCCTTAAGAGTCAGGCGCTGAAATGCGGGACATATGCGCGGAATATGGTTTTATACCCGCACAGTGTTTGGAGTTTAGTCTACAGTACTAACCAATAGAATATTTGCGCGCTCAAACAGGCTAGGTGCCTTGCGCATGCGTGTGAATACTTTCCCTCAATATATTTTTACGTCCCATGTAATTTCAAAGTAGCCTTTAAATAAAGATTTCTCAAACCTGAAACCTCAAATAGGAGTATTAAGTATTAATCCAACTATAGACATCACCATGACATGTTTGATGATATCCGCTTGAAGTGAAGCATAGGAGGTTTTAAAATGTAAAGCTTATTCTTATTTTATTCTCATACTGACAGTTGAATATATATCAGTGTCTCTTAATGTCTAGGTAAGATATTTCAATTACAAATCTGTTTTTCGGATAAGATAATTAGTAAAGATTTGGATATCTCAGTCTAACATTTATTAAACTGAAGTTTATTAAACAAGTCATAAACCAACTGAAATATACTGATATAAGTCAAATAATGAAATAAAGTTATTTTATGTTTCTTAGATATATTCAGATATATGGTTTTATATTAAATTCATTGAACGAGAATATTACATACTTAGAAGAAATGACCTATATTTTATCGTGATGTTAAAAGTGACATCTACGACCGAAAAAATGTTTACAGAGTAGGACTTTATTGTTATAGAGTAGGCCAGGACATGGCGGCCTTTGTATATGGGCAAACATTCAATCAATAGAGACATTCAACTGCCGAGTTGGACTTATGTGGTTAAATGAATAAACCCTTAGCGGTATGCGGGTTGCATTGAGTTAGTATCACGCTTTATATGTTCTATATTGATGTACGGTACTAGTAGGTTTAAACATGATGCAAGAACACGGTCTAGAATATAGCTATCGTGGATTTAAAAATTAAATTCTATCTTTCGATAATAAGAACGGACGCATATTTATTGTTTTAATATGTTGATGCAATATAAATTAATTGTTTTGATAATGACCTCGAATGTAAATTCATTATTTTCATAATCAGTTTGAATGTAAAGTATATCTTTTGATAATGAGTTTTGAACTTTTAATGATTATATTGGACTTTCTGAATAGTGATTCAAACGTTTCATAAACTCCTAACGTTAGACGCGATATCTGAAAGCACAGTACTATATTCATGATATCTCAATGACACTTTATCGTATATAGCTCTTCACTGATAAAATATATATATATATACTTGTTTTATAAACAGGACGTATAAGCTGACTCTTTAATTGAAATATCAATCACCAATTCGTATCTTATACTGCCTTGTTATAGATTTTCGCTTATAACATGTTACTAGTTTCATAAAAACAGCTTAGAAGCTTATGAGATGATGGAGATATCAAATGCTAACACATGTCAAAATAAGATTAGTGAAAACGGGAGACAGCTTAATGTATACACTGCACTGACATTTCTAACTTAGCCATCTAAAGTTGAAATAAAATAGCCTATTCACTTTTCACATAAATGTTAAAGATCTTCCAATGAATATTTCGTATTTATCTATGTTTTGGAATGGATATAAGTATTATCAAACTAGATGTTTAAGTTGTGCTTGCTTTCTCTATCACCATCTAAACCTTTAGGTAAGTATTAAATTTTCATATAAAATCTGTCTTGCTACAACACGGGTGACCTCTATAATTTAAGACGTCATTTCTAGAAGCACCCTTTATTTATATAAGCTATCACGCTTTGTATAACGTCCGCTCAAATCCTAATTCTTTGTGAGGTTTCATAAAGAAATTGGCCAGTCTTGACGATGGGTAAACTCGCCTAGTCTACAGGTATTGCTCTCGCCTCTGACTCATGACACGTGTCGCTAAAGATAGCTTTGGCGCCAAAGTATAAACTCGTTCGACTGGTTTTCATAATAGGGGGTAGTGTTAGAAAAGGCCATTGTTCTCGCTAATGATCATGGATAGGTTCATGAGCATTGGCGCATTGTGTAGCCTAATGATTCCTCGACCTTTCTGACCCGTGACGTCATGCATACATTAGCTTATTAATGAGCTACGCTGCATAAATTAAGCTCCCTTAATCTCCCTTAATCTAGCAAACCGTCTGACACCACCCTATATACTACTACCATTCAATCTAAGTTAGCTCCGGGGATCCATTAAAAGACATCAAGATGATAAGGTCTTCCAGAGACTGACGAGTTCACCACCCAAGGCAATGATAAAACTGTCCCTTACGCCAGCAGGGTCGTTAGTCAGTACTGACAAAGTGTTAACCAAGGAAAATAAGTTAACAACTAACATTCATGTAACTTGGCCTAACCAATTTGTCCTGTGCTCGATTGCCAATTTTTTTTCTTAAATAAAATACCTGATATGACAATGAGAAATGAAATGTTGAACATATATTTAATTTCTCAGTTTTAATATTCTTACAGTTTATACATCACATCACAAGTTTATATGCAAATTTGTTGACATTATTCGGGCCTACCAAAGAAAAATTCAAATTGCAACAAAAAGAATCGAAATGCACACATAAAGACGCGAATCTGCATTGTAAATGAGGCGATCAGTAATCATAAATACAAGAGGACGCGAAATGAAAGGCGCGAAGGCCAACACTGTGATTGTGATTTTAACAGATATTATTATGATAGGGATTTTATGATGATTGATCTTAGGTTCTAAAATAGCAGAAATAAATGATTTTATAAAAATATGATGCAGATCAGTATGCAATGATTATCAGTAATTACACCTGGAATTTTTTTTTTTTTAAATAAACCTTAACTCAATCAACTCAATCTGAACTCAATCTGAACTCAATCTTACTCTCTTACGGCCTGAAACAAATGTTTTAGTCTCGTGAACTTTGCTTAGGTTCGTTAGGATCACTTTTACCAAACGTCAGCAATGTTGATCAGGTCGATCGCAAGGTTTTAGTTCTGTTCTTCACATCCCCAGTCCATCGATCAGTGTCATAATGTTCATAATAATGAGATTAGTCATCCACCCAGTGTTAAATTCACATTAAATATTGTTTTAACGTTTTTAATGCTCTCTTTTATTCAATAAAGCTCGTATTATTGAAACAAATAATAAGATTATCAGTTTTCAAGATTTGTAAATAAAGCGAGCCATTGACGTACATTCGTGATGATACCTTTTTCTTTAATTACATAAAATGTAGTTTTGAGTTCAACGAGATACTAATGGTGGAAGAAAAGAACAATCGATCACACTAGATTCGTCTGCCAAGTTAAATACTCTTATGTATCAACGATGACGGAAAATGTTGTGCAAAGTAACATTCCCCTGGTTTATGTCTTAAACCTAGTTGTTTGTGTGTTGGCAAACATCAAATCTTTCAACAACGTTTCAAAGTAAAGAGGTTTATGTTGATATCACCTTGATGCATCTATGAGTTTTTTTAAATATTAGATCGATTGCAGTATTGTTTGAAATAGATTTGATTAATTTTGATAGCATTTGTGATTCATAATTCTGTAAGAAAAAATTCAAACTGACTACAAATAACAAAAAACTACAGCACCATATTTTTTTGCTTCAATTGGATGAATGACCATTACTTATTGCTTCTTTTCTTAGATTATCATTGAACCATGGTTCGTTATGTCCACTCTAGTATAAATAACAGCATACACATCAAAGGAATGTTTTTCCAAGAGATATCTACATGAACATGCATATTTCAATATGTGTCATGTTAATTCGCTGGTAAACGACAATTGGGCGCTCTGCTTTGCTACGCTGTGTTATGACATTTGCAAGATCAATAAGATCCAGACAAATTTCAAGAATAACACCAAACATGTTAGACATAAAAGAAAGTGTCGTTTCTTGAGACATCTTCAATCCTAAGCAAGTTACCATCCATGTGTGAGAGTGTAATAAGCAGAGAGGATGTCAGACAGACATATTGAACATTAGTTATTGATCTTAACATAACCATGAAGAACAGAGGTTTTGCGTACAATCTAACTTGATCCTTGTCTGTCTATTCTGTCTTGATTTCTTTTATCTTTTGAAGATCAAAACTATATGATACCAGGTGATTGAATTAGTTTCTGACTGACTTGAAAGTTTATTTCGTTCAGATACTCTGTAAAAAAACACATCAAAGAAGCTTTCCTATTAAAAACTGATATTCGTTGTAAACAGTTCATACATGCACAACTTAACTTGTATTTTCTTGTTAAGTTGTAGTGTTTCTATGTTGAAAATGGACCCCTTATATGTTGCTGGAAATATAAAGTGTACAGTAGCAGATTAACCTTTCATCTGGATAGAATCGCTGTTCAGATGTCTCAGATATCAATATCATTGGCTGCCTATCTGGTTGTCCGTTACTTCATTTGTGCCAAGTGATGATTGAGTACATTAATGAACAATTACGTGTATACGTGTTTAAAGTATTTGACTCATCGAATGATTTGCAAAACAATGCGTATCATTTGTGTTGTTTCTTTTGTAATATTTGAATGGCAAATACTATCTATATACAAACGTTAAAACACGTCACAGGTCGAAATGAAATTGAATCCGCCTTGTCGAATCCTTCCAGATCCGCCTATTAATGGTCAGATCCGGAAGTGGTAGTCCACCCTTTTTCGTCTTGTGCATGAGTTGTAAAATTCTTTACACATCTATTCGTTTAAGTAATTACTTAATGCTGTGGTGTTAATGACATCGTTATGTGTGAAATTGATTCAATTATCAGTTAAGTGCAATTATGAATGTGAACGTGAAAATGAAAAGTTTGTTCATCAACATGTATTGTGTTAAATTTCTATATTTACATTTTTAATTTCTTATCCCTTTTTGTTCGGTCTATGAAGGTACATAAACGGGTAACTCAAATGAATGAACTCAATATTCAGTGTGATCTCTATTAGATATAAGTTACTGAGAAGACTATACTGAAAAGGTTTTATAGGGAAAAACAGTGAATGGACAATTACTTGAAGGTTTGAATGATCAAATTGATTGTTTTGAAACGTTTACATTTTGATACTTAATTAAAGAACAGTCTTGAATGAAAGATTTATATGGCTATTGATCAACAAAATATCAGGATACTAGTAATGTCTACATATCTTTATATTGCTTACGTCACATATTACCTGTTACTCAGGCAACAGTTGTCATGACAATGACGTCAGCAGTAACTTTCAATACCAAAAGCGAAGCTTTGCACCAGTGAGCAGACGTTAGTAAGACAATATATTCGATCAGAAAGCAGATAGACAACCGTCGTGTTTACAGGGTCACCTTGACCAATTCTTCTTGCCAATGATATTCTATGGAATAAATGGAATGAAAGTAATAGATTGAAGATTATGGGGCTTATGTGAAGCGAACGCGAGATTGACTGTTTATAATGGCATTGTCTACAAATAAAGCTTATTTCAGCAGTAGTTTAGAAGTCTTTCGAGAAGAAACTAATGGATTGAACAGAAAACCATCATGACTAGACAATAATAGATAACCTGAGGTTTGGTCAGACATATATTACAGGAGTTCAGTGTGAATTGCAATCGGTGGCAATTAGTATCGCACTTTGTTTACTTACTTTTACTTACTGTACTGAATTTTATCATATGTTACCTTCACGCTATGAAGAGAAGTGTAACAAAGAAACGCACCACCACGATGCTATGAAGTGTAAGTAGGACCTTGTAGTTTTATTTCATCTAGTACTTGAAAACGTTGAGAAATCTTATGTTAACGTAATATTTCGAAACAATGAAAAAAAGGCTATTCATCGAATCATTTAACATTACAAATTCTAAAATACCACTTTCAACTTAATTACATGAAGGTCAACTTTTAAGGTTTTGGGTGTATATAAAATCTGTAATTATTTTATGTTCGAATGCTTAACATGCTTTGGCAAAGTTCATAGAAACAGTTTAAAATGAATATGGGACTGACATAATGAAATAGGCACAGGAATTTAGACGAAAGTAAGCGATGAATTACTGAAGAAGAAGTTTTAAAGGGTCCACGTTTGAATAACAAAGCAAAATAATTGTTTTTGCAAATCTGTTTGCAAAATCCTATTGAGATGAAAAAGTACATAAGGCTTTTAGGTTCACCTGTTACACAGCCAGCAGTGAGTCTGATTTAACTCATATTACACCATTTGGATACGCTAATCCTTGGACTTAAAGATCGTACAACCATTATTGGACTGTACTGCATCTAAGGTCAATGGCTGGTGAGATCAGATCCGTTGTTTGTTATCAAACTGTCTCTGGAACATAAATAACACTCATGTTACTCTAATAGAGTACTGTGTCTAGTGAAAGTAGTGTAGTAGTCTCGTTTTTTATGATCGAGTCATTACTTTAGCGTCGTTACTTGCTTCGTGTAATTTCCTAGCATTAGGGTGTATGTCCCTGTGTGTATGGATGCAAATCAACTCGATATTCTTATAGAGTGTTGTGTTTACTGAGAGCAGGGTATCAATCTCGTTTTTGTATGATCTATATATCATTTACATTAACCATCGCTTTTTGCTTCATGTAATTGCCTGACATTAGTATGTGTGTCCCTGTGTACAGTATTGCGTGTCAACTCTCCTATTTCTTTGTCCTACTAAAACATTAACAGTAAAATGAAAACTTTGATATACAAAATAAAGACAACATTAACCCCTTGGAGAGTTACAGAAGGTTGACATATTTCTAGTTTACTCCTAGTTTACTCTCTACTTACTTTCGGATACAAAAACCACAGATAATGAGCTGGTGAACTGACTTATTGATATTAAGCTGTCTGTGACACAGTTAACAGTTTCCATCCATCAACAGATCGTTAATGAGTGCTCTGTTATGTCTCGATGGAATAGTCAAATAGTCAAATGTCACTTCCGTTTTATATAATATTTGTTCAAATGTAATTTGTTAAAAGAGTTGATAGCCAATTCAAGGGATATCGCTTAAGTGTTTATGAAGGTTAAGACCAGGCGATAACATATTGTGATATGAAAAGATTAGACTATCAGTAAATTGATAACAATGGCTGGTATACATTGTGTATTTTTACTTTTTGATAAATCAAAGGAAAATGTCCTCCATATGTTACCAGGGCACAAAGGGGAATATTTTATTCACATAAGTTAAGTATGCATTCGGAAATGAACCAGACAGACGGTGTTGTATTCTCACTTTACAGTGATGTTCATTTCCAACCATTTTAAGGGGAACAACATTCAGACTGAATAATTAAAAAAAACATTATTTAACAACATAGCTTAGAATTAAAAAATGTTAGAGAAGTTCAAAAGATCAAACATTCCTTACTCGCTAATAAATGATTGCAATCATAAAAGAACAAGATCTGCCCATATTTGCAAGAATGAAAATGTGGCTTTTGGGCTACATTATTTCCAATAATAGGAAGGTATCTATAATTATTCTAATTCTATTCTAATATATCTAGAATAATCTCAGTATACATGTACATATACACAATGTACATGTATTGTCGAAGAACGCCGTAACGTTGAATTGCTCATTATTTTCATCTTATTGTATGATGCAATTCGGTTGAGAATCAACAATACTAAACATTCTAATAATTTGAAGCAGTAACTGATATTAACAGCATTTAACAAACATTTAAAAGTTGCATCAGAATGCACATAAACAGCATACAAGTAATTTTAGAAAGAGATAACATAATTAAAAAGGTTCTTATCTAATGATTAGTCAAGAGTCATATTTCTGACCCTTTGTAGATCTTATTCCTCATCTTTACTTTGATGTAGCAGTAAAGTTTTCAATAAAATGCATTGCTCTGAATGATAGGAGGAAGGGATTATATATAATGTATTCCATGTGAACTCCAGATCGGCAACAAACAATCCTTGTTATCAATAAATGAGTTTTTGAAATCAACTTTGCCTATGCCATACAATATCATGATCATGATTGCAAAGAATTCGCGCTTTTTAGTTGATTATTACATGGTTATTCATACAACATGAACATGTGTTTAAACGACCACCAGATACATGTACACGTAATACATCCGATCATTGAAACACAAAAAAATTCAAAATGAAAAGCTTTTGAAAAATCGAATAATTAAATGAATACTCCTTGAACTAGGATTGAATTGATGTGGTGATATTGAGCATTAAGTGGGTTATTTTTATAGTTGAACGTATAGAAATAGTATAGACACATAAACCTTGTTTTGCTTACTCAGTTCTGATTTCGAACTTTACGTGTTTGGGATATGCAGCTCTCAGCTCCAAATGCCTGCTTTCATATGGGACAGAAGCAATTGCATTTTCAAAATGTTTTTACCACTGTCTGATAATTATTCAATAGACGTATTCAACAAAGAAATATGTTAAAGAGCCATCAAGGATGTTAGTGTTTCAAATAATAAAAATATTTCTGGAAAATAAACTTATAACGTCAATCGCCAGAGAAATATTTTATCTACAACATGACATGTGATAAGTAATTTTCATATCACGACAATGTAATGAAATTTGGTTTCAAAGAGAAGTACACAATAAAGTAGCGCGCGCTAAGGGTATCGGACGTCATATAAACAGAATCCCCTTTATTGCGTAAAACGTACAACACAACAGCAAAAAACGCTTCCGAAGCGTGAAGACTCGTCTCTAGCTCAAGTCGCCATAACAACCCATGTGTTGCACGCGCTGCTTCTCTTGCAAGTTACCCTTGTAACACATTACTGAATGTGACGATTGCTTTATAAACAATGTTTCTAAATGTCCTGAGAATATACAAATTATGGCCTTTTTAATGTATTTCTTATTGAGATAAGACCAGCAAATTATGACAAATTTTTACTTGCATTAATTATAAAATTCAAGCAGAATACCTAGTTGGGTAAAACAATTATTCAAATACATAATTAAATGAAATGGTAAATAAATAACCGCCAAAAATTATATATTTCAATTTCTTTCATTGCTCATAAACTTTGATATTATTTCGTGTCTTTGTATACAGTGTGTGAGTTAGACCACAATGCTTTGCGCTTCAAAATAATAGACTAGATCTATATTTAGACTGAAAAACACCTAAACTAATTAGTGCAATTTCTCGGCTTATTTTGGGTCGAACAAATTTGGGAAAAATTAAGTGTATATATTTCATGGAGATAGATTTTTGGCAATTTTCCTATATGTTCATCAACATCCTTGATGGTTCTTTAAAATCAGAAACCCACTCACAACGTGTAAGAATATCAAGATTTTGTAGATAATACCGACTTAAATATTATGGACATAGTTTTTAGATTATATGATTTTTCCTTCGTTTCTCTGAACTATATGCAAACGTTAACTACTTTTCTTTGATGTCTATAGGTGCAGTAGGTCATGTGGCGTCTGTACCACCATAACCTGAAAGCAAATGAATAAAGAATAGTTGTGATCAAAAAGAGAATAATTGTGTTTTCGTATAATAATGGTGAGCTCCTATCGATAACAAAGTATTACACAACCACACATGAAAGATAAGTCCCACAACCCTTACTGAAAACACAAAGCATTTATGTGTGGAACATGTTTCGTTAGTGATTTTAACAAACATCATAGAATTATTGCTCTGTCACTGTGCAAATGCTATCTATTAATATATAGGTTTATGATATTGATAAATACTTTGATATGAATTCTTTGACATTCAACTTTTCGGAAATAATCTTTAATGTATTCATTCATTCATGTGTATGTTCGATTGAGTCAATATTTGGCATCCTTCATCTAACATTCAGTTTGCAGTATCCATGAGTCTTTGGCCAGGAAAAATAAAATCCCATTTTCTAAACTTTAGTTACAGCAGCAAACTAACATAAAACAAATTAGGTAACCATAACGCCACGGTTTCTTGATGTAACGAAGTAAAAACATGTCCATCCAATCTAAACCAGTAGAAAGTAGCAGTCATACATTGTTGCATTCACGGTACGATTTTTACATTTGATCTTATTAAATGAGATTGCATCAAAATTAATCTTAAAGTAGTCCCCTTAGTTGTTTTTATCATATGTATGATTATAATTGCAAATATCTCGATGTCATCTAAAACTGAAAAGCACAGGTGTTTAGTCAGCAGTCAATGATTTTTCGTTTTGTTTTTTAAATGAAATGTTTAATTTTTAAATTCTTCACAATTTATTTTGTGATGATACACAACTGTTCATCGATATATAATAAATGTGCCTGGTTCTGCACACATTTACAACATTTTAAACATAGTAGGTGTCGTGTGGGTGTAAACAAATGATATTTTAACTAAAATTTAACCGCAGTCACCAATCAATTCATTCAAACTACTGCAGATAAGTGTTGTATCGTGCCAAAGTCAAATGCATCTGATTTCCTTTAAATATTGAATTAATCGAAACCAACTGAGCTGAGTACTTTCTTTGCCTTGCAGTTGATCTTATCTTATTACACAAGACTCTACACACATGTACCACATCATCCAGCTGAAGAATATCAAGTCCTCCTGAGAACAAGAAGGTATAACTATGGCGATATTGATATTTCAACAGCATCGGTCTAAATATAGACTACCGGTATTACAACTGTGTAATTTACTTGTTGCATCACTCTCTCTCTCTCTCTCCTTCTGTATATTTAAATATTTTACGCTTTGATCTTATCTTTGGATGTATGTTTTTGAAATGCAAACACACAGTTAACTATGTGATATGTTGCCTTACTTCGTACAAGGTTAAATAAGCATTAAATCAGTCTCCCATGTTCGTGGCTCTATTGATTTCCCATATTTAGCTGGTAATAGCAGATTACATTAGGACTACATGACTTAAAAATTTGATGAATTACTATTAGAAATAAGAAACGAAATAATTGAAAATGTTTATATACACATATGGGATATATACAGAAGGATAGATATCAATGACGTCACTTACGCTAGGATGTAGTAGTATTCTATATTTAGACCCATGCTGCAGGAAAGATCAATATCACCATATTTTTAGCTCCTGGTTTTAAGCAAGACACGTTATTCTCGAGCTATAGAAATGATGTGTTACTTGTGTAGAGTCAATTGTAAAAAGAAGAGTGAGAAGGATTATATACACAACAATTCACGTGAGGTGTGTGGCATGTTAATGTTATAAGTAAACCTAATAAGAGGAATATATAATCAGTTCAAGTCACTGTTCATCGGTTAATATGACTATATAAAGTGCCTTTTTTAAAACCTCTCCATGTGTTGTTTTCTAAATAGACAATGAGGGCATCAGTAGATACGGTATAACATATATAATATTTGAGATCAAACTTTCTGCAATAGTACATATTGTTGTTCGCTAGCTCTGTGTGTGCCAACAGCTTAACCATTCGGTCACCTTTGTGTCAACAAAACGGACCCAACAGTCTTCAATTCAGTAAATTTGATTCTTTTAACAAGAATCATGGATCCACAATACAAAATTTCGTCACGATAGTTTCATCTAGTTATTGTCAATATTATATTATAGTTATTGACAAGAAAAAAGTAGGAAGGCAGAATTATTGATAGATGGATGGATGAACAGTACTCATTCTCATGTCAATATCATCCAAGATGGCATTTAGAATGTGTAATTATTTGAACATTACGCCATTATATACCTCCAATGCTTTTTTTATGAAAATGAATTGTGGAAACATTGCAAAAATATGTAAAGCTAACAAACACCCCCCCCCCCCCCCCCCCCCCCCCACGTCGTTGGTAATTAGCAAGAGAGCAGCATAGTCGACTGGTGCTTTTGTGTCATGACATATCAACACCGATTATAACCACCTTTCATGTGTCTTAGATATCTATTCCCTAGAGTGAACGAAATGCCAGACAAGCTGTCGAAGTTCCAAGCTCAAATATTTCAAAGTTCTCTTCATGACATCTGTTGATATATTTTGGAGACGCACTTGTATAGTATTGAATGTTAACTGGCTGCTTTATTTGACGATAATCATGTGGAATTGCATATCGTATGTATACAAAAAGGAGACCATTCATGTTGCTGAAACATTCAGAGTAAGAGCCCTTGCATATGTAAGGATTGAGACATATATCAACTATACTGTCTCCGGTTCTCTTCCAATGAATGTGGACCAATTGTCCACTTATATATTTAACTTTTTACGTTTCAATGTAATTAACATTCATAAATGAAGTATGAAAGCAAGCTGACTATCTTTAAAAATCTAGGATTAACAATAGTCTCCTCAAACATACTGACTTTTAATCTCAGCATCTGTACAATCAAATGGATTTTTTTGCGGTGATGCTAAGCTGGTAAGTACAATAACGCACACTTCTAGAAATGCCAAGCCGATTAATATTGTATTTAGAATATTTAAATGAATTTGTTTTCATTGCCTAAAGCAAAAACGGCTTACTTTGATTTTCAAGTTTGGAATTGCTTTGACTTTACATGGTCAATTGCAATGTGCCTCAGCCAATAATGACCTGTCATTTAAACTATTGTGCAGATAGTATACTGGCAGTGTAATTGTATGATCATGAATACTTTAAATGGTCCATTATACACAAATAGAGTTCCTAATGAATGTGAGTATTTTTGAAGATAAAGATGTTCTCGACATCTAGTAAAGGCTATATATTTATAAATATATTTTTTTTAAATTAGTTTTCAAAACGTTGAAATGAATACACAAATCAATCTAACCAATTTACTTTCTTATGATTTAACAGGACGCCACATTAAAACAAAATATCGAAGCTCAAGGGAAAGTGTTCTACCTGAAAGATGATTGCTTTTCATCATAGTGGTAACTAACAAATTCACGAATAAAATGTGCCAACAATCAAATAACCATTTACTGAATGAAAACATCCATTTCATTCTTAATATGTTTGTTATTCCAATGTTTAGGACAAACGAACACATATGTACATCTTTGTATTTCAACTTCAATTATTTCATTATTTATGAATTTGTAAAACTACTACAGTGATTTATGTATTTCTTTGCTCCATTGATATATATTTGAACAAGTGACTTACATGTATTTTAGACCATACGCGGATGTATGTTGTAAGTGAACATTGTGACAACCGTATGTTGATATGGAACAGTTCTTTTACAAATGTTACAAATTAACCATCAAAAAGAAAGCTATGGAATCGGTATTTTCCGATGAGATTTTCCCAGATGTAACACTTTTGTGGAAGGAACTCTTACTGAAACAATCGTCTCATTAAGATAGAGATGGAACATATTCCATTTATCGTTTATTGTCAGCATCATATCCTACCGGAATTAAGGATGAAAATAAACCAATAAATAACATCAATATGATGACTCTCCGAATCAAGACCGTCTCTGTAATATTCACTATCACTCGTTTTTTAAGCAATATGCATCTGTGTGAAGTATTTTTTAAATTTCTTTGAATTTGAATCCTCCGAAATATATCATTGCATTCATATGTTTCAATTAAAAGATTTATATCAATAATGTATCTGTGTTCAAATGTTTTAATTTCGCATTAACATTCGTTTGAAGATTGATTAAAAAATGAAAATTACAATAAAATGCAATGTTTTTAATTATTTTTGAAAGACAAAATATTACATATTTAGTCCATATCACCAAATTGTTTTGAAGATTTCTGATTATATTGATTATTGTTCTCTTTGCCTCCCATTAACTCAGCAATATCACCAGAGGATATCTCTCCTAATTGCATTCTTGCAATTCTGAGCTTTGCTTCCTACTCGATTGCAGTTAGAAATTAGATGGAGGAATATCAATATATTTGCAAAGTTATTATCCGTTAATGAAACACTGAAACCTATTTGAAACCAAGTTTCTCTTCATATGGTATAACAAAAAATATCCCCAGCATAGAAAAACAAATTTAAAACCACTTTTATTGAAATAGAAAGATCGGTTTGTACTTATAAAGGACCTTCTGAGTAACTCTGGAAAAGACTGGTCTCATTAAAATGTTTGAGGGTAGATAGAATAATAGAGGCATTTTTTAAAATATACTCATGATTTCGACTTTTAGAAAACATCCACAAAAAGAAAAACTTTCTGCAACCCTGAATAAAAGTATATCATAAGACAAGTATTGGGCTTTTATAAGGATTAACTTAACTTTAAACATTTGAAACTAATATATTGGCGTATTCATTAACAAGTCCAGTAGTGTTTAAACATGACATTCGGTGGAATGGAAGAAAATAGAAAAAGAATGTATGTCAATTAGTAGACCTCTCATTGTGATTTCTCAATGACAAATTTCCGAACATTTGTTCTTAAATGTTTACTTCTCCCTCCTGTATTAAGACACCTCATGTCTTGAGCGTTTGTCATTGGTAGTTTAATTGGGGAGCATCAAGTACAGGACGAAAAGGGGGGAATCCTCCTTCAAGATCCAGATGGATTTCGTCCTGTGAAGTCATACAATTTTAATAAATGTTCCATGTTTATACTTGTTTCATTTTTATCATATAACTTCAATGTACGATATCGCAATGTACAATGTATATCTTCGATAATTGGGACTGAAACATGAATGGCGACGAATAGTAAATACATCTGTACATAGTAACGAGGAACATTCATGGATTATGAGAACATCTTTTAATGCAAATATGTGTCTATACCAACGTGTTCACAACAAACTAACCTATCATATTCTCTGGCAATTAGCATATCTACATCCTGAATTTAAATCTGCCCTTCGAGTATGCATACAAATTTCATCACGTGCTAACATTTCTACAGAGTGCAAACTTTGCCATAAACATACCTTCGACTATGATACTCATATATTGTTACATTGTGAACATGTTAACTGTGACAGAAATAATTTCTTTACGTTTATGATAGTTTTTCTTGAAGTGGAAACTGATGGGCACAACTGATTTTAACCGATATATTGAACACGACACTTGGGAAATCATTGTTCTAAACTTTTCACTACATGTTTTCAAAATAAGACGCAACCTGTTACAATATTACACTTAATGATTAATCTGCTCTATTATCTCTCTTACATAATACTAGTAGATGGCTTATCAATGTGTATATATTTTGTTAACTACACTTGTTTTATAGAGCTGTCCAATAGCGACTACTCATGTCTAACAGTTTTGTAAATATATGTATATCCTCCACTTTGTAAAGTGTACATTTTCACCTATTAATGTATTTGTATAATTGTTGCTGATCTTCTGTGTAAACTGGATGAAATAAAGAATCTATCTCTCCCTCTCTCTCTCACTACTCACAGCTCCATACATGAAATCAGTCTAATAATACTAACATTTTACTGCTAGTGTTGGTGACCTTTAAGTTCCCCCATTCCCGAGTTTCACCCTTATCAGCAAATTCAAACCGGGAAGCATACGAGCCAAGTTGATTTGCAACTTCTCATATCAAAGATACGTAGAATTTTCAGAGGCTTAGGTCATGAAGGTGAACAATTATGACAGCCATTATGACGTCAATGAGAGATAACCTGGAATGAAGAATGTTATCTCTGTGCTCAAGGTGATATGAACAGAGCGACATTAGGATTTGACATTTTGCGGAATTGGTTATATTTTAAACAAGTATTTGGTAATGGTGCAAAGCAAACAATCAGAAGACATGAATCATCAGAAGTGTGTTTTAGGCTCACAATTAGTTGTGTTTAGAAAAACCTAATAATCAAATGCATACATGTATATTAATGCACCGTGTATTGTTGTTCTGTCTCTCTGGCTTTGTTATGCGTCTACCAAATATCCATGATGATACATACAGTTGTACTTATTGCAATGTGTGTTGTAGGATAAGGTAGTGGTGTCTTCATAAGACTCACTTTATAAACTGACAAGCAAAAGAAAGTATACGTCTCACTTGTTTTCGATTAATTCGATTTTATAAAGAACTGAGATGCATACGATTATGGCATGATACAATAACACCTTTAATCAGTAGTTTGAATGACTTAATTTGTGACTGTTTTATTTTTTAACTAAAATATCACTATTTAAAGTAGACAGGGGTAAAAAATTAAATTTACATCAACATAACCCCTACCATGTTTAAAATGTAAATGTGTGCAGGACGAGGCACATTTATTGATTTTCACATAGAGTATGTGTTATATGTCGATGAACAGTTTTGTTTTATCATAACTAATTTTGGGGAATTTTGAAATTGAAATTGAAATTTTGTTTTTTTGTTGTTTTTTTAAACTGCGTAGAGGTATTCTGTGACTGATTTAATGTTTTGGACTAATATCCAAAACTATTCAGTTTTTTAATACGACGTCGAAAACTCGAGATATTTGACTTTGAAAATTATACATATGATAAATACAACTGAGTGATATACTTTCTTTTGCCCGTCAGTGTACATACTATTGAATTTAAGTCAACATGAAAAGAAACATTAATGTAAAGGTATATTTTCTTATGGGAACTTTTCAAAAGTAACTTTAGTTTACTGAAATATAATCGACTGTAAGCAGAGACAAGCACAAGCAAAGGTTTTTTGTAACTTGTATTATGGAAATGAGGTTTCATTGTTAACTCTTACTATTTCTGTCAAATAATATATTTTTAATGTAGTTTGGTTTCCAATATTCAAGATATCCTGTTCGTTATGCTATTTGTACAATATTTCCAAGGCAATATTTCTATAATTTACATAATTACATTATTTATTCATACAGCGTAAGTGTGTTGAACTGTATTCAACAATTCTACTAAAGATAGATATCATTTTGCACAAAAGAGTCACAACAATATAATCGATAGAGAACTGATAGATCAGGGAATAATTTCAGAGCAATAAATTCTGGAAATAGCTTCAAATCTTAGAGATGGAACATTCAGATTGCAGCCTAGATTGAAAAGACAACAAATTGAAATGGATTAATGTCAAGTGCATATCAACAAAAGGTGTGAAATCAAATAATGTAGGACAATGTTTTTGCCGAGCCCTACGTCAGTGGTTTCAAGCTGTTTAGGAAACAGTTGTACGATTTCGGTTATTTTCACCTCTGATAAAGAAAGAACGCAATAGTTTTCTTGGCTATATTATATATGTATGAACTTATTATTGTATAATTGTACTTTTATTCATATGGTTGATCTCTTAAAAATGCACGTGTCTTTACCTATTTTATATATTATACATTAATTAAAAAGTCATATCATAGTATTTCTCAAGTGAGGCTCTCGTGGTTCACAAACTGTTTACAAGAAGAAATGTTTGCTCAAATCGGAAAAGCATTCAACATGATGAGCTATCGGAGCAATGTCATCACTTTCTATGAAACTTTCTTTTATTGTTGCCATACCGTTTAGTGCAGCTAACCTCCAAAATCTATCTTGCTAAGTTTGAATATTTTTATGTTTATCTTTCCACTGACAGATTCAACTTGCTCAAAGATATCAACCACCAGACTACACCAACCAACGACTTGCATATAGGATAATGTGTGATAACAACCTTTCAATTGTCTATCATCCGAAGGAGAAAATATATTATAGGCCGAGTTTTGAATGACCCAAGATGGCGACTTTCAATTCAAATGAGAGAGAGAGAGAGAGAGAGAGAGAGAGAGAGAGAGAGAGAGAGAGAGACAGACAGACAGAGAGAGAGACAGAGAGAGAGAGAGAGAGAGAGAGAGAGAGAGAGAGAGAGACAGAGAGAGGAAGAGAGAGAGAGAGAGAGAGAGAGAGAGAGAGAGAGAGAGAGAGAGTGAGAGAGAGAGAGAGAGTCTACATGAACGGTCATGTATTCATTTCGAGATGTTTATACTGATTAAAGGTGTTATTGTATCATGCCATAATCATATGCATCTCAGTTCTTTATAAAATCGAATTAATCGAAAACAAGTGAGTGGTATACTTTCTTTTTCTCGTCAGTTTATAAAGTGAGTCTTATGAAGACACCACTACCTTATCCTACAACACACATTGCAATAAGTACAACTGTATGTATCATCATGAATATTTGGTAGACGCATAACAAAGCCAGAGAGACAGAACAACAATACACGGTGCATTAATATACATGTATGCATTTGATTATCAGGTTTTTCTAAACACAACTAAATGTGAGCCTAAAACACACTTCTGATGATTCATGTCTTCTGATTGTTTGCTTTGCACCATTACCAAATACTTGTTTAAAATATAGCCAATTCCGCAAAATGTCAAATCCTAATGTTGCTGTGTTCATTTCACCTTGAGCACAGAGATAGCATTCTTCATTCCAGGTTATCTCTCACTGACGTCATAATGGGTGTCATAATTGTTCACCTTCATGACCTAAGCCTCTGAAAATTCTACGTATCTTTGATATGAGAAGTTGCAAATCAGCCTGGCTCGTATGCTTCCCGGTTTGAATTTGCTGATAAGGGTAAAAGTGGGGAATGGGGGAACCAACAGAAATAGCAGTACAATTTTAGTATTATTAGACTGATTTCATGTATGGAGCTGTGAGTAGTGAGAGAGGAGAGAGAGAGAGAGAGAGAGAGAGAGAGAGAGAGAGAGAGAGAGAGAGAGAGAGAGAGAGAGAGAGAGAGAGAGAGAGAGAGAGAGAGAGAGAGAGAGAGAGAGAGAGAGAGAGAGTCTACATGAACGGTCATGTATTCATTTCGAGATGTTTATCTTCAATTCTTATTTTAACGTAAATGTTGGAAGTCAATTATTATACCCAAATACATTGAATTTGTGTGTCGAATTCGTGCTAATTATTTTACCGAGCCTGTTTTACAGTTTTAACTAATTCAAATTATATATTGTATAAAATCAATAAAATGTTGTAATACAGAAACTGTTGTTTATTTTACATAACAAATGTACAATGTGTATTACTTGGTTTCGCTTCTCCTCTGTTTACAAATGTAGCTCCTACCTTGAACTTGAGTGCAGTTGTTGAACCAAGATTGTCTGTAGATAGTGTAATGTGTGATTTACTGTAGCTCTGCTGGGGGTACTTCCCCAGTAATTGACATGATATATGTTCTTTGCTCTAGTCGCACTAGATACAAGATACAAATTGGAGGACGTTGTTAAGTGACATGGAAAATGTTAATAAACCTTTAAAATGCTGGCAAGATGACAGTACCTTTAAGTCATTGAAAGTAAATTTCAAATTGTTTAAACATCATCTGTCAAGTTTCGGAGCTCTTTTTAAAACTCCTTAATAAAGTGAGACAGGAGAATCTTGGGCTTGGTTTATGACGTTTTACACTTATGATGAATCAACACGTTAAAATCCAAGAAGGTAATTGTGAGTATATATGACAGAAGCAATATTTCCTGGATAAAAACTTTATCATTTTAAACATATAGGACGTTTCGGAGTATATGCTTATTCCTTCATCAGGTGGAATGCTATGTATATAAAGTTGGGTACGTATATCCATATCCAACATACAACACAGAAGCCATGATAACAATTGGGAGGAAAGTTGTTACCCAGGAACTCTTTTTTCTAATGTATGCCGCTTCAAAATGCTCTTCAAATAATTCATCAGGGCTCCGTTCCAAAACAGCGAGCGCTTATAATCATTGATCGCTCAATGTAACGCATTCTCTCCTGAACGATACGGTGCGATTCCTCGAGGTTTGCTCGCTTTGCTACGTAGCGTTACATTGAGCAATCGCGTTCAAGAGAGGTTTAACAGTAATCGCTAATTAAAACGATTACGTTCAAACCTCTCTTGCACATAGCCCAGGTATATGTCTTGTACCTCCTGAAACCACCATTTTCAACATGGTTAACGTGAAAGGTCAAAAGATTGATAAACAAATACAGGTGGTCGTTGATAGTGTTAAAACATTGCAGGGTTTTCGGCGGTTATGCCATTACGAATCGTCATCTTATTAGATATTAAGAATAAAAAAATAAGTTTGAACAAATTGAAGTAATGTTCCATGGAATAACACATATTTAGTTAGTTTGCTGTATCGGCTAGGGGCAAGACCATTATATGTTACTTATGCACTTTATCCTACCTCCTTAACGATTAACCCAGTTTGCTTTACACGTCTAACTATTTCTGGCTTTTGTATAACTCTTACCTAATCACTTTTAGCTCAGATCAAATAAATCAACACGAGGAAACAGTTACTTTATATCAAATAAAACAGTTGGAAAAACTGAACGTCAATTGATCTTAACTTAACTTCTGTAGAATGTTATAACGCAAATCAAACCACATGCTGAATCTCAAGTTCAAATAAATGTATTTCAAATGAATTTTTTCCTCTGTATAAGAAGCTCCACGTTTTTGTATCTTCCTTTTCACAGATGGTTTACATATATCAATATTCTCGGTAAATTGGCATGTAATCAATGAGATTTTCCAGCATGAGAAACGTTTGATTTCACACCAGCAGCACCAAGGCAAGTGAATTACGTTTTCAAAGGACGATGAATATCTTCATGGGTTTACTTGAAGGATCAACTTTTTTCAGATCAATAGGCTCATCTGAAAAATTATTTTTTCAGTTTGGGTGAGTGGATAATTTTGTCTTCCTCATTATAAGCATTTGGTTCCAATATAGTAGCAATATGAAAACATACATGAAAATAAGATAAAGGGGATAATATACTTGTATATGTTTCTCATTTGTTTATCATTCTTTCTTCAAATCTTATATTGATTGCGTTTGCTATATTATCTGAATATACAACGTAGTCATAAAGAAAGGATATTTCTTTGATTCTCTCTACCTGTGAAGTACCTATTAAAGAAATACTAAGTAAGCAAGATATGTTTCAACATTACAGCATCAGCGGGACACAATAAGCCTAAAATGGCGGACATCAGTTCTGCCGTCTTCAAGGGTTGAGCGATCAGAAAAGGGATGGATCTAGATGTCCTTGTTCCAGAAGAACAGTGTTGAGTATCTGGATGATTTAGACGATGACAATCAACCGTATAGGGTGAAGTGGAATTAAAATAATAATCATATTTCATAATTGAAGTTTTCAATATGTCATCGGAAATGTTTGATTCAATAATAAAAAAAAACATTTTACCATTGGTATCATTGAATTGCGACAAATATATTATATATTTTGTTTGTTGACCGTGTACGTGGACCGTAGGCCTTTCTACTGAATTAAAAGATTGATTGACAATTCTCCTTTTAGGAAAGGGTTTTCCTTTATTAAATAGTTTTGATCGTTTTGTTTACTAAGAAAAAATTTCTTTGAAAATTCTCAGAACCGTAATCAACCATTACATTCGATTGTATCATTCTTCGATTTTAATACAAAGATATTTCACGAAGACGATGATATGTTGAAACTTCTTAATACGACAGATTATCAACTTATATGAACTTTGTATGAACGACGCTTAGTAAGCCTGTGTTTCCGGATCCTACTCATAATATTGACAATTTCATAACACTGTGTGACTTTAGGCATTTAACAAGGGAAACCGTTAAAGGATTACTCTAAGTAAATCTCTCTTATAAGCCATTGACATTTAAACATATATTTAATATGTTATATTTAATATTGTTATTAACCCTGCAATTTCAGACACCCTACGACTTGTACAACATATGCCATATCTTATTTGTTTTCCTTCAATCAATTACACAACATAGCCAGTTTGATGAAAACACATACAGTACATTAATAATACTATATCTAAAGAATGAACATCTACCTGATATCCTACATACATTTATCACACCTCAATTACTTTAAAACACGAGGAAATTGAATAAACAGAACTAGTAGACCTAGAAAAGTATAAGCCAATACTTGATAGCCCAAATAAACTGAAATGACCACAATTTAAGTTTTATTTATGTTCAGTCCACCCCAATAAACAAAGCGTTTCTGTTCAGTCCACCCCAATAAACAACGTGTTCCTGGCTGGCACAATGTCGGAGTTGCAGCCCTGCACGGTGCAGCAGTAGTAACAAGTCAATTGATAGTTGTACACGTTGGTAGGGTTGAAGTCCACGCAGCTGCTCTTGTCAGACGTCTCATGCCACCATTTTGTGTCACAGTCATCCAAAGAAGCGCATCTGGAAGAAAGGTCCAGTGAAAGGCTCAAACGGAATATCATTAAAGATATGTATATTACCTATCCATGGACGTCTAAGTGTACGACTAGACTACTTATAGTACCAGTCAAATGATTATGCACAAAGAGATCAGTGGTGGAACTGTAATTATACAATGTTCTCATATAGTCCTTCTGTTCATGTTCATATGCAGTTGGAAATATCCCGCCTTGAAGTTAGTATGCAATGATTGTAGGCGATAAGCAAGGTTTGGGAGCAGTTTTTCTATAATACTCAAACCTGATTGGCTTATTGGACTGAGCCACGGTCATTTTCCAATACATAAAAAAAATGACATGCTTTGGCTTTCTTCTAACATGTAATATACTTAAGCTAAAGTGACGTCACGAACACTTGTTTTATGACGTCACAGAGGACGGGAAATCGCGGTATAACAATGGTTGTTAGGCAATTGTGATATGTGCACATGTGCTAGCATCGACAATATTAACTCGTTTATTTCAATCATATGGGTAATAAAAGATAAAGTTTTGACAGTAGATTTTAAACAATGCTCTGTTGGCATCAGCTACATGACATCACAATGAGTTTGCATCATCAAGTAATGACATCACAATTCTATGACGGCATAACCATGATGACGTCACAATGCTTTGACATCACAGCATTGGAAGCCAAATGGCAGTTTTGTGTTCAGATATGTTCATTTTTCATTAAAAACTAATGAAGAATGATGTTGGATTATAAATAGAATCTCACCCTCGTGTCTTCTGATATCAAATATATCAACGGTCGTTGATAAAAGTCAAAATATCCTCGGCAAGCCTCGGAAATTTGTTACTTTTATATAACTCGTGTTGACATAGTTGATATCAGAGGACACTTGGGTGAGATTCTCTATATGTACCAGGACAAACCGTATAGAATGCATGACAAACAGTTTAGTGAGATTTAAATCATTTGATCGTATACTTTGCTACTGTGACCTGACTCACCTTTTCGAAACTGTCTTGCGCCCATCAGCCGAGTTCTCTATCTGGTTCAAGCAGTAAGGTTGGTCGTGGGTACAGTTCTTAGACGGGTCGGAACCTGGGATGATACCACACAGAGATCCGGAACACACCTCGCACGTTAGTGGGATAACTGCAGCAAGAGCTCACAGAATGTCGTGATTTTATTTATTTGTTATATAAACTCACGGACAAAAAAAGCTGGTTCTATGAAAATTGAAAAAAAATGTATCCAAAACTAGAACATTGATTCGATATCACCTATAAAGGAATTCATACAAACGCACCAACCATTTGTTAGGGGTCGTATCGAATCTGCAGGACGAATTTTCGGTGGAATATAATTTTTTTCCTTTCAGTGTCGACAATTGATCAGGGAGAATCCATACTAGAATTAAGTATAAAACTATCCACATCTTCCTTCGCATTGTATCGTTTAAATTCAACCAACAAGAATGCCAGTTTGACGTCTGTGCAGCGAGAAAGAGAGAACAATTGGGATGAACTGACAAAACAACAACAATGGAGAGACTGGTGAAACGTCTTAGAGATACTCTCCGGACATCAGACAGACTACGACGTGGAAGATCATAACCACGACCAACAAAGATGGCTTTTCATTTATGCTGCACCTACGTAACAGATATCTCGCTGTGACGTCACCAGAACGAGAACACATCGTCGCTAGGAGGACCATAGCCAGACGTGTCCGCTGATCAATGACACTGCAGGGATAATGATATCAAATCACCCCAGACATCGTGAAGAGACTGGTAACATCTGTACGACGTCATGCCAGGGTGCGTATAACGATTAAATGTGACTTTAAACAACGTTCTTGTTTGACAACAAGAATACCGGTTACACATCATTTCATACGTTTTTATCAAATCAGAAAATAAGAAAGCCAGCCTTTCTTTTGTCCGTGAATTATACAATTAGTTGTTGACAAGTTCCCAACTTGAAAATAAATACTTTTATTGTGTATATATATGTTGTAAGCAGAACTTTAAGAAGTTTTTAACTCATTGCTTTACTTCTGAATAATGTTAATAGTACTAAGGATGAGAACAATATCATCTGCAAATAATAGAAGGAAAAGAATAAATATATCGGGTTGCAGTTGAATACAATGTGATCATTTGCATATTTCATTTATAAAGAAGGAAAACAATAAAGGATTGAGTAGTTAAGCTTGCCGTACTCCTATATGTACATAAACATTTTCAGATAGGACAGTCTTATTCCTAACACAACCTTTAATATTCTCATGCATTCTCATGTTATTCAACAGATTATTTTAATTATTTTATTTTGCTTATTTTAAGTCTTTGCTCAGAAAGAAAAAGTTTTGAAAAATCAACTAACAATGCCTATAACTTCAAACTTATTTGTATCACACTTTGAAATGTCAATAAATCTGGATCAGCTATGTATTGTTAGACCGTACCCGTGGTTGTGGTTGCTGCTGTTGATTTTGTTAATGCGGTTGGTGCTGTTGACTTTGTTGTTGTAAATGCCGCCATAAACGGAGAAGCCACAGTTCTAAGGGCTGTGAGACCTTAAAATGATAGGAAAAATCATGAAGTTTATCATCTTATATACACTACCGGGCAAAAGAAGCGCCTACATGATGTTTTTTTAAAAATAAAATTCGACATGTTTTTAAATATATTGAATGGTTGTCTCCAATTTATGCTGAAACAATAATTGATATGACAACCCATAGAAATCGTGGGGAAATGGTGTGAACTTGAACTTTCAAGAAATCCACCCCCAATAAAGACCTTCCGCTTGATTCACACGTACATTAGCATGCGACCACGTACATGTGTACTAAAGTCTTCAATGCGAGTGCGTGTCTGTATTGTTGTTCGTGGGTGTTTGTAATTCAGGATCAAATGCTATTTCTCTGATTTAAAACTGGTTGAATCATTAACAGTTACCCTAGTCTCACTTAAACAATCTCCATTCTCTGTGAAACGAAATACTGTGCAGAAATGATACAACTTCATGATGCTATAATATTGCCATTATGTTCTTTGTAGTTTTTACGAAATCTGATAATACATCTGGTAGGCGTTTTACTGCCCGGTGTGTCTGTCTGACAAATTCAAGAAGAACAAATCGTTGCTTATGTGGAACTTATACATTGCAGTAACTTGAGTATTTGGAAATAAACATCAAATATCATTACTCTAGTTAAGGAATATACAAACGTTCAGTATATCTCTAGCCATAGTTTTATTCATGTTCTCCTTTTTCGGAGTTGCAAATTATCAAGTCTTTCAATCATACTGAATTTTGATATTATGAGATTATTCTAGGGGAAAGAGAAAGTTCTTATAATTATTCACACATTATAACAACTAACTGTCATTTGTGCACAAATCCTCGTTGCATAAACTCCTGTCGTCACAACACGCTCCACAGATGAGGCTGCCAGTCTCCGTAAAAGATATCGACCGATTCTTGACATCCCCACATAGCTGAAATGATGTCAATACTCATAGTTCTACATCCTATATGTCAACTATCAATAGAGAGAGAAATCGACATTCTTACATACTGAGTGACTATGGTCAATTACACAATTGACACACTAGAGGTTATGACAGAAAAAAAGCTTCCCATCACTGGGCCGGAAGGAACATTGAGAAGAATGTTCTTAGGAATGTATGCCGCCATACGCCACTCCTACTCATCCATATTTTATATAAAGCATGAAACGACTTTCATCCAACCTTTGGATCCATCTCCAAGACATCAGTTCTAGGCCCTTCTTGCTTGACACAATTTCAGATGCATTTATGGGTATATGTTAATTGTGGACACAGTATGACCCACCGTGAAGTCATTCCAGCCGCGTGTGCACCTATTTTGGTTCTTACCTTGCAGTGTCAAACACAATGATTCGGCCAAAATGTTTAATTCCTGCAAGTAACCTTTGCAAAACGTAATCCAAATTATTCACTTGTGTTATGCATCTAATCCCTTATCGTGTCTTGTTACTGGTCAAATTATTGCCCTGTAAGTTACTCAAAGATTGCGTAATGTCACTGTAAGTCTTCATATACTTTATCAGTTTTATACATTCTGCTTTAATTGCTCAAAATCGAAACTATGCCGTGCACGATGGTGTCACCTTATCTCGTTTAGTAACCATACGAGTAAGGGCCTCAGTGATGGCTAGCCGACTACTGGAATGACAGTAACGACATAAGAATGTTACCTGGGGTAACGAGCATCCCGCATAGATCTTAAGAGCACCTGTTGTGTTCCGGTAAACTTGAGTGTAACAATTCTGAAAACAGACAAAAGTCAATGAATCATTACTATTGAATTGGCATGTATGATGAGGAAGGATATGGAAGTATGTATAATGAACATTGTGTTCATCGAATACTACCACGAATTCTTTGCAGCGATGCTGTATGTTTGTGGTAGGAATGAAACTGAACCAAGTTGAGGGTAATATATATAAGTACTATATATTTACCTGGCCCGGGCACTGTATGTCATGTGTGCATTTATCTCGAGACGAAACTCCCTCGCATACAGAACAGACGTCAACAAAACCTGCCAACAATACAGGAAGTTTAACTTGGCATGTTGTTAGTCATAAGGCTTACCACGAAGTGTGTCTAAATGCTTGATGGAAAAATATCAGATTAAATTAAAAATATTACTGTGATAATGTATTCTGAACTTTGAAAATGCTATATATTCATAACAAGGAAAACGTTGATTTCTAACTGTAACTAAAAGTCAACATGTGGTTAAAAACATTATAATCAGTGATTCATTAAACATTAAAATTATAAAACCATAAAATCACTGCAAGGTCGACTGGGACGGTTCAATAGAATTGTCCCCAAAAGAGAAGACATCTTAAGCAATGTTGAGCTTGTGTCTTTGAATAAGGTATCCAAGTGTTCAATGTCATATTTCATGTAGGTGTACATGAAGCTAAGGTGTGTTCTGGAGTAAAGGCTACCCACTTATAGTGCGACACAGATCTCTGGAGCAGCTTAACCCCTTACAACACTCTCCACAGACTAGTCTCCCCTCGTGACGGAAGTTGTCAGGGGACGAAGGGGATGGAGCTTGCACATGCGAACAGTTCTGGGGGAGTAAACAGAACAGTCCAATTTTGAATAATTCACCGTTCTATTAATGTGCATGTGTTTATAATGTTTATAATTTCAACGCGTTTATAATGTTTATAAAATCGACGCGTTTATAATGTTTTTGTTAGATATGGTAAATATTACGAATTGAATACACATTTATACCATGTTTATAATATTTTATTCTGAACATTATATCGTTCGTCCATATATTTCTACATCAAATGTCTTAGATATGCCTTATTAATATAAGCGTATTTACCCGTAGATTAATTTAATTTAATTTTACAGTAAACATCCTGTATCCTTAGAAATACTTGCCATTAAGATAGTGAAGAAATATAAGATGGTTGTATTTTGGATAACACTACCTTCGATAGTACAAATTCTTGTATTTTTTTCGGGCCGAGTCTTATGCGGGATTCGAACCGACGCCCTACTATCGCCAGCATTGACTGTACCAACAGCTTACCATACGACCATTTCGCCTCGAGAAGGTAGTGTTATCCCAAATATAACCATGTTCTCCTGTATCCTGGTTCTCGAAACGAAGTTTCAAAAATGGCCTTGAAAAAGTTTTAGCTAAGAATGTTTAGAAAATGCCTAGTATGTCCGTACATTGGTGACACCACATCCTCCGAAGAAGTGCTTAGATCCATCTTTGCGTTCAATCACCTGCATGTAGCACTCCTGCAAGTACGAGTACACGTTAAATGGCACGAAGTGACGACAATATTGAAAACTATGAATAGAATAATTATTAACCAAATTATATTTACAAATAGCTTTTGTTTTTACAAAAGCCCGTTCACAAAATATTGACATGTATACTCATAATTAGAACTATGACTGTCTACAGGAACATCCTTTATTTTGCGTTAAAAGTTTAAACAGTATATCATATAATAACAAACGTCATAATATATGAATAATTTGTCGGAAGACGATATAATTGTCATATATATATATATATATATATTTCATATAAAATACTTTTGAAATAAATTCAATTATTGGTAATCTCCATAAAAATATGTGTAAAGTACTAATACATCCCAGTTGTTGCGTCATGAGCATAAATTTCAGCTTAGAATATTACTGCTATCAAAAAACTTGCATGAATATAAAATCACCTCTTTTGTTGAGCACTCTTCGACTGGGTGTCTTGAACAGTCGTCCAGGGACGCCTCGCCTTTACATACCGGACACTTAACTGTTGGTAAGAATAGCGAATGTAGAGGATACTAAACGACTTTCTATTTAATACCATTTTTTTAAGTTAATGATTTTGTATAAAACGAGCGAAAGCACACCTCACGAGTTTAATAAAAATGGTATTCAATAGAAGGAAGTTTAGTATTCTGTTTATTACTCGCCCAGCTATAATCCAGCGAAATAGCCGACATGGCTCTGAAACTATGATTTCCGCAGGTTCGATACCATTGTGACGACGTAACTCCAATTGTGACGTCTTACCGCAAACTATTGCGACGTCATACGTGCGGCGGTATTACACTAGTTTAATATTAATATTACACCGCAGTATCTTATACGGGCGAGTAATAAAAAAAACTATTATCCATACGTATACTTATTACACGGATGAAGCATGTCACCAGTTTGTTATCTTGGAAGAAACTCTATATACTATATGGTAAATTGGGTCATGTCAGCTGACATGTTTTTTTCAAACTGCCGTTGAACATTCACATATTGTAATGTAATATAAATAATAATATTGATATTCACATATTATAGTGAAACATAAACCTTAAAGACATAAAATTATGACACTCTGTCTAATATTTACAGCAATCCCAATTAACGGGTCAGTAGCACGTTTTTTTTTGTTTTTTTTTTTCAAATTTCCAATTTATAATGATAGTTTATGTCATTTATATTTACTTTAAATGGTAAAACATCTTATTACACAAATCAATTATCCGTAGTGGTAATAACGGTGTTGCGTATAAAGCAAAAATTGCTTGGCGACCATTTTGTATATTTGCACATTTTATTATTTCGAATCACGAGAACGATTCCCATGGCTTTAGAGAACCATGTACACTCATGTTTAACTTGATTTTCTGAAGAGAGAAGGGTGTTTTATCATTGGGGATATTTCAGCAAAAAAACGTGCAACTGCTCCTTCAATGCATCGATGTGGCGAATGTGTTCTAAATATCTAAGTAAAGGCATAGCGTATTATTCAGGTATGATACCTTTGTATAGAGTGTTTTCCTTCGGTTTAAGGTCCAGGTTACATCCGGGTGTGACACAACAGAAGTTACAGGACAGAGGTGTGGGGTGACTCAGTGAAGAGTCATAGTTAAGACACGATGGGTTCCTCGATGTTTCCAGCCACGACTCTTCACACTCTCTCACAGACACACAACTGGAGCGGGAACATAATAATGGACAATGTAACTGTAGTCAAGTAGATAGAACTGTTATGCAAAAGAAAAGGATTGTCGTGTACATCTATGGGGACAGATGTTGATTTAAATGAGGTTTTTTTCAGAAACGGATAATGTTATGTAGTTGAGTGGCGAGAACAACGATTGTAGTACACAATACATCCTTGTTGATTACTATTATAATTTTACACCTTGATGGATCTTACAAAATGTTTTATAATACCGAATTCAAGTTACTTTTTATCTTACACAGATTTATTCTGCCTAACTACATGTGCATGCACATATATATCAATGTATGCATCGTATTCTGTAAATGTCTTTGATGAGAATTATGTGTGCGCGTTTGGTTTGTACATCTTATGTGCAGATACCATTTCAATATTTGAGAGTATTTTGTCATACTTGCTTTTTTATATTGTACAAAAGGACACCTCTGTGCGCTTTGTATAAAAAGAATCAGCATAACTTGCAATGTTAAACTTTTCGATATTAGTCTGCCAACATATTGACATAAGATATCTCTTAAATGGGAAAACACCGAAAGCAACAGCAACTAAAACTTACCATACGCTTGTAAAGGCATGTATAAACTTATATCCCTAACTATTTTGTCCAGTATATAAAATGGCCTTTATGATACTAATGAACGGAATTCAAAATAATCAAAATATTCAATGACCCTTAAAACTATCCGACGTTGCAGGTGAGGGATTCCAGCGATTCAATTACCATTACCCTTAATCATACCTGTCTTTTGGAGATATGGGATTAAAACGATTCCATTACCTTTGCAAACAGTTACAAAATACAAATGCTCTTTATAAACATTTAGATTGAAATGAAAGTTGACTAATGTCCTGGATTTGTTTTGGTTAAATGGTTTGATGGTTAGCAATAAATGAGTTCATAACGTTAATATGACAAGACATAAATTGAAAATAAGTTATTCATTGACAAAGAAGTGCGTTATGACATTGTAAGAAGAAAACCTTTTGTTGTAGAACTTGAACTCATTCAGATGATCGATTTTGTTCATGCAAAATGGTTTGGAGTCCGGACATATGACAGTTTGGATTGTGGCTGTTCTGAATTCGCAGTTTTCACAGGTTTCACAACTTACTGGAAAGTGAAAGTATAGCTGAGATACGAGAACATACATAGCAAAACAAGTTCAGCACCATTCCCTTGTTATTAATTGGAGATTCACACTCAAATGCAATTATACACATTTGCTTGGTCAGTTGAAAGGTTGGTAAACTATCTATTGATTATAGCGAGTACAGTATAACTAGTTTAGGACACATATATTGAGCGTATTTATGTGGACCGATCTGAATGATCATAATTAGACTTTCAACTTAGTAAGCCATCAGTTTATGACAAAGAACAAGTCCTATAGTAATCGTTTCTCAAAGTTACATGAACAATATTAATATTGAACTTACCTCCTTTTGGGACAAAGCTTGCTAGAGAGACTTTTGATGCTGAAACATCAATCTGTAGTATAACATCTCGTCCACCAACGTAAGTGTAGTAACATTTAATCCTTATTCCTTATGTTATAAAATTATACTGCACATTCAGCATCTTAAATCGTTTAAATATCTTTGGACTGATCCGCACTTTTATTGCTTATGCTTCGACGTTTCGTCAGGAAATCTTGTACTCAAATTACCCTCCCTCGAACTTGAGTTAGTCCTGCGAACTCGAGCCTCTCAAAAGGCATCTTACAAACGTTTTGGTCTTGCATTTAAATCAATCAACCAATCAGGGAGCAAGGTGATGTCGTTGCACTTTCAAAGTCCAGTCCTTGAACATGCGCTGAGTTTGGCGGTTTAAATACCGCTATACTATGACAAGTAATTCTATCATTTCATAGTGTGTGTTTCAATTGATTATGTTCTCTTAAGGCTGGTGGTAAGCTGAGTGCGATTTCTCCTGATGGAAAATCCCAGGGGGTGCTATGTGTAGAGTATGGGAATAGTAAACTTGGGGAGATGGAGGTTGAAATAGCTTGGGCAGCGGAACTAATACAACTTGTGTTTCCATGTGTTGATGCCGTAAACCACATTTTCTTCAAAAGGTACCCATTTGTTGGTATTTCGGAAACAATGACAAAACTGGGATTTTGGTTTTAATCTTTTAATTACAAAGATAAGAATAATGATTTGACGTATTCCGACTTGTTGATCTTACAATGGTTTCCGTTGTCATTCACCTGAAACAATTAGATAAACTTTAGTTTCTACAATTTTTTTCCGAAAGTATATTTCAAACAATGCCAACAAGCGTTAGCATCACACTCTGTTATAGATTCAAACTTCAAATCAAATTTTAAATATTCATAAGCACATGTTCACAGTATTTGGTATAAATCATGTTCCACTGCCCTCGCTAATTACTACTTACCGGATATATGTTAGCTGATAGCAATTCTGTGTAACAATGTAGGATTAGGGATTAGAACCCCCTTAACAGCCTAAAGAAGTCAGAATTGAAAAGTGTTCTATGTGATACTTACAAGCGGTTCTATTCATTCTTGCAATTATTTTTGGCAAACAAGCCCATTGGAATGGGTTTTTTTTCAGAAATGCCAAGACTTATATAATTATGTAATAGTATTAGGTATAGCACGTCCAGACATTAATACGCCTTCGTAGTTGTTTTTACCGTGAATTAACAATAAATCAGATCTTAATCAATAAGAAATATATGTCTCTAAGGTACCACCATTGCAATAGCTGTTTGGACAGTCAGTGTTAGCCATCGGTGTCTGCCTTCCGGGGTTGGTTCGACTGTTTTCACCTATTCCAGATATGTTGAGCAAAGTAATGTTATGCAATCGTTTAGCGCAAATGAATCCAACTTACTTTCATTTTTGCAGAGTTCCATATTACATAAGCTCCTATCATTACAACAATCTCCACACAATGGTTGATTTGTCTCCAGCACAGACGAGTTGATAGGTAAAAACTTATTCTTTACGATTCCACATTTCTGAAAAAAATCAACGTTATCAATTTTCGAGAAATAAACATACATACATTACTACGTTCACTTTCAAATGTGTATATTGACCAATTTGAAGAGTTCAAACCTTGTGTTTGATAATATAGAAAAAGGAGATGGAATAAGACTTGTAATCGGATCACTTATTAATTCAATTATATATTTATGGCACCATCAAATGTTCATTTATATTAATTCCAAATCAATAATTACCCCAGGGACAGCACATCCAGCGTATATTTTATTACCACCGGTTATAATGTCGCTATATACTTGAATGTAGCAATTCTGTAAACAAATGTAAGCAAAATGGTCATAATACGTGGTTCTGAAGTTGAACCAAAAATATCAAACGAAAATTAGAATGTTATTATGTTGCATATAGTTCATGATCGGATTTTGGAGTAGACATTTAAAGTGTATAATATATGAAAAACATGTTTTAACATTGTTATATTTAGGATCACACAATCGGCATTTTTGTACTGAGACGAGTCCTTTTTTCTTGTGTCTGTCTCTCTGGCCGAAATGTACATCCCATTGTTTACAAGAAATATTGCCCCTAGTTTACACAGTCAGGGCCCGTTTATCCGCACAATTTGGTAACCGACGTCCGGTTTAGCGACTCACTATTTGCAAAGAATCACCATTTGCATCATGTGTCGGTTAAACGAGGTCTCACTGTATACGTTTTTACTGTTGCATTTCATGATATTCTGTGAACAATAACAACTACCCTTATTTACATGACATATTGCCATTTTCATGAAGACTTCATGCAATCAATCCCGCAATGTTATTGGTTAATTGTTCCTCCCACTTTATAATGACTATCTTTCCACGCACCTGCCCCGGGCACTGGGTAACGCGCGTACACGCTGCAGGGGTGTCGACTCCATCACATGTGAAGCAGAAATCAACCAAACCTGTCAACAACATGATATTTAAATGTAAAATGAATCTTCAATTCATGACAAGTACGACAGTATAATAATGAGGTTCTTATAACGGGTTCATTGACTGATGTCATATTAACTCGTATATGTTAAAATTATATGTACCAAAATATAAATCGGTGGACAAGGTCAATGAATTAAAAAACATTATATTTTTAAAACAATTAAAAATTGGATAATCAATTTGCCATAAAAATGCTTTCTTTTTCATTTTTAATGTTGAAGATCTAAAATTGCATGCGTTAGGTTATAAGATTTTTATCAACCAAAAACAAGTGATTGCCAATGCAATTTAGTTAAGAACAGGTAGGCATTCTTAATAACAACTTCCTTAATATAAAAATACGTTTCTACGAAAGCCTACAAGGGCCAAACCCAGTGAAAAGTTGTAATTTCAACTTTAAAAAGGTGTATATTCAAGTTTTAAAGTTGTAATTACAACTTGTAAAGATGAAATTACAAGTTTAAAAAGTTGTATATTCAACTTTTAAAGTTATATATTCAAGTTTGAAAAGTTGTATATTCAAGTTTGAAAGTTGTAATTACAACTTTAAAAGGTGTAATTACAACTTTAAAAAAATTGATATTCAAGTTTAGAAGTTGTAATTACAACTTGTAAAGGTGTAATTACAACTTTAAAAAGTTGTATATTCAAGTTTGAAAGTTGTAATTACAACTTGTAACGGTGAAATTACAAGTTTTAAAAGTTGTATATTCAACTTTTAAAAGTTATATATTCAAGTATTAAAAATCATATATCAGATCGACTTTATCATATACCAGATCTACTTTATCATTTTCAGATCAACTTAGTCGTATACCAGATCGACTTAGTCATATATCATATCTACTTAGTCATATATCAGATCTACTTAGTCATATATCAGATCTACTTAGTCATAGTACAACTTTAAAACTTGAATATACAACTTTCTAAACTTGAAATTACACCTTTAAAACTTGAATATACAACTTTCTGAACTTGTAATTACACCTTTTAAAGTTGTAATTACAACTTTAAAACTTGAGTATACAACTTTAAAACTTGAATATACAACTTTAAAACTTAAATATACAACTTTCTAAACTTGTAATTACACCTTTAAAAGTTGAAACTACAACTTTAAAAAAAAAGATGTTGTCATTGAATTTGGCCCTTGTAGGCTTCCGTACGTTTCGGATCAGTAGCATATGCTTACATCTTCCTCAGGGAGCGGTTTACTGACGAAGGAGTAAGTATATTATATTTGATAATGAAACAATAGTATCGGGGCTCATAGCGATAAACGCTTATTTAAAAGAATGAAAAACAAAATTCAATGACTATCTTTGAGACAATGTAATAACTAAATTTGTACATAATTCCTAAGCTAAGACATTATGGTGTAAATATCGGATTTTAATGGTATTGATAGGGCCACTTCATCTTCGACAAAATAAATCGACAGCGTTTTGAAATATCGCAAAATGTGACCTTGAAACGTATCTAAAGGTCATCAATTACAAAGTGTTAGCGAATGTTACCAATAATGCATCGTGAATCGCTGAATAGATAAAAATTCACCTGATATTTGTTAATAGCTTCCCGATGACATTGAAAGCCATATATCGTTTTACAAATTCAACAGGTTTTGATCTTGAAATTTATGTCAACTTCAGCAAATGAGATTGGCGACGGTTAATTCTAAACATACATCTTTTCTTTCAATTTCTTCTGAGCTATGGTTTTGTGATGTATGTTTGGACGGATCTTAACACACTCTCTGGGAGGGTTATATATCAATTTTCATTTTCCTTTACTTTACCTTTACTCTGACTGGTAATCATATCAAAATAATGCATGTTTTCTAATTAAACTGCCAGGCAAAAGAAAATATTGCCTCAGTTGGTTTTGATGCATTTGACTATGGCACGATACAATTATACTTATCTGCAGTAGTTGAAGAAATGAATAAACTTGTGACTGTGGTTAACTTTTAGTTTAAAAATCTCTATTTAATGAAGACAAGGTTTTCACTAACATGATCCTTACCATGATTAAAATGTTGTAAATGTGTGCAGAATCAGGCACATTTATTGTTTTTCACATAGAATATGTCCTATATGTCGATGAACAGTTGTGTATCAGAAAAAAAATTATTTTTTGAAGAAATTTAAAATTCAAACACACTTTAACAAACATTAAAACAATATGTAATTATATTCATTAACTGCTGACTAAACACCTGTATTTTTCAGTTTTAGATTATGGCATCGATATTCGCACTTGAAAATCATGCATATGATAAAATCAACAGAAGTGAGTAACATACTTATAGTCTGACAAAGATCATTGACACAACTGGAGTCGTTGCAGCACTCTCCACAGACCAGTCGACCTTGGTGCCGGAAGTTGTTAGGTGAGGTGGGCGAGGGAGCCTGGACGTACCCACAGTTCTGCAAAGAGGAATGGAAATCGTTTTAATATAAAAACAAATGGTGATGTAAGTAAATAGTTATCCTCAACCTCCCTGCGCAATGTACTACTTGTGCCAGTCTTCATCACTGGATAATTTCAGCCTTGCTTCTTTAACTTTTCTGTGCCAAAATACACCTGATCTACACAGTCGACTCTCATTCTCTAGTAAATAACAGTTAAGGAAATGCCGCAAGGCTTAAATTAGCCAGTGATGGAGACTGTGTGAGTTATGCCTCGCGGGGGAAGTTGTTAACATCTATCTTAGTATTCGTGTAATTGATGATATTGATACGACGCTGTTAAGTAAGTATCTACAATAAAACGTTTCCTTCACTGCACTTTTGTATTTGATTCATTGGGAAACACTAAGGTCCAAAATACCTCCCCTGTATCTCGTACATTCATTCTGATTCATTACATGGAATTATATACTGTATTCTAACATCGCTATGTAGTAAACCACAGTAACTCAATCCAACAGGGCGCAACAATGCGTAGAGTTACGTTTACATAATTATATTGTAACACATCAATGGTATACATCACTGACATCAGTAAGAAAGTGTGAGCTACGATGTTTTACAGTTGATGTTATCATGGTGGAGACAATGTTATGAAAATTCAAAGTTGATGTCGATGAAATGAAGTAGATATAAGTATTGTGATTAAATAATCTAACAAAATGTAAAAGACTCCATGTATAAATACTGATAACTCATAAAGAAGGGTATCAGACAATGTGTTGATTTGTAACTTCAAACTACTCAGACGACACTTGACACCTATGCAAGACCCAAGAGCGAAGGTCAAACACTCAATATGCTACGCTCCCTTATACAATCGTATGACATACTTTGAAGTGTAACACCTCTTTACTACATATACCAGTCATGTTATACATGACCATATGACACTGCTGATATTTCATCACATAGGTTATAATACACTGAAAAAGTGTATTTTATTACATTTGAGTACTCACATTGGTAGAATCACACCCTCCATAGTAGTGGTTTGTCCCTCCTTGCTCTACAACTTGCATGTAGCACTCCTGTTTATAGCAAGAAAGAATGATATCATTTTAAACATGTATAGTTCTATAGAAAGAATGATAACATTTCAAACATGTTTAGTTCTATAGAAAGAAGGATAGCATTGCAACCATGTTTAGTTTAATAGAAAGAAGGATAGCATTTCAAATATGTTTAGTTCTATGGAAAGGAGGATCGCATTTCAAATATGTTTAGTTTTATAGAAAGAAGGATAGCATTTCAAATATGTTTAGTTCTATAGAAAGAAGGATAGCATTTCAAACATGTATGGTTTTATAGAAAGAAGGACAGCATTTCAAACATGCACAGTTCTTTAGAAAGAAGAATAGCATTTCAAACATGCACAGTTCTATAGAAAGAATGATAGCATTTTAAACATGTATAGTTTTATAAAAAGAAGGATAGAATTTCAAACATGTTTAGTTTTATAGAAAGTAGGATTGCATTTCAAATATATTTAGTTCTATAGAAAGAAGAATATCATTTCAAACATGTATAGTTATATAGAAAGAAGGATAGCATTTCAAATATGTTTAGTTCTATAGAAAGAAGGATCGCATTTCAAATATGTTTAGTTTTATAGAAAGGATAGCATTTCAAATATGTTTAGTTCTATAGAAAGAAGAATAGCATTTCAAACATGCACAGTTCTATAGAAAGAATGATAGCATTTTAAACATGTATAGTTCTATAGAAAGAAGGATAGCATTTCAAATATGTTTAGTTCTATAGAAGGAGGAATAGCATTTCAAACATGTTTAGTTTTATAGAAAGAAGGATAGCATTTCAAACATGTATAGTTCTATAGAAAGAATGAGAACATTTTAAACATGTATAGTTCTATAGAAAGAAGGATAACATGCTAAGCATATCTAGTTCGATAGAAAGAAGGATAGCATTTTAAACATGTTTAGTTTTATAGAAAGAAAGATAGTTTTTTCTATCATGTATAATTTTATAGAGAGAATGATAGCATTTCAAACAGTTTAGTTCGATAGAAAGAATGATAGCGCGCAGTTTAAGCATGTTTAGTTTTATAGAAAAAAGGAATGTATTTCAATAATGTATAGTTCGATATAAAGGATAGCATTATAGACGTGTTTAGTTCCATAGAAACAAGGCTATCATTTTGAGAGTGTCTAGTTCTAAAGACATAATCATAGCATTTCGAACGTGTTTAGTTCGATAGAAACAAGGACAGCATTTCAAACGTGCATTGTTCCACAGGAATAGTCGTAGCATTTCCAAAGTCAATAGTTCCTTAGAAAGAAGAATAGCATTTCAAACATTTACATTTTCACAGAAATAATGACCATATACAAAATATGATTTCTCATGAATATCCTTCTTAAAAACTTGACTATTCTGTCTCATTGAAATACATTATTTGGAAATGTACTATATACAAACGAAAAAACATATGTGAATATTTTTCAACATATTAAACGTACTTTGGCGTGAATTACTTCTTCAGTCTGTAGATTTTACAAACATAAATATTTAAAGAATAAAACCTTCTGACCTTATCACCGGCACACTCCTGTGTTGTGTGTATGGAACATGCAGAGATGGACGTTTCGCCCTGACACACGGGACAATCTTCTGCAAGGATACCGTCAGTCCACTCAAAATGTGAATTAATATGACAAAATTTCATTCATTTAAATTTAGATATGATATTTTTATCTTAGAAAATCTCTTGGATGTCATTAAATACCACAAGAATGCATCTGGGACACACTCGTTTCTATCATGCAGGGACATTGCCTTGCCAAATCACATTGGCAATCACTAACATGACATGACAGCCATGACGAGAATGTTATAGATACTCAACGTCTATACTCTGATAACCACGTATCGGTAACGATCATTATACCAATTTCAGGTATACAATATACAGGGAGTGACGGTGTACAACCTATTATTACAAGCTTCATAATTGTATGACAAGGATAGCAAAACCTCAAGAACAATCTCAAATAGTCAAAATACTTACTTGTTGTTGTGACCGTGATCGAACCCGGTGTTGTGAGAACCGCAGCCACTAGAACGATTAAACACAGACATATATGAATGGTTAATGTGTGTCTGTCTATATTGGAAGTATATTTGAAAATTGATAAAAGTAATAAGTCGACAAGTCATCAGTATATTGCTTTTCAATTTCTATCGCACATTAAAGTTCTGAATGTCCTGTGCAAAGATATGTGTAGGTTAAGAATAATAATGATACTTACGCGCTGAGTTCCACAACACAAAGGGTCGTGCTCAAAGCGCTTCACACATTATTACCCTGGTATAATGACCAACATCGTTCCTATTTTATTCTCAACTCCCGTTGGAGTATGCAACCTGGGCTACCAATTAAGGCACTTGAAGGTTATCCGTCACATTGCCTGCACTTCCAAACCAGGTAGTACTGCTGAGTGAACAGAGGCACATTTCGAAGATGACATCATGAACCTCCCATGTCTCAGTGTGGGACAGGGAATCACCCTTCAAATTCTCAGTTTTCATTCAGCAATGAGGCGGGTAACCCAACCATTGAGCGAGCCACGCCCGTTGATGCTGAACTTCACTGATATCGGTCGACTGAGCTATGCACAATACCACATGCCACCACGTGGGTAGTGCAGTTTTCAAAGGTGACTTTTCTTAACGAGTTCCGTGAGAAGTGATATCTTGAACAGATGACTATTTTGGACTGGCGAGGGACAGATTATCCTAAACTGAAACATATCGAAATGTATGTAGTGCTATAGCATCCAATTAGGGTGTCAATATAGTGTTCTCGGGGAATTGGTACAGAAACATGTCCAAACTAATGATCACGACAGATCAGGGCGACCTAGAGCGACATATGACAGAGCATTGCGCCCTACGCCCTGTACTTATAGACCAATGGGTCTGTGACAGGAGACTGCCAATTTATACTGACAGGGATCGTCTGATTGTCGCTGGAACGTCCGAAATTGACACAAAGGTACATTAATGGATGTTTGGCTTGGTGCAGACGCACTGAATCATGGCATCATGACACAGAATCCATTGGTGATTAGTGGAGGATAAATATAACATGACACTGACACTGAGTTCGCATTTGGAAGCAAAGCAACATTCGTTTCGAACTTAAGAATATCCAGCCATGATATAATATCCTGATATGGTTAGAACACCTCCATGTTTGTTTATAATGTGGAGCTAACATTGTTGTTCTGAATATTATACTTGTTTCGCATATTAATTATTTGAGTATAGCGCTACAACTATTCCCAAACACCGGTACCTTCTTCTGAACACGAGTCTTTGTTACAAAAACTCCGGTCACTGCAACACTCTCCACAAGATGGCAGGCCAACCGGAAGTAGAGATGTGTTGGAGGTCAAAGATCGGTCCTGCACGTGTAAACACGTCTGAGGGAAAAGATAAAAAAAAGTGTTTTTTGGAATACTTGTGAAGATGAAAATAAAATTTTATAATGCGATACTAATGACAGTTAGATTATTGGTGTTATAGAAGCGACTTTAAGAATAGATAGTATCCAGAAATCGAACTCATGTACAGTAACATTTTGCGATAAAAGTTTATTGATGTGAATAAGTCTTTAGATAATATATACATTAGGCATACGGCTCTTAGAGCATAGGATTATCCGTAAATTTAATAAAAAGACAACATGGAACAAGCAAGATGGAATAAGCTACCATGTGCATTTGGGAATTACCTCAGGCAGGGTGCATCCAGCGAAAATCTTGTTCCTTCCGTTAATGTAATCCTTATACACTTGTAGATAACACGCCTGAAACAAACTGTAACTACTGTTCATATGTACAGGTCAAATGGCTTTATGGTTAAAAACATTTGGGCCGTGTTCAAGAGAGGTTTCAAAGTAATCGCTCAATTAATGATTACTTTTATACCTCTCTTGAACGCGATTGCTCAATGTAGCGCTACGTAGCAAAGCGAGCGAACGTTGAGGTTTTGCACCATATCGTTCAGGAGAGAATGAGCGCTACTTGAGCGCTACTTGAGCGCTACTTGAGTGCTACATTGAGCAATCAATGAGCGATTATAAGCGCTCGCTGTTATGGAACAGAACCCTGGATAAAACATACTAACAAAAAATCACTGTAAACATAAACAACATACATGGTAAAATTATGACAATGAATTCAAATGTACTGATTTTTAAGAATATGAAAATTATATATACTAGTTGACCGTTCTGAATACATGTTATGTTTAAAATGAGTTTTTTGAAGAATAAAAAAATTTAAAAGAAATATATACATACGACAAATAGCTGATAAGGCTTCTCGTTCCATTTTTGCTTTCATATTACATTTATATCGTTAATGCTGTGAATAATAAATTAAACTCACGTGCAAAAGAAACGTCCCCATACAAAATACAAGATATGTCAATGGACGGGCGATAAATGCGACTGAAACAGCGTTACATCATGTCTTCAGAACCCAACAATACAAAATATGAATTTTTAAAACATTATCTATTCTTAACTCTGAGAAACACAACAGAAAGTTTTAAGAAATGGTCGTTTTGGAATCTCCTTAACTAGAAGAGATAGAAGCCTCAAAAGCCAGTTTTGTCTTCTTTTGTGCCGTCCTACAGTAATGAAGCGTCAACAAATTTAAATCAAAGAAGGTTATTTATTTCGAGGATATATTTAATTAATTAAATTTCAACTTTTTCAATGTTTTAAACTTAAATACCAAATATCGTGGGCCAAAAACTTCTTTTAAATGCGATTTTAGCACCCCATGTGTATTTGAACAGATGTAAAATAAACGTAGCATACTCTGATGTATGAAATTGTGAATACTTCTTTACAAAACATGTGGCTACCAAATACATTCAAAATCTACTTTCTCCGACATCAATATTTCATTTTAAACTGTTTTCAAAATGTGGGAACGTTTCTTTTGCACGTGAGTTTATATTTTTAAAAATGTGTCTACATGTAGAAAGCATCGTACATACTGCCCCGGGACATTGTTTGAAGTTAGTACATTCAGATAGGGAACTGGCATCCTCGCACTCAGCGCAGAAATCTATCATACCTATTGATGAATGAAAAATATAAGTGCCAAATTTAGATATTACATCAATAGGGGATATTATCACTTTACTTTGTTTATGAGAACCAGTGAATAAGTGAATAAGATTATCCGAAAACATGACAAACTATGCAGAACTATCACGTCATTCATATGAGTTCATGAACATAATAAAATTATAAAGAAATTATACTGATGCACAATTATTTTAATGTTACCTTTTATTTGTTACAGTTATTTATTGAAATAAGTAAAAGGGGTTTAGGTAAATATCCTGCTTGGTAGATGTAATTGTCCGGAAGGAAAACATTGCGTATGAGAGTTTAACCTTACTACTTTAGTACATGTACAAGTAGAGTTTATACCCTTTGGACGAAACAAACTAGAAAAATCGAATGATTGGGACCGATCGCCACAAAATACCAACTTATCTGGCGGCACAGAGAGCTGTAACACACGGGGTCCTGACAACATTCCCCGCAGAGTTGTCTCCCTTGGTGCTGGAATTGGGCAGGGGACGATAGTGTTGGACTCTGCACGTAGGCACACCCCTGTGAGAAATTTAGTCTATTAAATTATATTTTTCAATAAATGAAAAGCCTTTGCAAATGTCTTTCTGTTTAAAATCTTGATTTCGCTATTTCAGATAAATAGACTTGTATGTTGTATACAAACCCAGAATCACATCATCGTTTAAAGCTACTGATGTAGTGATGAGGCAATATTAATGCAGCTTATTCGTGATGCCAAAGTTAGATCCGGAAATATGGAATATGAATTGTTTAACCCCTCTTCAGAGTTCATCCCTCTTGTTGCACACCTCGCTATTATTTTCCCAAACTACCTCACATTGTATTTCTAAGGTTATTATGATCATGTACAAATACAACTTTAAAATTTAAAGGGCTGTAGCAGGTTTTTTGCGTTTTATTTTTTCAAATTCCCCATTTATAATGATAGTTAATGTCATTTATATCTACTTTAGAGGTTAAAACATATTTTTACACAAACCAATTTTCCATAGTGGTAAAAACGGTGTAGCGGATACAGCAAAAGCTGCATGGCGGCAATTTTACTGTGAACACATTTTATTATTTCGAATGACAAAAATGATTCCCATGGCTTTACGGAACCGTACACTCATTTTTTAACTTGATTTTCCGAAGAGGGAATGATGTTTTACTATTGGTGACATCAAATACATTTCAACGACTTATTTCACAGAAAAAACGTGCTCCTGCTCCTTTTTATATGCTGATAAAATATTAATGCTGGAGGCACCTTGCAGTGACGCATTGACATCTGTACGTGTATGGTATATATACACAGGGCAACTATATATTAAGGATGTTAGCTCCCTCCAGGTACATTTTGTGTCAAAGCTTAAACAAAACCACACTACCATATATATTTTTCATCGATTTCGGTAGAGGAACATGAACTTCTTTTTTTTATAATTTTATTTCTTTTTCAGATACACAGACATATATATGATATTACATTAATAGTACAAACGTTTTCAATAGAAGTACAAACACATATTAGTACAGAACAACTGCAAAACAAAAATACAGGAATTCATTTAAAGTTCTCTCGTTTCTTTTTAAACCTGGCATTTGTCATTCAAGAAGTTGCAGTGAGTTTTAAATGGTAAATAGATTATGGCATACGGACCAGAATTTAGTGAATTTCGAATAATTACATTCTGAGTAACATACGAGTTTGTCAATTTCGTAGGCATGTTTTAAATCTTGTTTTATTGTATGAAGTTGCGGTAAAGATCCTTTTAATTTGGATATGTATATATTATACTTGACAGTTGTTATAATAAGGTTGAGAATCATATTTCGTCTTTCAGGATATCCGAGACATATATTGCGTTTTGAAAGGTTCAATTTGGAATCTGTTTTTTGCTTTATCTAGGTCTTGATTCTGTCCCAGATGTTATTCACAATCGGACAATCATAGAATATGTGAACTATAGTTTCTAGAGATACTTTACAGAAGGTACATTTATTTGTGTCTTTCAGTTTCATTTTGAATAGGAGATCGTTCAGAGGGAGAATTTTATGTATGATAGAGTATTGAAACCAAATTTGCTTTGTGCCGAGATGTGATGAGAATGGCGTCTTATTTATTTCGGCCCATTCTCTAGAAGTAATAGATTGATTTAAATCCTTTTCCCACTTCTGCCTGTATTTATATGTGTAACCATTGTCAGAGCTCTGAAACATATCATAGAATAGTCTGCATTCTTTAATTGGTAATACGATGTCTGATATGAAGTATGGCAGGATGGGATTGGATAGTTTATTTGATAATTCAAGATTTTTATTTTTAAGATAAGCTTTGATTGACTGAACTATACCAGCATATTCTAAAAAATGTGTTTTACATTTATAAGAATTTGTGAACGTTTCGAAGTTTTGAAACTGTCCTTGTTCATCTAGGATGTCATTTATAAATATTATTCCGTGTTGTATGTAATGTGTATAGCATATTTCCTGTTTGCCTATTGTAATATTTTCGTTACACCAGATTGGTTGGGAAAGAATATCGTTGACATCATTAACATTTGAACCTTTTTTGCTGATAAATAATCCCCAAGCTCCGAGTACATCTCGCCAGAAAGGGTTTGTCCTCGGTGTAAGGATCTTTTCTTCAATATACTTTTGTGATTTGAGGTAATAATGCTCAGATTTTGGAGCTACATTTTGTACATATAGTTGTTTTAATTTGTTGTCATCTTCTGACTTGAAGAGTCGTTTAATCCATGCTACTTTTTGTGTTAAAATTGTGTTCTTTATATTTGGTACTCTTATTCCGCCGTCTTCGTGTGATTGTGTTATTTCATTACGACTTATTTTGTCTGGTTTGTGACGCCATATAAAGTTAAAGCATAGACAGGTTAATTCTTTAATGATCTTATCACTTGGGTTCGGAAGAATTGAAAATAGGTGATTTAATTTTGGAAGAATCAGACTTTTTAAAACTGTATTTCTTCCAAGGGGAGTGAGATCTCTTCCTAACCATTGATTCATTATAATTCTGATCATTTTCAGTTTGTCCTTATAATTCCTTTCCACCATTTCGGCCAGGTTATGTGTAAAGGTTATGCCAAGGATAGTGAAATCGCGTTGATTCCAGTCTAGTTTATAACTTTTACAGAGGATATTTTGTGAGTGTTTCAACGCCCCTATCCATATAACTTGAGTCTTGCTTGTATTTATCTTAAGACCAGAAAACGATGAACATGAACTTTGTAACATATCAAAAAAGGCAAAACAAGTTTCATGTTAGAAATGTTGTATTTTAAAGTTTTTAGTAGTTTTTTTTCCCAGACTCCCATGTTAAAATTGTTCTTCACCCACTATCTTACAGGTATCATATCTCGAAACAAATTTCAATCATATACTTTGATCTTTTAAAAAATATATGTTAGAAAAAAGTTTAATACTACAAATTTGAGGAGTGAACATCCTTAAAGGGGCATCCATTGTGTTGTTGGAGTCAAATATGCAAAGCAAATGGTGTTATCGAGAAATACTGACTATTGTTGAAATTTTCATTTTAACCAAAATTAAATAAGCTCTTATAGCCATATTTGTCCATTACACACATTCTGTCCAATGAGTACATATGCAAGAAAATAGTAATTATTAGCTATGCGATTTTCACGATATGAAGTAAAAATGACATTTATTTAAACCATTCTCGAATCCACTGCAGTGTTTATATCACATAATGACATTGCCGGGAAAATACAAGGATAGCCATTCTGCATATTTAGTGATCACATATATAACAATGTTACATTTGTTCATTATCTAAAGCTTTTTAGGAATATATTCAATGATATGAATCAACTTACATTTGTCTGCCCACACCCTCCATAGTACTGGTTTGATCCTCCGTCACTGAACACTTGCATGTAGCACTCCTATACATTCAAAGGAAAGGAAGATTAGGAGACGAAATGCATTCATATTTTATGGCTGCTTCAATAAAATTGTTGATTTCTTGAGGATGTTCATGTACAATGCATTCCTATCGTTTTGTCAAATTCGGACAAATTACATGTATTATAACACATACCTCACCAACGGCGCACGATATCCTTGCATGAGTGTTGCAGTCTGCTAGAGTTGCTTCCCCTTGGCACACAGTGCAGAGATCTAAAACAGTTCATCACATATATCAATGGATATTAAAATATAAGGCCACATATATATTTGTTTATTTGGCTGTAGTTTACTGTGCAATCCGATCAACGTTTCTGACTTTATATGATTGAAGCAAATATTACTTTGTTGACAACCAATTACCATAATATACCATATATATGAGTAATTCAAAACTTGCAAGGTCTATACATGTACATCAAGTTGAGTAAATAAAACGATTTTCAGAAGGTTCTTTGTTACAAATATTACGTTTCGTCATGTTGTCATACAAATATATAGAAAACAAGATATATAAGCACCCTGGAACCAGTAGTTCTTCAAAAGAAGTCGAAAAAGCAAAACGTTTTCGGGCGAACACTGGACCGTCCACCAGGCCTAAAACTTTAACAAACAACAGACAGTTACTGAATTCACACTCCATGTCCATTTTTGGCGTTGCTCGGCAGTTAATACTCAATTATTGAGAGTATTGATTCCAAGTATATATAATTATACTTAACACTCACTCGAGTCTTGTGTTGTCGGCAATGTTGTAGTAGTAGTCGACATGGCACTTGGGACAGAAGCGGCTTGAAATATAAAGTATCAGTAGATATTATAGATAAGATACATTAACACAATATTTAGCAATGGTAGGTCCCTTTGCATCAACGCTGTCAAATATATGATGATGATGATGATGATGATGATGATGATGATTATGATGATGATGTTGATGATGATGATGATGATGATGATGATGATGACAATGAATGGCGATAACGATGATGAATTAATACGTAAACATCCAGAAACTATATACCTCCAAGGCCGTGTCACGATAAATGTTACATAAACCATCAGTAATCATCAATAGTGAACAGACAGAATACATATAATACCTGAAACGGCACACAGAGCATTATTACAGAAGCTCCTGTCCTGACAGCACTGACCACAGTCCGGGGCTCCAGACGGGATGATGGAGGAGTTGGTGGTCAGTGCTTGCAGTCTCACTGAGGCGCATTCCTGTAAGTGATGAATATTCCAATTTCAGAAGCGATATCTGTGTCAAGATCCCTAAAGGAGTGAGCATATACTCCGAACCGTCGTTTATCTACAGTATAGACGTTGTTATCTTGAAAAATCTTCTTCTCCAGAGTGGTATTGGGACGGTACTGAGCACTCCTTACTTACAACCCTGGTGACATCGGTGATATGAATACTTCGTTCATCATGTTATTGCATATCAACACGGGAGGTACGGACCTAAATGGTCGCGCGGAGCGCTTAGTAGCGGCACCGAAAGTACAATTCCTTCAGGGTAATAATTGTACCGCCATTGAGCAGTGCTTGCACTGGATATTAGGCGTTAAAATGTATATTATTATTATTTAGTATTATTAAGGTTATCGAAGGAACTTCTTTTTTAAATTTGCATATTCAGTATGATAAAAATTCCACGAGAAATATTCTTCTAAACATTCAAAATTCTAACAATTTTACCTGCGATAAGGCACAGCCTCCGAATATTTTGTTTCTCCCGTGGATATTGTCCTTGAACACTTGCAGATAACAAACCTGAAATATAGAAATGTAGGATCATTTTAACCTAAAATTACTTTGGAATCATGGATCCATTAAAGCCATTGCCTTTACATGATAACTTACATCTACATTTGAGTGGATGTTTGGTTGTAAGTATATGGTATATTCAGGTAGATATATTTAATAACGTTGGTGAAGGTGCTATGATTCAAGATGATACGCAGAAAAATTAATATGTGATGTGAAATTTCTATTTCAATTATTGGCAGCATGAATCGAGGCTGTCAGGTTGTCAATGCCGATCAAGGGACACCATTGTCAAAAGATATTTCATCGTGAATTATTTAATTACGAAGCAGTTTAATTAATGGTACCGTGAAAACCACCTGATGCCTTCCGTGAATTTGGCGAGATTATATATCCGTAAACTTTCTGAATTCGAAAGATCGCTTTACAATTCAATATATTTTTTAACCAAATAAATCATCGAGTTGTTTTGGTGACTTGAATAATCAAACTTAGACCCTTGACGAACTTATGTGAACATTTTACCTCCCCCGGACATTGACGGAACTGGTTGCACTCCGACAGAGAAGAAGCGCCCTCGCAGAACGCACAGAATCCCACTGGACCTACAAACATATACAGGAATGTTTGGGAAAACTTCAATGAAATATATTCGAAATAAATTAGTATTACAAATGAATGTTCATAATAGAGATCTTTCAAAAGTTAAATTCTCAGGTAACCGCGATTCAATAAACGCTGGACTCTTTCTCATCTCTTTAAGTTGACATAATAGCATGTAATCTGTGAATGTTTTATTTGTTTTTATACTGTTTTGCGATTAATTCTGTCCTTTGTTTTTATACACTAACTTTAAAGTACATTGCCCTGAAGTTTACGATAACTCTCAAAATGATCTACTTATATTTGATAGAATATATTCTACAATCGGGTTTTTCTGATAAAGTATACTATTAACAACTCGCCCTGGTGAGAAATAAGTCCTCAGGTAACGTACTTATCTGTCTACAGAGACTGGAGTAGCAGACAGAGTCCTGACAACATTCTCCACAGATCAACCTGCCTGTGTGCACGAACTGGGTCGGTGAGGTTAGGGTCGGGGACTGGACATCTTTGCATTTCTTGAATCAGAATAAAGAATGTGTTTATTTTTAACAAATTTAAAATTCTAAACAAAACTTACAATGTATATTAACTGTTTAATCCAAACTCCAATCCAAAGAAAGATAATTAGTATATAACGTGCAGCCCTTTAAGCACCCTATTAAGTTATTAATGAATTGAACCTACAATCGATAATTGATGGATTACGAGGGGAACTTCAAAATGAGTGCAAAGATTAATATTCATACAGCGAAAACTCTAGTACGCACTGTTATGATAATGATATGATACAATAATATAAGTTGCACAACTAATTTTATACGTTACGTACGTTATCAAATATTGCTCCGTTTTATTACATTAAATTATTAAGTTTAAAAATACAAAACTTATATAAAAGTAAGTAAAATACGTCAATCCTTCTTATAATTACATTGTTTACAAAAACAAATCAAACTGAAATCAAGTTGGGTTGGACTTCCTATTTTAAAACTTCCATTTTATACTTTCGAGAAATGTAACAAGCTGAGAATGAAACAACGTTGTGAATCATCACGTCTTAAGTTTCGATATGATAGTCATAATGATGTGTAAATGACCTACATTGTGCTATATCCGCACAAACAAGTCCATGTAACAAAATCTTAACTTTAAATTACAAAGAATGATTTAAATATTCGCATCAATTGAACACTTATCTAACTGTTGAAGGTAACAGTTTCAATTCAAATGTCGAAGGAGACCTTTATAATTGGCATATGTGCTTCAAATATGTTTAATATATACATTCGACAATTAAACACTAGACGTCTTTTACTCATATTTGGTCTTGTCTATATATCAGGATGTTTGTGGTTATCCACCCTCATACATGTTAAGTGTAGAGTATTACATTTAACATCCATTTTTTCCATATTATTGTGGCGCCACAGGTTGTCTCCATGAGCATTACATTGTGCTTAACGAACCCAATAGGCTTCGATTCGATCTTTGATCAGCGAATAAAGGAAGTTAGTGTCAAGTTAAGGAACATTGCATTTATTTGTTCGAATTGTTTTGGAACTAAGTTTAATTCAATTTGTGGTCGTTTTACGTGCATAAGGTAAGAAATATTTATGGTAGCTTGCTTATTTGGTGTAAAATTGAATATAGGAAATAGTTTTGGGAATATGGTATGATCACTTACGTTTGTTTGTCCACAGCCACCGTAATAATGACGTACTCCTTTGTCTTCAAACACTTGCATGTAACAATCCTGGATTTGAATCAATTTGGTTTAAAATTTAGGAATCAATATTACAAAGCATGTACAGCCTATAGATACAATGGAATATTAATTCAGTACTTATTCAGAATAAATTATGATATTTGTAGGAATGATGGCAATCTTATATTTATACTTACATTATTCAAGCATACACATTTATATAGATGTTTGAAGTAGTGTCTCATAAGAAATACCGTGTATTATGTATATTGTTATTGTTTGAAAAATATGAAACACTTAGGGTTGTATAAAAAAGCTGATATATGATAACTGTGACAAATCCCACCTCATTAAGTGAGCACAAACGTTGTTGACAGGCCTGTACTGACGTTTCCCCATTACATACAAGACAGAGACCTGGGAGAAACGTTCTATAAAGTATACTTGTTCTTAAACTATTTTTAATCAAAAAACATCAAAACAATTATTTCAGTTAAAAAAGGGACCCCATATTTTTGTTCTCTCTTATATACTAATTCAAACAATTTAAAACTGGAGTGTTCAAAGAGTTTTAATCTAATAATCGTTTATTTTTTCTTTATAAATATCATGATAAATAGATAACTTTAACAAAATTCGTACTTATTTTAATTTAAAAATACATTAAAAATTACATTTCTCAAAATTTACAAAAAAGTAAATGATAACAAAGAACCTGGATTTTGAGTTGTTGGTACAGTTGTTGTTGTTGTTGTGGTAGTGGCCGTTGTGACTGTATGAGCTATTGGTTTTGGAATTTCTGAAACTATAGGTAAATATCTACATTAACCTTTTAAGAAAAAAGATTTATTCGAGAAAGTAGCAATTTGTCTCAATACAGATACGTTGTTGGTCATTATGGTGTTTCAATTAATCATAGGCGTAATCAAACTATAACATCATGAATTGAAATGTATTATTTTGCAAGTAAACAAGTTATAGATAACTTACATGATGCATGGAATGGTAGTTTTGAAAATATATAAACAATCAGAATAAAATAAAGTAACACCGTTTATAAGTAACTGATTGTGATCTAGGATGAGTTCCACTTTCTCATTGTCTGTATTTTAAACTTGGATTTGAGGTAAAGTTTTATGTTTCCTTCCGTTCTATATCTTATATATGTCCGGCTGACCAGGTTGTATATTCCGTGTCTAGTGGTTAGCTATGTAAGCCTACTTAAACATATCTAGCCCATCCTTTAACAAATGTCTTATACCTATCTGTTAATAGTTCATATCTTAGTAAGAACTAACATCCTGTGGTATATCATAGGCACATATAGGCAGGGTGCTTATCTAAGTCCAATGTCTTATACAATGTACAATGTTTGATAACGTGTTTGTTTTACATGTAACAGCACGTGACTACGAAATATTGTTCTTGTTTTTTTGTTTCTCTCACCTGAAACAGCACACAGAGCATTATTACAGAAGCTCCTGTCCTGACAGCACTGACCACAGTCCGGGGCTCCAGACGGGATGGTGGACGAGTTGGTGGTCAGAGCTTGCAGTTTTACTGAGGCGCACGACTTTTTAGGTTGGACAAAGTGGTGTTTTACATAGTAAGTATGTGTTTCCTAAAAAGGCTAGTGCAAAAAAATGCAAAAACAATTTTTAAAGAAATTACAGTTTCATTCATGTTCCACCGATAAAATTATGCTCTTCAAAAAATTGAGGTATTATATTTTCATTTTATTGAGAGCTAATTTGGTTAAGTAAATTTTTATCTCACCTGGGGTAAAGTACAGCCACCATATATACGGTTTCTTCCATTGATTACATCTTTGAATACTTGGAGATAACACACCTTTTGAGACAAAGTAATAGCATGGCATTAAATCAGCGTTATTTATATTTGAGGCTAACAATTAACTATGAAGTATATAGATAATATATGGATAGTATAGTCTAACATCTAGGCCTAATAAGGTTATGTGTTTAATATGAGAAACAAACATGAAGTCTGAAGTCTTCTTGTAGAATTGCTTAGGTGATTACAAAGTTAAGGGGTCTGGATGACAGACTATATGAAATAGTACAGCTACAGCTGGATGACAGACTATATGAAGTAGTACAGCTACCACATGTGTGTGCTAAAGCAGAATATCTTCATTCTACAGCATTTATAACAGCCAAGGCATTGTCGCCCTTATTAAAAAGAAAATATATATGTGCTTGACTAACATGGTTTGTAATAGATATCCTTATGGAGATTTGCTGCGATTTACATGTACCTTCAAAACATAAGTCACAAAGGAGAGTACTTGTAGGGTAAGTACTTAAAAAGAAGAGTTAGAATTTAGAAGAAATAAATTCTACAAAACAAAACTACAAAACTACAATGAATATCAAAGACACATACCTCGCCCGGACACTGACGATAATGGCTGCACTCGGAGATGGAGGAGGCGTCCTCGCAGAAACCACAGAAGTCGACATTACCTGGCGATATAAACATAAAACAATACATAGATGTCGTGCTTGGGGAGAAATTCTCTATTGTACAATACAAATACAAATTGTTATAATAGGTTTCAAATGAAGTGATCATTTTACCGAAATTTAGGAGAATATGATTTATTTTCTTCTTATTTGTCGACTTAAGACTAAAGTAGGGTTACTGAACAGTGGGGTATCCAGAGGGGTAAGGTTCAGAAGGTTCGAATATCCCCCTCCCCTGAACACTTTTGCACGTAAGGTTTACAGACACCCAAGGTGAAACCCCCTTTGAGCATTTTTTTTATCCTCAAATCTTCCTAAACACAGTTTTGATGTTAAAGGGGCAGTAGCACGTTTTTTGCAAAATTTATTTTTTAAAATTTCCTTTTTATAATGATAGTATGTGCCATTTGAATTTGCTTTAGAGGGTAAAACATCTTATTACACAAACCAATTATCCGTAGTAGTGATAACAGTGTTGCGTATAAAGCAAAAATTGCATGGTGGCTATTTTATTGTGAACACATTTTATTATTTCGAATGACAAAAATGATCCCGATGGTTTTACCGAACCATGTACACTCCTTTTTAACTTGATTTTCCGAAGAGAGAAGGGTGTTTAACGATTGGTGAAATTATTTTTCAAATACATTTCATCGACTTATTTGAGCGAAAAAACGTGCTACTGCCCCTTTAACACCATCAGCAACATCGACATTAAATCACTGTTTAATCCATAGACGTGGAGGTGGTGCTTAACATGGTGCTCGAACCTACATTACCTGCAGAGAAATAGAACTGCGTGTTCTACTCGAACATGATGCTCATACATGTTTGTAAAACATCTGTCAGACCGCCTAGATGGTCCAATGTAAATCAATCATCGCCTTTGTTCAACAAACAGGATCTGGCCTATCAAACCTTGCAATTGGAAAAGCAATGTGTTCCTAACGACGTGTGTGAGGTTTTACAAAGTTGCAGATACGTTCGTGGTTTCTTGCTTGCTCAGATCAACGTAACAAAACGACGGTCAAAATGTGTGCCTCTTCTTCGTTACTCTTGGCAGGCGCAACACCATGAAGTAAATTATCTATCAGAACTATTACTTTTGTCCTGCATGGTTTATACTGTAACGTACACCGATACAAAATACAAGATATTTCAATCCAAGAGCGATATACTTTCTTCAGACGCCCACTAAACTTTATTTGAAATTTCGAAATATTATCTGTTTATATTTCTGAGAATCCAACGTTTTAAGATATCGTCGTTTTCAAATCTCCTAAACTGTACGAGATAAGAGAATGAAAAGGGGATTTTTGGCTTGCGATATACTTTCTTCAGACGCCCACTAAACTTTATTTGAAATTTCGAAATATTATCTGTTTATATTTCTGAGAATCCAACGTTTTAAGGTATCGTCGTTTTCAAATCTCCTAAACTGTACGAGATAAGAGAATGAAAAGGGGATTTTTGGCTTGTTTATCAGTACCGATGCGTCAACAAAAAATGTACATTATGCTGACAACATCTTACACTAACATTATTCCCATAGTTCATAAAAGTTTACCTTAAGTACCAAAAATTATGTCCAGAAAAAATGTGTGTTTGGACAGAGTAAATATCATACTGTCATTACTGAAATTTTGTATATCTATTTTTGAGGTATATCCTCATCATTGACATTTAAATTTGACTCTATCCGGTAGAAATGTTTCGTGTTTGACTCTGTTAAAATTGTGATATCGTTTCTTTGGCCCCTCGGTATATAAAGTTGAACAGTATATTGCCCTTGACTTCATGATAACCCTCAAAATCATCTTCTTATTGTTCGATATTATAATGTTCCAGTCAGTGTTCAATTAAATTTATCAACACCTCTTTGATGAGAAATGAGTTTTCGAAATATATTTTTAATTCCTCAGGTAAGTAACGTACTTATCTGTCTACAGAGACTGGAGTAGCAGACCGAGTCCTGACAACATTCTCCACAGATCAACCTGCCTGTGCGCTGGAACTGGGCCGGAGATGTCGAGGTCGGGGACTGGACATCTGTACATTTCTTGAATAAAAAAGGAAAATGCATTCATATTTAACAAGTTTCGTCTTTGAACCAAATTTATTTTTGTAAACATTTCTAACCCAGCTTCAGAGAAAGATAATTCTTGGTCGCTCCCCTGCTGTCATTATCGTTACAAATTACAGAGCGGACCGACACGCTCCGTGCAGCCTCGTTAATTAATTAATGATGATTATCACTGCCCCTAGATGAATTTATGAGGTGTGTTAAATCGCAAAAAACACATGTTTATGCAATAATTATGTAATTGTCATCTGCGGATTTACTTAGTTGGATATCTAAACATTCGATATATGGAAAAGTAAAGTTGTTTGATAGAAGATTTGTTGTGAAATTAACAATCAAAACGTTACGACATTACGTTGAATTATGACTATCGCCGAAAATTAGGTTACTCCAGTGACGTCACAGAAGTCATCCCTTTTGGGGCCACACCCCCGCAGACTTTCATTCTGGTTGCCGGGGCTAAATTAGGCGTTTTTTTAAAAAGCCGTGTTTAAGTAATTTATGGACCGAAATCAGAAATTTAAAAATCGAGCAATTGTCAAATTGACATCCAATTTTAATGAATCCGATTTTGACCATATGTCATTTCATCTATCCTTTAAGAATTCTTAACTTCGATATTAACGGAGGGCTCATTAAAAGCAGTCAGCGATGTGAAACCCTTACTTACATGTATGTCTAGTACAGTGTGTAAGTGCGTGTAAATCAAAGACGTCACATATACTCACATTTGTCACAGCACAGCCACCATAGTAGTGCTTGACTCCTTTCTCCTCGAACACTTGCATGAAGCAGTCCTGAACACAAGCAAACACACATAAGAACCAGGCTTAGCCTAAGGTGATTGTAATTCACTGATACCATTATGCGTTACAGGTACATTTAGCACTAAGGGGCTGTAATCGATGGTAAATAAAAGCATATTAATCAATACGAAGTAGGTGATCTTTTTTTCTATCCACAATCACAAGTTATCACGTAACGCAACTCGTTATACGTAAATCAAAATGTAGAATAGTGTATTGTTATAATGAGGAAATTGTTTAATATAATTGAGTTAAGAAAACTTAGCTGCTTGAAAATGTAATGTAATGATAACACTGTCATTAGCACACCTCATTTTGTCCACACATCATATCGTGACTGCAAGAACTGAGGGACACCTCTCCGTTACACACAAGGCACAAACCTGCGTCAAAACATCAGGATTATAGATAAATTCCTATTATCCCCTTCAATGTGTACACTAATATGTAGAATCATTCGATGCTACATAATTCTTCCTTAAAAATTAGAAATTGTGGGAAAATGTAAATTAACTAAGATGTAATAAAGAAATGTGAACTACGGAACAAATATGTTTGTTCCTGAATGTTAACAGTCTGTCATTATTATGAAATGCAACTCGAAGAAAGCTTGGTTTAATTAAATCAAGCAGTTGTACATGTTGATTAACATAACAAGTATCTTGTTATCTATTTTATATACCCAAAAAAAAAAAAAAAAAAAACTAACGTGAGTGCAACTGTCTAAATGTTTGACTGCAGGTGGTCCAAGAAAAATAAAGCGCGCATAAAATATCAAATATCATGTTCTCCAACAGCAGAATACTGACAATCAACTCTTCTTAGTCACCAATCCTTCGTGGTCAAGTGGTAGAGCATTTGGCTACAAAGCGAAGGTTTGCGGGTTCGAATCTCGCATTGTCTGCTATGAACATGAACTTGGCAATTTTGTTGATTTACTGAATGGGACTTTGAATTTATTGGGCGCAACGAATTGTATTTGGAGGGCCTTAGTACTGGATAATACCCCCTTGGAAGGTTATTATTCTGTTCAGGGCCATCTCCGCGGGGTATTATCCAGTATAAGAACTTCTCAATAAGAATTGTAAGACCCTAGTTCCTTTCGTAGTGAAGTTCTCCCGGAAAAAACAATTGAGTTCAAAGACTGTTAAATGGGCATTGAGGTATAAAAGTTTGCTTACCATGCGTCTGTGGAGATGTAACAGTGGTGAGAGGAGTTGTAGCAACGGTTTGTTGGACCTCTGATACTGATTGAAGAAGAGGGGAGATTACAATCACGTCACAGAGGTTCTTACAAATAGAGACACTTGAAGTTGGTTATTGCTTACTCACTACATGTATGCTTGAAAATATGTTTGAGCGTATTTTCCTCAATTTCGTGACTTCAATTTCGTGACTTTGGTAATAAAAAAACTTGTTTTCGAGTTTTTGTCATACTTTGTTTCAAAGACTGTTGCCTGAATATCTGTATATCCCTCGCTCGGGAAATACTACTATTCAGGCACTCGTGTCGTGAACATAGTATGACATAGACACTCTATACATATAACATAACACATAATATCCTCTATATCTATGTAGATATACCCTTGTCACGACGAAACACAATCACAATGCTAATAGCTATAGAATATGATTTATATCACCGGTTTTCAATAATAAATTAATGCATATCAAAGGAAAATAAACCCGATCATTAGCTAAGAATCAGACACAGATTTATGTAAACTGACCCGACTGAGTACACAGTCCCATGTTACAGTCCGTCCTGTCGTTACAGCACTCCCCACAGATCGGGGGGTATAGGGGCGCGGTGCTACTGGTCGTCAGGGCTCCAGTCTTCGCGGATACACACTCCTGTCATGACAGTCACGTCGATTAGTGGAATGTATTTACTCATATTTAGTCTCAACATGATCCTCACGAATAATGTCATACAACATATAAGTACCATATTTCCTCAAATACAGTCTTGGGGTCCTACTTCCTTCAGTAACTTCTATTCGAGGTTGTATTCGAAATATAAGCCTTAAATCATATTCGAGGCCCGGTTGTATTTATTTCAGCACCCCATGAACCCCGGGTTATATTACAAACTAGCGTTGTACTCGAGGAAATATGGGTTTTCAGGTTCAACTAATCTGTATTTATCTTAATTTACTCTTCATCGAGGAAGCCCTGAATTACGTTCTGTTTAAAGGTTGTTCAATGACTTAAACTTTTGATAAATATTGGATGTAGTACATGCATGCGTGTACGAAGCAAACGTATTAAGGGTGGCAATAAGAAGTTACTTATACATAAGAAAAGTAATATTGGATGATATACTTCGTTGTTGAAGAACATGATGTATATCATACCCCTGTATATCATATGTATGTCATCGTTATAAATGCATAGTTTCGGGGTGTTGATAGTCCAATATATTTGCTCTCAAGCGTGATCAATGATCGTATTGAGGGGTCACACTGGATGCAGTTAAAAGGAACAGGTAGGTAGCAGTGTAGGTGACACATACCTGTGGGAGAGCACATCCTGCGTAGATTCGGTTACCTGAGCGCTGAGTGTCAGTGAATACTTGTAAATAACACACCTGAAATATATTTAAAATTCTGAAGTTCATCAAGATGTACAGTGGCGCTATGACAAGAAAAAAGTTCCCAGTGAGAGTCTAATATGCAGCAGTAAACAGGTGAGTTTTTATAACGCTTTTAAAGGGGCAGTAGCACGTTTTTTCGCTCAAAAAAGTTGATGAAATGTATTTGAAAAATAATTTCACCAATGGTAAAACATCCTTCTCTCTTCGGAAAATAAAGTTTAAAATGAGTGTACATGTTTCGGTAAAGCCACGGGAAACATTTTTTGTAATACAAAAGAATAAATTGTGTTCACAATAAAATGGCCGCCATGCAATTTTTGCTTTATACGCAACATAGTTTTTACCACTACAGATAATTGGTTTGTGTTATAAGATGTTTTACCCTCTGAAGTTAGTTTAAATGACATAAACTATAATTATAAATTGGAAATTTTAAAAAATATTTTTTGCGAAAAACGTGCTACTGCCCCTTTAAAAGTTTCAATTGATGGGATGCTTCTCAGTTATTTTGGGAGAGAATTCCACAGTTAAGGACTTGCAAAGGAGAATGCTCGATCAGTGAGTTGGTTGGGGGATCTGAGTGTGGTGAGGAGAGTGTCAGAGGAGGATCGGAGACTTCGCTAGGGAACATACACAGGGACGAGCTGCTTGAGGTAGTCTGGAAAGTCAGCCTTGTGGAGGCATTTGTGAGTCAGGACAATAATTTTGACCACAATGCGGGGGGAGATGGGCAGTGAGTGTAGAGAATGCAGTACTGGGCTGATATGGTCAAATCGTGGAATGTGAGTGATACAACTTGCAGCGGCATTTTGGATTCTCTGTAGTTTTTGGATGGATTTAGAAGGGAAGTTCACTTACAGGGATTTACAGTAATCGAGGTTGGAAGTGACAAGGCAGTGCATAAGAAGTATACAGGTGTCATTATCGAGGTAGTGGCGGACTTTGCTGATGTTGTGAATGCTGAAATAGCATGCTCTTCTGACTGCTCTGATGTGGGCATCCATGGACAAGCTAGAATAAAAAAATGACGCCAAGGTTCCTGGCATTCTCTGATGACATGACGCTTGTGTTGCCAATGTGAAGTGATGGTGATTCGTTCTGTATCTTCATCAGCTGATGTTTGGAGCCAAGCAGGAGGAACTCTGTCTTCTCAGCAATACGCATAAAAAAATTGGAGTCCATCCATGACTTTATCTCTTCAATGCACAGCTCAAGTTTGTTGATTGCTGATGCCAAATCATCTGAATCAAGTGCAATGTAGAGTTGCGTATCATCCGCACATATGTGAAACCCAATTAAATGTTTCCTGATTATGTCGCCAATTTGGAGAATATAGACAGTGAATAATAGTGGACCGAGGACCTATCCCTGAGGAACACCATACAAGAGGGGAACCTTGGATGATTGTATATCTCCAATTTTGACGGATTGTGTGCGTCCAGACAAATAAGAGGAGATCCAATCAAGTGCTGCTCCTGTGATACCAATGCGATGTTCAAGTCGATGTACAAGTTTGGACAAGGACAGTGATGAGTTAACAATGTCCCATACAGCAGGGGCCAGATGCTGTAGCACAGACTTGAATAGCCAGGTTGGAATTGGATCCAGTGGTGAAGATTTGGATGGAGCATTCTTCATGATGATCTGTATGAGACCAACAGAGACATGTGGGAAGTAAACAAGCAGTACACTGAGCAGTCAAACTAGTTCCGTTACGGACGAGAGCAAGTTCTCTGGCACTGTGCTTGATAACTTCGGACATGTCTCTGTTGGTCTCATACAGAACATGTACCAAGACAATCTCTTATTCGACATATTTTTGTCCTGAAAGAATGTTGATAAGTTGTCTGCCAGGACAGTAGGATAACCATGCACAGGAATTTTCACATCTTTAGAATTGCCGTCTTTAAGCTGGTTCCAAAGTGGGAATAGTTCTTTTGCATTGTTTTTATTCTTTGTTATACTTGCCAAGTTACCGCTTCAAAATATCAAAACCAATGTTCATAGTCCCATGTTCAATGTCCGTTTTCTTTTAATTGAAGCTCGAAACTCACAAAATCCATTAAATATTCCAAGGACACATTTCTTGGTACGATTCATGATTGATTTAATCCTGGATAACATGAAGTCTTCAATTGCTCTTAGAGAATATAACGATTAAGGACTTGAAATTCATACGATAACAATCTCAGTTAGATATATCAGAAAGCCAGCCAGAACGCTTTAATATGAGCGATTCATTTCTGAAAGACCCCGTGTTAGATTGAAAATTGAGAAAACAATGAACACGTGTACACTCCTTTCAGTTCTATGATAGCATCGCACGTTTGCTTACAATTATCAATTGAAACGAGTAAAGAGCAGATGAAGACGGGTGTGTCTAGGATGTCCCTACCTCTCCTGGACAGTGCTCCTGACCAGTGCATTCACCCATGGACTTGGCATCTGCACACTGTCTACAGTTCTGTACCAAGCCTGGTGGTGGATAACAAAGTGTTAAAAGCAGCAACAGGAAATTGAAGCCATCTAGTGTCTAAAACATCCTCTTTCCAAAAAGTAAAAAAGAGTGAGAATGAGGGGGAGGGAGAGGGTAAAGAGGTGTTGAGGATGAGGGTGGGGTAAGGGGTGAGGGTGAATTTTCCAGCACTGGGGTTGTTGCGTTTTCTATATGATATCTAAGGCGTGAAAATATTGTATCACCTTAAATTGCAAACCTGCCACGCCTTTACTTTTTTACTGAATATAGAAATGTCGATGTAACCTATTCCGTTTATATTTATAGCAGTAAGGTTGTCAGTTATTTGGTATAACAGAATTGCAGTTACTATATTTTCAAGGGAGGGTGGCAATTGCGCCTGTCCGTTATATTCAAGATGATCAGGTACATAATGAAAGAAATTATCCAAACTCTCAAATTGAATATAAGATTTCAAAACTTACTTATTTGCTGGCAAAGAGAGAGATAGCACACGGGGTCCTGACAACACTCGCCACAGATCTGGGTACCCGGGTGGAGGAAGGTGGAGACGGGGTTCTGTACATCCTTGCATTGCTGTATGGAGAGACGTTTCGGGAAGTCAAATCCAATGGGACTCATTCAATGGGAAATTGAAAACGTCAACTACATAAGCATCATAATCTTGAATATAAAATAGTAGATAGGGTTGATTCAATTGTACGTGAAGCGGCTCTGTAGCTATTTAGAATTTGCATGATGTAGTATCTAAGGTTGAAAACTTATAAGAAGAAAATATATCAATGGCTATGAAATTAACAAATCATAGTTTCCATTCAACAAAGATAATATTCTCAAAATGTTAGCTTCCTAGCGTTACTAACGGCGACCGATTTTGGAGAAGAAGGCATAAAAGGGATTATTTTGGGATACAGTCTGCCACGTCCATATTTGAGGAGGAGTAAGGACTAAATTACAGATTACTTAATTACAATTTGATCTCCTAGATGCAAGGTACTTCACCACCAAATTTAAACTTTGAGTGTGCAGCGGTTCTGGAGGAGAGGCCGAACATGTAAAAAGTTTACGGACGGCGGCCTATCCCAAAAAGCAATCTGACCTTTCGGTTCAGATTAGCTCAAATGTGAATGCTCTGTGAAAATAGTAAGTTTCATCTACAAATTACCGGTACAATCTACTATCTATCTAAAACCGGTTAGAGCCAGTTTTGTATGAACTGGTTCGGTGATACACGTTTGTTTAAAAACACAGATTGAATGTGCCACACGAGGTCATTTCGTTTGGTCTATATTGTATTTTCTTACATTGGTGGCCGCACATCCGCCGTAGTAACGTCGTATGTTGTTATCCAGAAACACCTGCATATAACACTCCTGAAACAAAATGTGTACACGCTCTGTGCTTATTTACGATAGTTCCATGAAAAGCCACTTATTTCTATCTGCAGACACCTTTAAAGTGATAGGTTAAACGGGTAAGATGTGCAATTTTTACTTCTTATGTCACTTCTTGCAGATTGCAGTGGTGGTTTCATGAACTATAGGTGTTTCCATAAAGTCATTTTCATTTGAAACTGTCGACAAAATAATGTATACACTCAATGAAATATACTTTATTATGTTAATATACAGTAGCATAAATCATGTAGGTAAAACAAAACACCCAACACAAAATCATATTTGTGGTTGTATACTTAAACATTTGAAATGATCGTTAACCACAGGCACACATCGTGAAAACACATCTTTTGGGGTAACGTATACCGATGACCTTACTCATTATCAATAAACAATCAAACGTGGCAATTAAATCAACCAAGCGATGTATAAACAAACAAAAGCAATTCATCAGCAGATAGTCAGAATGGCATTAACGGGCGCCGCAAATGACGTTATTGCTCACTGTTTTGGTGTAAGCAACAGATTTGTCCAATACTAAATACTCAGAACCAATCACAACGTTAATCCAAAACCTGTGAGAGTGAGAGTACCTGATGGTAGGCACAGTGTTGCAGGGGGTTGATGTCACACTCCGCTAGAGACGTCTCGCCGTTACACGCCCGACAGAACGCTGTGATGTAATGTCAATTCGAGTTTAGACAGACCGACAGATTGTCCGTAGTCGCAGAAAACGTTGTCACGTATAAAACGAAAACTGCTAGCGGCCATTTTAGTGTGAACACCTTTTAATAATTCGAGGATGGGAAATGGATCCGCGTTTGTAAACCGAATCATAACCATTAGTTTTAGGACTCTATGTATTGACAAAGAAGGATTGTGATATCTCTATATAGTCATTATAAAACGTGCTACATCCCCTTAAATTTAATTATAAATTGCATCCCGTGCAATTTCCAAACATCTAGCGTTTAATCTACTACGTCTAGTTTTTTTCTCATACGTATAATGAGTTGCAAATTATTTGATAACTAACTAATACTATAGTTTGATATGTATAAGATGAACATCTCCGACTCACTCGAGGACACCAGTGCATTGCTGGTTGTTGCCGGAGGCTGGATAGTTACCATAGAGCTGACTGAAAGGCGAATTACATAACTATTATGGTATAATAAATGTATGTATGCCCAAAAGTAATTCTAAACAAAGTAAATAAAATGTACTGATGATTATCATTAGTATACATTTTAACAGTGAATTTTAAATTTCAACAGTGGCAACAACATAAACATATTATGAACACTTTATTTTTTTAGACACGGATAAACAAAACGAAAATACAGCCTAAGGTCTTATTTCATATAGGCTTTCTTGACGATGTTATACCTTTTAAATGACAAGGGCTTAATTTTCTTCTAAATGTTTAGAACATGATTTTAAACATTCTAAACATACTGTCTCTGGAGCACAAATGACTGTTGCAATTTGTGTAACTCGCACAACATTCTCCGCATAACACGGGCTCGTTGATACTTGCAGAAGATACCAATGGCCTTAGTTTTACAGCATAACACTCCTGCAATAAGGTAATACAATTGTTCAACGTTGACAACATGTTTGTAGATCCTTCATATATTGGAATATGTAGTTTGACAATGGTATAATTTTCGTTTTTGAAATAAATAATTTTGAAAGCATGGGGCTATAAATACTGCCCATAAGAAACAATTGATCCACATTGTAATCAACGTCATTGTGATATTGATATTATTATCTTTTCAATCATATTCTTACATTGTTATCGAATATACATATTTGTGCAAAAGGAACTGTGTGCGGACTGATCTTTGTGTATTTGTACCTGAGACAGAGCACACCCAGCAAAGATGCGGTGTCTTCCGCTTGCAGTATCCTTGTACACTTGGGTATAGCAATCCTGTAATGATGGAGTGGTAATATCTCAACTTTGTTTTATTATACCCGTAGGGATTAACCTAATGAACATTTTGCTTTGGTCAATTTGTGTCTTTATATGGATGTCTGACAAAGGGAGATAACCAACACGATGGATTGATTAACTGCTCATTCGTTTATTACAATTTAAAACACGAAAAATACTAATAGTCATAAAATATTTAAATGAAGTACGTAAAGAGTTAAAAAAAAAAGACTTAAGTAACTTCTTAAAACAGAAAAATGGGTAGCGGATACGCTCGCCATTGTTCCTGCATTTCTGTCGAGATTGTTGTCTTAATCGAGATAGGGTGGCGGATTATTGGATAAGACCAAAAAAACAGCCCCTTTCCCTTATAAGGGGCGATGTTTGCTTAAACATCTATGTTAGACCACTGCCACTTTGACATGGATAGCAAATACCATAGATTTGCCTCTTGATATATACATATCTACCAGGGGACCATGGACAGACCATTGACATACATTGACATACAGCGTTAGAGATTTACAGTGATCGTTAAGCTCAAGAGGCTTGTCACCGATTGACCAGGAAATGTTTTAAAAAGGCAGTCCAGCCAACGCTTCCGCTTAAGAACAAGCGTCAAAGCAGTTTAACATGAAGAGCTGAGGACACCAGACGTTTGTTAAATTAATTTTGAAAGTGGTTTTGGCTTTCGAGTAGATGACTGGACTCAAATAACATAACGTGAAAGGCAAGTGAATAGAAACTGTTTAAATGGACGTTTGGGCAAACTCAATTTTAACCCTTGCTGACTTTTTAGCGGTTCGGTGTTTTACGGATTCTTGGATATATAAGTTACTTTATCTTGAACTTTTATCTTGTTTCATGTTATATCTAAACCATTAACAGATACGTTTCTGTTGCAGATGAGTTTGTAATACACTACCTGTCCTGGACAAGCCTCCTGGAAGCATTCTGACAGAGAGGACGCGTCCTGGCATGACATGCATGTTGATATTGGGGCTGAAATATAACATTGTTTGTATAATACAAAGAGACATGAAAGAGGCTCAACACACCTTGTTTCTGCACACTCTCAGTTGTCAGATAGAGACTACATAGCCTTGTAGCTTCTGTGTCCATTTTCAGTAACATTGTCATACATGTATTTAGGAAGTTTAAATACACCTATTGGAATAGGATCATTTAATCATTTTATTGTAACTAATCGATTTTTTGTCTATATTATATTTAAAGTGAAAAAAGCTATTTAAGTAGTACTCAGTCAAGCTTTGGAGTTATCTCCCTTTGGACAAAATTGTTACATTATATTGGTTTTTATCACATATTATTAAAATTTGGATGATGGTTTCTTTTTTTCTTTAATTATATTGATTTATATAAACAATTATATGGTTCTTAAAAATGTTGGGGTCACTGTATTGGGTTTTAAATTAACAAACCTCTTTTTCCCTCCATAATTCCTTAAAAAAATTGAGAAAATTTCCTCATACGCGTAGTTTTTGTTTTTAAAATATTGTTAATCGACATGAAAAGCGTTTCATTTTATTGATACTGTCTTCAAAATTGTTACTTTTTAAATTTAGATCAAAATAAGAAACAAATATTGCATATTTTGAACATTTCTAATTGTGTAAGACATATAGGAAAATTATGGGGTCCCCAATCAGCTTGCGTCGCCACCTAGTAGAGCAGTTTCAATGGTGAGGTACCCTTTTTCAATTTAGTTTTAAGAGTCTGTAATCAATCTATCTTATGACCAATTTTCATGAATTTGTAGTGGATTTTACTTAGTGTGTGGGACCTCCTTAAATTAGTATGCATACACGTATATTTATATAATGTAAACCAGTGTACATTTATGGTGTTAATCTGAGTACAAGAACCTAGACTGTAAACAGGATTCCTAAATAATATCAGTATCAGCAGGTCATTGTGCGGGACAATTTATCCTGTAGGTTGTTTCATACGAATTTATATATATTTATATGAAGACAAAAAAAGAGAATTGATACATGTTCTTATCATCACAGATCGGGATAAGAGCAAATGTAAATAAATGTATGGTTTTATACATGCGGATAAGTGCATGAAACAATTTGGAATTTAATAAACGAAATGAAAACAAAAAATAAAACTCCTACTAACATATTTCTCTGCAGAGATTGAGGTGGCAGACTGTGTCGTCACAACACTCCCCACATACCAGTTTACCGCTCTTCACTAGACTGGGGGGAGACACGTGGTTTACTGGGTTCTTCACGTGACGACATGCCTGTAGTTGAGTGAATGAATAAGTGAATTAATAGTGATGGATGAATGGGTGGAGGGATAAATTAAAATAAACACAAATAATCACCAACAAGAAGTATAAAAAAGAAGCATGACATAGTATTTTGGGGGATAAAATGAATTTACATTACCAATACACAGACGCATACACCAATAAATGTAACAACACGTTTTGAAAATATTTTGGGACATTTCATTGGGACAAGCACATCAATAACACACCAGCAGGAAGAACAGATGCCAAATGACGAAACAGAAACAAAGCAAAGAGCAATACACATTATCCACTTCACGGGTTTATTAAACCCAAATCATAGATAGAAAATATATAATTTTAAGAACGGAGTTATAGGAAATTAACGTTTAGGTGGATGAATTCAGAATAGACTGGTGTGTTCTGTTTCCCATGATCATCATTGCTGTCTACCACTTCCAGAGACAGCTTCTTCGTGAGACACATTAGTTTTCTGGCACATTTCCAGCAGCCGAACTCCAGAAAGCGATCAACTGCTGTCAATCCTCTATTAATTTTTCCAAACTACCTTCAAACTTGTTAAATGGTCGTTATTTATCGAATAAATAATGGCAATAATGGTATTGTAGTGTACATCAACTTACGTTGTTATCTACGCATCCACCGAAATATCTCGTTCTACCAGAGCTTTGGAATACTTGTATGTAACAAACCTGAAATAAGAAGTGATGACGGGAGATACAAGACCATCGTTGCAAACGTTATATATAGCGGCTATTGAACTCATAATAACCTGGTGTTTATTTTATGTTGACAGTTTCGAGAAAACATTTCCAATTGTATAATTTAATAAAGTCAAAATACCCCAAACACTGTGTGCTATAAAACAGTTCCACATTTTAACCATGTCAAACTTTGGTCAAATAAAGGTGATTGGTATACTTGATAAAGACAAAAGATACTGAAAACCACGTGTTAGAAATGAGTTCAACATTCGTATCCCAATCTCAAACCTTGGTCAAATAAATGTAGTTCAACGTCAAAAGTGTGACAGGTGACTGTTACAAGAGGGATAAGATCATTCGCTGATAAACCGTCTACCAGTGTTGGTAAAGGCGCTGTAGCAAGCCGTTCTTACTGAAATAAAGTGCTCTCACGAAAATGTAAATAAATATTACCAGTGGCTAAATAATACCCCTGAATCAATAAAGAGTTCCAAAACGAATGTACATGGTTCGATTCAGCCATGTGAGTATATGTTCACATTAAAATGGCTTCTTGAAGTTAGTTCAATGATCTGACTGATGTATCGATACCCACACAGATTATAGTTTTAAATATGGCACCATTATTGAATGGTCAAGCATCTTGCTGTCTGAACTCTCAAAGTTGCATGAGACCTACACATCTACCACTCACATTGAAGAGTTTCACGATATTGTCTCTTAATATATCGCACCGTTTTCTTCCAATACGAATAACCGTTTTCTGTTCCGTTTCGGCTTATCGGGTCGTGTAATGTTTTACTCTCAAAAGTAACTCTGTACTCAACAACCTTTAACAATAAATGGCAAATTTGAAAAAAACATAATATACTAAAAACTTTAACGTGTTTAATGACATTTCGCAATTTAGGAAAGCTTTTACAAAAATTCAACTTTTGTCTTAAGAACTGTTCTCATATTCGCTTCTGCAAATTGTATCCGTTAAGCAGGTCGGATTTGTTTTATTCGAGCTGATCGATCTAATTTGAATGTAGCAAATTCCGTCAATTCGTTGTTAAGGTATTTTTATAAATGAATATAAGTGAAACAATTAACATTTAATTTAAACGATAAGTATTTGGAAAGAGGACAAGATCTGGATGAAGCGCATTCTCTTCCCACAGAAGTTACTCCCTTCAGATTGTCTATCGTTACCATCTGAAGGAAGTGACCTCTGCGGTTAGAAATATACGCAGCTATGTAATACACATGTGTACCTCGGAGTCTTTACATGTCTTCATTGGAGTCCTGCTGCAATGCTCCAGAGAGCTGTCAGAGTTACACACCGGACATACCACTGTAACCATATTGAAAAAAAGGTGGGAATACATTGACTTTCCTGTATTTCCTGTACATACAGAATGAAGAGGTTTGTTTAATTTAGAATGCCTGATCATTTCTTTGATTGGCATCTTAGAAGTTGAGATGATGAAGAATAGAGACAATTGTATGGATATACAACTACTTTATTCTTTGAGGCGACTTTTCGACGCAGATTCTAATGTCGTTCACTGCTGTAACGATATTGGAAAAGGTAGGGAATACAATTTCTGACACTCTTCTTCAATTTCTATATACAGAACAAAAGAATTTGTTAACTGTGTTTAATTTTTAAAATGCTTGATAATTCTTAGATTGGCATTCTATAAGTTGAGATGATGAAGAATAGAGACAATTGTATGGATATAAAAAAAATTCTTTATTCCTTTCGGTGTAGATTCTAATGTCGTTCACTACTTTATTTTATTTTCTGCATATTTTCCTTTATTTTCTGCATATACAGAGCAAAAGGTTTTGTTAATAAGTTCTTTGATTGGCATTCTCGAATTCTCCAAAGAATAACAAAAATCGTGTTAAAATTGTCTCTATTCTTCGCGTCTTTTAAGGTAAAGGAAATGTTCGATTCAATACATGAACACATGTTTCCTTACGTGGTGTTGTACGCTTTGTCTCGTGTCCTTCTGAAAAGCATAGTATTGAAGGTTAAAACAAGTTCATGTATTACTCCTTTCCGTGGCTTTATTCATGTATATACATATTCAATAAGATAATGGATATAGATAGCAGACAGACGTTTTAAGATAACAATTAAATAATTAAATGACATAAGTTACTTGTCCAATAATAATAATGATAATACACTATATAAACTGACTTGCAAAAGAAACGCAACCAAAACATTTTTGGCCCCAAATCAAACAAGTACGTCTTTCTACGGCGTGGATAACTTTGGTTTTCCACTCCGTGGCTTGTACGCAATGCTGCCAGTTAGTCTGTAAAATTTAGCGAGATTGGCTATTGTACACTTGATGCAATCCATGATTAGGCAATTTGGTTAAATTTGGTCGCTCCAACCTGCAGGATGCAAATTGTTCTCTCTTTTTCTGTAGCACTTTAAAAAGCCATGTTCGTCGCTTGCAATCGAATATTTTAATGTAAAATCTCCATTCTGTTGATGTTTCGTACCCAAATTTCATTTGGTTAACTTTGTACAGAATCTGAAAGTTTTGACCGAGAAAACTTGCATCTGCGTACAGTGAATGTACAGGTTACATTTAGAAGACATGTTTAAAGTGTTTTCAATCGATAGGCTTCGTTCCTCGAAAAATAATAACCTTTTGTATATTGGTGGTGTTTCTTTTGCAAGTCAGTTTACTATATATATATGATAATAATGTACAATAATTAATATTTTCAAGAAATTCAGCCTTTCACAATTATTTTGAACAATATGGGGGACGAAGGGAGAGGGTGGGAAAGGGTTGGCTTGTTGTGACTTATACGAGAAACAACATATAACCATTTTATAAGATAACAACAGCTACGAATACAGGTGATATCAACATTGAGAGGGAAGGCTTGATTTGATGTTATTGTAATGAAAACAGATTTGTTGACTAAATATGAGTGTATAATGTTACGTTATACGACGAGTACTCGGGTCCTAACTATAGGAATCGAATCCTGTGAATCGAGTACTCGAGTATTTGTGATAGCCAGAAGATCTACGATATCAAAGCTGAGAGAAAATAAGAGGTAAAGAATATACCAACCTAGAAGGAATCCATGACTTCCGAAAATGATAATACTACATACAGTAGCTGCAAAGAGAGACACACACATCTACTAGTAAGGAAGCACTGGGTACATCACTATGAAGCAATGTGGATATAACTTAGCCCTATCATATTTCAGTTATCTAATTGATGACAACCGCATTTATCAATAACAAACGTTACAGTATTTTAAAATGATGATAAACGACTTTGGATTGTATGTAATAAATTATTTTCGCATCAACAATCTTCATTAATAATGGATACTTTGGGACAAATGAAGAGTCGTCTTTGTTGCTCTTTCAAAATATAAAACTGTGAACCAGATTTTCTTTAAACATTTGAACTCGTATGGCTTAATTCAGCGTTACATTCAATATACACGTTTTACGATATCGGCAGACTATGAAGGTTCGAAACCCGATCTGAAGTGAGACGAGTATTACATAATTATTTAAGAATGTGGTAAGACAGAACACCCTACCACTGGTCTACATCGCCACTGCCTGTGACTCCCTTATTGACATCAGAGACAACCTATGATGTGTCATTGGGCCACTGGATTTCAGTGTCTATCTTCACAACCTGTCAGAACAGGATTTTGTGCTGTGTCTGCTGTCCTGCAGGTCAAACTATAATCTCAACTGCAGATACAAAACGATCTTTGGTGAATTGTCATACATACACTCCATGTGCAGACAACTCTATGGCACGAGATATGACCCAACAGCTACGTCTAACTGTTTTGATATAAATAAATAGCAATTGCTTTGCGTGAAGATCGCAGGAGCATTTACACAGAAACGGGATTTCGCGAAATCAGCCGACCATTGAGCGTCCTGTCCATTTGTTTTGTCGCTCAATGGTCGTAGGAAGGACGTGGCTCTGTGTAAAGGGGCCTTAAGGCGTGGTTTTCTTCGACAGTAATTGACTCGAATCAGACTTTTTCGACGATTTCAACGGACTGTTGTTTCAATTATACTTTTCAGCATAACTTCGTTACCACCATTAATTATATTATAAAAATAATTTAATTTTACATCTAAACAATTCATGTAGGCGTTTCTTTTGTCCGGTGGAGTATGGTAAATATGTTATGTTCTATTTCTCAAGATTGCTATGTTGATGTTGTAGTAGTCAAACCGCTTACACGGTAAAAGTTTTACTCATTCAAAAATGTAAATTCAACTTATTAAGTAAACGCATAAATTCAACACTACAAGCGTTTTTCCCACGTTGTACATTAAAATAAATAAGTACATACCAAAAGCAAGATACGACTGTAGCGACATTTCCTTCAGAGTGACGCCTACTTAAATGAGAGACACACCGTCTTATCATGGACAGATAAGAAGCAGTTGATCATCTGGGTGCAAAATGGTCAGATGGTTAGCAAAAAATAATTTTAATTTATATTTATGAAATTAATATTCATCTTTCAACCATCTGTCTTGATTGATTTGTTTCTAAAAAATTCAATTGACGTTTTGTTTAACCATGTGCTCTGTTTGTTGGACGATATAAGACGATTTATCAGTATTCTTAAATTGTGGAGAATCACAAGGCTTTGACGTCACTGAGAACACTGCTGACAATGCTATGACGTCACAAAGTGGATGATGTAACAATGCTAAGATGCCACAATGCTGATGACGTCACAATGCTATAAGCTCACTGAAATCACTGCCAGTAACACCATTTATAACGTTTGAAATATGTGACCCCAAACAACGTTAACACAATGGATGTACCTTTAAAGTGAATCGTTTGTATCAAAGAATAATTTCAAGATAACTTGAAATCCTTGTGTTATTGAAATATTTTCATGTTCGAGTTACTTGCAGGAAGCGCCCAAGGATCGATTTACCTTAAAGTGGAGACCGTAACAAGACAGTCTGCGAATTCATGGAATGTTATATCAGAGTTCCAGTCACTTCCATTCTACCAAAGGACGAAGCCCACTTGCACAGAGTTCACTTCAGCTAAGGGGATCATAACACAATGTTATAACTATGAGCTAAGAGCTTCCTTAGCACTGAGGAGGTTTTATGAAAGGGGTCCTCAACACAAAAGTGGAAAGATGAAATCTTGGATGCCATACCAGGTGTGGTCACAGTTCAGTCCACTCAAGTATAAATGATTTACATGACCATGGCAGGCTATCGGAGGCTTCCGTTTTTCTAGATTTCTGATTTAGTCCGGCAGCCAAACCCCGATTTTCACCCTAGGTGGGAAAGTGCGTCCATAGAAAATATTTTTACAGAAATTAAATCTTTTGGGTATATACTATAGGAAACTGAATGATGACACTTTGTCATCATTGAGCATTTTGAGTAATTTATGTTTTAATTAGATAGGGTACACTCGTGATTTCAGTTATCCTGACACATCAAGTAATCATATTTTAGTGTTTAAAAAATTAAATAAAATTAAGGAAGTCATATATCAATTGTTGTCTATTAGTATGAAAATAAGTACAGTTGTTGTGGAATAAAAAAAAACGAAAGGCCAAAATGTTGATAATGTGTTCGAGGTTTCTGAGCAAATTTGGTTTTCTTACAGTAAAATTGGATTTAATGGTGTAATAATTTACTTTTGATTATAATTACGATTATTGAATCATAATCAAACAAAATAGTGATAACGTTTCAGCTAGTGTATGTTGCCATAGAGTTCCTTCACAGATGTCATCTTCTCATGACCCGGTGTCAATGACTTGTATGTTTTATTTATTATCTTTCCAATGTGTTCCATTGACTTCAGTCCACTTATAAACTTTTTTATAGTCATACTTAGTTTGTGCACCAAGCCCGGATTAAATAATTTAACAAATTTTCTGATCATTGAAGACTTTAATTAGAATTTATTTATGTGTTTATTTAAGCGCGAAAGTCCCTATCGATCGATGTGAATGTATCAAGAATTATTGTCCCAATAAGTGCCAATCTTCTCAGTCCTTAACTAGAAGGTGGTTTTACTTGAATTATGTTTGAAAAGTTATGAATTGTAGAAATTTAGTTAAAAAAAGATGTTGACAGTCTAATTTACCGCCTTTAGACTTTAAATGGTGACGCATCATCACAAAACAAGCCAAAATATCTCTTTTCACGCTCCTATCTTTCCTTGTTAAGGATATTTTCAAAACGACATTTTTGAAACGTGTTTTTTCAAAAACAACAACAGAACATTTGATAATGTTTGGAAACTGGAGAACTGGTTCTGGAGAATGAGGTAGCCCTGTTTCAGCCGTTTGTATTACCCGTGGATTCAAATATCATGTATTTTTGTTTGTGGCGTTTCTTTTGCAAGTCAGTTTACATGATATGGGGAGGCATTATGCTAAATTTTGTGAAGATTGGTCAAGTACTTTTAGAGATCTGCTCCGGAAGGACCCTACCCTTCAAATAGATAAAGTCCAAATTGTTACCATGGATACAAAAGAAGTAAAACGTCATCAAAGCAAACCCAAAAAGGCACATCTACAAGATATGGGGAGGCGGTATACCAAATTTGGTGAAGATTGGTCGAGAACTTTTAGAGATATGCTCCGGAAACAAACCCCACCTTTCAAATAGACAAAGTCCCAATTGTTACCATGGAAACAAAAAATGTAAATTCTAAAAAGCTAAAACACCCAAAAGGCACATCTACATGGCATTAAGAAACAGAACACCAAATTTGATGAAGATTGGTCAAGTAGTTTTAGAGATCTCTGCCCCGGGAACGTCGACCAAACTCAACCAAAAACAATATGGCTCCCGACTCGTTGTTGTGGTCACTAATTACCATTCCAGGTAACGTTATGTTCCGTACAAGTTTCCCAAAGTGACAAGAGGCTATAGATCATGTGGCCATTTCAGAATTGAAGAGCTAATGCATGTCCCGTCTCTTCCTGTTTGGACGGTACGGACACCCACGAATTGAGAAGGATTGGTCAGATTCTCCTTTTTTTTACAGGTAACCATTTGGTTGTACAGATATAATTTGCACCAATCATCATAAAGTCACTTTATCTGAATACACCATCATCAAACTGCTTCTTGTGTGTTGTATCATATTTGACCGGAGAGCCAGAAAACTTTCCAATCTGTAGTTCTTGAGATGTATATTTTGATTCAGAAATACAATGTACTTAACGACGATGGCCAAAACGATGAGGTAATATTCATTCAAAAATTCAAATATACATTTTAGTTAACCACCCGTGTTATTCCTTGATGATTGTTGTTTAACACTTCAGTACTGATGTTCCCTTAACTGGGGTTATAAAAAGTGATCAGTTAAGAATAGTGTGACCATTTGGCAATTTTGATAACACCTCACAAACTTTCAACTGACAACTGACTGTCACGTATATGAACATAGTGATACCAGTGTATTTAACGACTAAAAACGTTTCACAGCCTCTGCCCTTCTCCTCCTCATACCCCTCAGCCTCCTGATCCTTTGAAGAGGCAGCTGCTGCTACTCATGTAGTGCAGGCTTCCAATTGGTCGGGTCAATATATGGGGGAAAAACTTCAAACCCCAAAATATTGCTACAAAAGGTTTCTCAACTGATTCTGGTCGGGTTTAGTGTATTTTAGAACATACTAAATGTTTACCAAAGTTGGACCCCCGGAAAAGTGTTTTTTTCAAGATGGCGTCCAAGATGGCCGCCAAAACCTCTTATTGATCATAACTCTAACCATAAACTCGAATGTCCATCACCAGTTTTAGGGGGCAAAGAACACTTCATGACAACTTTGAACATCACTGAGCTGTTTTATCATTATGAGTCCATGACCTTCAGCTGTCCACTTTCACCTTATGCACAACCATTTTTGTCCATAGAGTTTCAAAGCGTTCAGTTGTGAGTGTCACCTCCTGTTCCTGCTCCTTAACATACTTGATTTGTTCGGAAAAGTGTATAATAGTCACCGACATCAATTATTTACAGTAACGTTATCGTCATAATATTATGTAGATATTGCCATGGTCGGTTTACTAGGCCACCCTCTTAAAAACTTAATTTAAGATTCTGCTTATATAGGTCTGTGGTGCCTTACCCAAGATGATATTTTCCATTCATTCAGCATAATAAAGCCTTACAAAAATGTCATGACTGTATATTAATGTATACATGTACCTTTTTCACTGCTCGGAATTGTACGATATACTAATACGTCTGATACAGTCCACTTGAAACATATAACTTCTGTTTTATAAAACTTCATAGAACAAATGATGTACCTCCTCTAGGGTCATTTCAACGAGAATACCATTGTCTTACCTCATCAAAGCAGGTTCAAGAGCATGCACTACTTTTCAAGAGACAACACAGTAAGGTGAAGATCAAGGAAAAGTAAAAATTCATTAATCGCAAAGATGATGACAACCTTTTCGCTCAAATATTCATTGCATGCCAATTCCGCCAAGCTGATTGGACACAATTTTCAATTTCGAAAATCACCCATGGCCACCAGCTTTGTAACAACATGGAAACTTCAGACTTCCAACTTGCAAATCTGAACTTTTGGATTGCGTGAAAACCTCCAGGATACTCTTAAAGTAGATGCTAAAGTGTTTGATGTAGCATCAATTGTCCATACACTGCCAATGTGTCATTCTTTGGATAGTACAGTGATCGCACATTTCTAACCTGGGAAGCAAGGCAACTTACTGACTGTTCAAGGATAGACATTGTAAGAAAAGACGTTTTAAGTCTGCAACCACAGACAAAAGAGACAAAGGATTAAGACGCAATGTGTCCAAACAAAACAAACTACCACAGAATTTCAAAGACTCAATCAACAAACAAGTACTAACAGATAGTGTCAAAACAAGCACATTTGAGGTAGATAAAGAAGTTCACATAACATTAGGGAGAACAGTGTTTACCAATGGTCGTGAATCAACAATTTTGTCAGATTAAAAGGACACCAAAAAAAGAAATAGTGATAATAAAAAAGATAGGCCTGTAAATAACAACTAGTTCTAATAAAAGAAATAGATTAGATTACGCTATGGGAGTGTCATGTTTTTGTCAATATCCAGAGGCCTTATATACCTACTTTCCCTTGATTTCATGAATGTATTTCGAAAACTTTTCGAAGGAGTGATGAGAGATAATTTTCACAGTGTAATTGTGAATGAAATTTTCTTTATGATATCCTAAATTTAATTCAAAGATTGTTTGCATTGGCATAATGTGCGAAGTGTGTTTGTTATATATAATAGACAACTGCAGTTCAAGACAGGTCTGGTTTAAATATTTGTATACAAACAAACAAAAACTGTTCTATACTATGCACCAATACAACATAATTAAAATAAACTTCACAAGAACAAGCAAAAGAAGTGAAATGGTAACACTGTGTGTGCATTGAAAATTGTAATTCAAACCTTGATTCAAGCTCTAAGCATTGCATTTTTAAAGATATTCTATGTTCTAAGATTTTGTTTGTCAAAGTTTAAGTTTTTAAGCATTACTGGTTCTTGATAAGTCGTTTACAGATTTTAGGGTTAGGGTTGGGTCAGGGTCTGATGTCAGGACCAAATGAACAAAACTTTGATCCCATGGTACATAGTGAATCTCACCAAGTGTCTTCTGATATCAAATATATCAACACGAGTTCATTAAAGTAAAAAGTAGGGTTTTCTTTACTTTAATCAACGAGTTTTGATATATTTGATATCAGAAGACATGAGGGTGAGATTCTATATATCATCCAAAATCATTCTTATTACGTTTCAATGAAATTTATTGTATATCTCTGGGCTCAGCTCTGCCATTTGACTTCAAATTTGGTGATGACATAGCATTGTGACGTCATCATGGTTTTGATGTCCTATCAGTGTGATGTCAGTACTCGATGATGTAAAAGCATTGTGATGTCATGTAGTTGACGTTGAAAGGGCATTGTTCAAAATATACTGCCAAAACGATATCTCCTAGAAGATATAACCCTTGATCTCAAACAAGCGATATCTCCTGTGAAACACAGTTTTGGATGATAAAAGGTACCTCTCCACAAAAGTTCAGCTTTTGGGCTATATGTGGTCTGTACTAAAACTCCGAGTATAACATATGTAGCATGAAGAAATACACGAGAGTGGTATACTAAGCTGTTTGTGAGTTAACATAAAATAAGTATATACAAAGATTTTAAATACACTTGTGGTATGTAATTGATTCTTACATTATCATAAGAACAATCAATATAAAATGCTATTCAACCTTGACAAAACGTTTAAACTTTGGAATTTGTGAAATTATGAAATTATGAAGAAACTTCGTGTATAGATTCTAATATTGTCTATTCTACATATTGTCTGTACAATTCTGTCATGAAGATTCCTTAATGTTTAAGAACCTAGAAAAGTCTACAACAGAATTACAGAGCTCAATTCAATTCTGATATTATTTACAAAAGTTGTTCATGTGTGGGTATGAGGGCCCCAAAAGTAGAATCAGGAAAACATAGAATTAGCATGTTTATTTTAGTTTCTAAGTTGACTAGAAGCCGATATATCGCAAAATTTGTGTTTTGATGGCGGCCATTTTGAAATCCAAGATGGCCGCCTCAACCGTGTCTGTGCATTGGTTTTTGGATACACTATGCTTTGATGATTCCAAAAATGTATAGTTTTGCTAATCTCCAAAAATTTTGAACAAAAAATACATAGTGAACCTGACTATTATTAACGTAACTAAAGTATTTTCCTGATTATCCTGCATAGTCCCATAAACCCCCTTTAGTGCCATAGGACCATTTATGGTACCAAACTATGACCCCAACTAACCTCATTGCTATTTTTTTTAATTATAGATCAAATCAAGTTGACAATAAGTTTGACAGAAACCCTGTCAACTAAGCTTCAATTTTATACCACATTTGTGCAATATAACTAAATATTAACAGAGATATCATGAATTTCACACACAACAGTGGTTAACAAAGTTAATCCTCTCTGCCATGGTGCCATTGTCTACCTCTCTACATTGAGTATCTAAATGTATGCAAATTTTACAGTGAAAGAACAATGTAACACAAACAACAAAATTCACCAAAACAATCTACAGTGTGTCTAGTTTTGAAATCACATGCTAATGATAAAAAAAAAAAGACTTTGAATAACGGCCTGGTGACATTTTATGTACAACGTTGATGTAAATCTTGAGTGACTCAAAAAAGTAAGCGGCCGGGCACCAAGAGTCCACTGTGTTGTTGGATGTCACATATGACAAACGTTATAAATGGTGTGCCTGCTCCTGACAATTACTGTTTTAATGAAAATCAACTGAGTATGGCGATGTAAGGGTGAAAGTAGTAATTTCTGATCGAAAACCGGACAATGCACCTCGGCTGACGAATTTCAAATAGTCAAACGCAATTTTGGAAATTCATGTACAACAAACAAAAAGAGAAATTTGTATTGGTAATATTTAATAGGTCATAGCGAATTTCAAATAGTCAAACGCAATTTTGGAAATTCATGTACAACAAACAAAAAGAGAAATTTGTATTGGTAATATTTGATAGGTCATAGAACTACTGTGCATGTACTTCGATTTCTTTTATGTATAAGGATATTTCTCGATTTCAATTGGTGTCGTTCCTGAAGCTTGGGAAAACAGGATATATAACACCTATTTTCAAAGGGAATGGAGACTCATCCACTCCTGATAATTACAATATATTCTTAAAGCAAAACAATCCGCCCCAAATTTTATGATTTACGATGAGTTGGGCAGATATCCTATTGATATTCACATGAAAGCCAAACGTATCAATTATTGGTGTAAAATAACTGAAACTGGTAAATGTCCCCACATTCTCTATAACATAATGACCTTACGGCCATCTAACCAAGATGCTGAATTCGACCAACTTGAAATTGTAAAAAAGTATTCTGCAAAACGTTCGACTTTCGTATATTTGGCATTCTCAATACTTTCCAAGCATCCACTGGTTAAAAATTCATGTCAAAATTACTTTAATAGACCAGCTTAAGCAAGCATGGTACGCCGATGCTCAAAATTCCTGCAAAGGAAAGTAAACTGCCAGGCAAAAGAAAGTACTCATCTCAGTTGGTTTCGATTAATTCAATATTTAAAAGAAATCAGATGCATTTTACTGTGGCACGATAAAATAATACTTATCTGCAGTAGTTTGAATGAATTAATTGGTAACTGTGGTTCAAATTAAGTTAAAATATCTCTGTGTAATGAAGACAGGGGTAAGAAATGAAATTTACACCAACATGACCCCTACCTACTGTTGTAAATGTGTGCACTGAGAATCAGACACATTTGATAAACAAATTAAAAAATTTGATGAGAAAAATTACTTTGATGGGAAAATCTGACTTTGATGAAGAAAAAATAGTTTATGGACAAAAATGACTTAAATAACTCTGCTTAAAAAACTGACTTAGATGAAAAAATGATTTTGAATAAATAAATAAAGTAATTTTTGATGAAAAAATAAATTTGGGGAAAAAATAAATTTGGGGAAAAAATTAATTTGATTAAAAAAATGACTTTGATGAGAAAAATGACTTTGATGAGAAAAATGACTTTGATGAGAAAAATTATTTTGATTTTAAAAAATGACTTTGATGGAAAAAATCTGACTTTGATGAAGAAAAAATATCTTTGATGAAAAATTGACTTTGATGAAAGCTTGACTTTGAATTTTAAAAAATGACTTTTGATGAAAAATACATTTGATGAAAAAATTAATTTGATTAAAAAAATGATTTTGATGAGAAAAATGACTTTAATGCAAGTTATTGTGACGTAGGCTGGCTTGGAGGGGGTGGGGGGATCTTTTTGGTGACAGGCGCCAGGTGTTCAGCTGATGGGTGAGAAGAAATAGTCTGTGTGTATGTCAGAGGGGGTAAAGTTGAGAGGGTGCCTGGCTTTGAGGGGAAGGTGGCTGGCTTGGCTTGGCTGAGCTGAAGGCTGAGAGAAGGGAGCGTGTGTGTATGTTATAGGGGTTGAATGTGTGAGGTGTTCACATTAAAATGGCCGCTCGATTGTAGTACAAGTGATCTGACTGATGTAGCGAAACAACCATCTTGCTGTCTGACACCTCAAAATCGCATATTATCTGAACATATACATCTCAGTTCCACAATACTGTCGCTGTAGACGTCGCATCATTGCACCGTTTGCTGTCGACGTACCGGACCATAGAGATACTTTACCCTCTAACGTAAGAATATATTGGATTAACTTTAATAATAAATGGCAAACTTGACAAAAATTGATATGTAAAAAGGTGTTACAGCGCATTTAAACCAAGTATTTCAAGTTAAACAAATGGCAATATAAGTATTCATACCATTATAATGCTGGCCCCTCTTACCGACTGTCAATATATCTAAGTGTGCCAAGAATACCACCTTATTCAAGCCTACCTTGATGACTAATTGATGTATTAAACATGGTACGCAAATATACCAGAAAAACTCAACAAGGCAGCTACGGACCTGAAGCATTGACAAATGCCTTAACTGATATCCAAGCAGGGACATCTGTGCGTGAAGCTTCTAGGAGTTATGAGATTCCAAGGAGAACTCTCCATCGCCACATGAAAGGAGAGGTGAAATCTAAGGGGTTGCTTGGGAGATTTAGAAAAGTTTGTGATGACAAATTCGAATCCGCAATGGTATGTCACGTTCTTCAAATGAAAAACATCTTCTACGGATTGACCCCAGTAGAGATTCGAAATCTGGCATATGCGCTTGCAGAAGAAAACGGCCTCAACCATCCCTTTAACAAAACTACAAAGAGAGCAGGAGCAGATTGACTCAACGGATTTATTCAGCTGCATCCAGATTTATCCATTCGAAAGCCTGAAGCTACAAGCATTTCAAGAGCAGTTGCTTTCAACAGACCATCAGTGAACATCTTCTTTAACAACCTCAAGGAACAGATGGAAAATCATTCTTTCTCTGCAGATGCAGTCTGGAACATGGATGAAAGTGGTACAACGAATGTTCATCGTCCAAGGAATATTGTGGCAAAAAAGGGCCAGAAACAAGTCGGGAAAATAACGAGCGGAGAAAGGGGCAGAACAGTCACTGTTCGTGTATGCTGTGTGAATGCTGGTGGCACATACATACCTCCAATGCTTATCTTTCCCCGCAAAAGAATGCCTGCGGCCTTGATGAAGGGAGCACCGCCACGATCTGTCGGAAAGGCAAGCGACAATGGATGGATAAATAATGATCTGTTCCTGTGTTGGCTTCAACATTTTGTCAGCTACGCTAAGCCTAGTGTGAAGAGAAAATGCTTGCTCATTCTGGATGGTCACGGGAGTCATAAAAGTCTGGCAGCTATCAACTATGCGAGGGATCATGGCATTGTCATCATTGTGCTACCACCATGCACACACCACTCACAAGAACTTTCTTTGGACCTCTCAAGACCAACTACAACAAGGAAGTGGACAAATGGATGACAATGAATCCTGGAGGCAGAGTGTCCTTCTTCGACATGGCGAAATTGTTTGGCGGTGCTTACAAGGCAACAGCAACAATGTTGAAAGCGACGAATGGTTTCTCTTGCATTGGAATATACCCATACAATCCAGATATCTTCAGTGATGACGATTTCGCAGCATCTGCTGTCACTAATGAACCGGAACCGGAAGCCAACCGGGACCAAGCAGAGCTGCCACCAGCTGAAGCCCCAGTACTAGACACAGGCGAAGCCAACAGGGACCAAGCAGAGCTGCCACCAGCTGAAGCCCCAAGACGAAGCATAGACGAAGCCAACCGGGACCAAGCAGAGCTGCCACCAGCTGAAGCTCCAGGACCAAGCACAAGCGAAGCCAATCGGGACCAAACAGAGCACGTGAACCCAGGACAAGATGTGAGAAAGCAAATTGAAGACCTGTCACCACTGCCACAGAAACGAAAGCCTCGTACTCGTAAAAGAAAATCTGAATCCTCGGCAGTTGTCACATATTCGAAAGAATCTAGGAAAAAAAGTCACAGGTAAAAAAGTCACAGTAAAAAAGTCATGGAAAAAAAGTCACAGGAAAAAAAGTCACAAATTTTATTAAAATGCATATAAGTGACTAATTCTTTCATTATTTTAGTAAATAATCCTTTGATATGCATTTTAAATTATTGTTTGTTGTAAATCCACATATTTTTAGAACCATTTAAGCTTTGATAGTAAGGTAATTGGCTTTATTGTAATCACAAATTGAGTGTTGTTTTTGTTAAATGCTATGAATAGCCATGAACTGTTGACTTGTGTTGTTTTTGTTAACAGCCAATCAGTATGTATACTTAGTAGATTGAGAATACCCACTCTAAAATCTTTTGATGTTTTGATTGAGTTTTTTTATTTTAATTTTTTTATTTGTTCCCAAGGGTATCATACAAATACAAAGTACATAATACAGAGTACAACAGAGTTCAAAGAGATGGTACAACAAAATACATCTGCAGTTGATTATACAAATGTAATTATGAGCATGGAGCTATGGAGGATATTATTAATTAAATTTGTTAACTAAATGTTTCCATTTATTCTCAAATTTATACATTTAATCATATCTTTTGAAAATGAATTTTTCAACTTTATAAATGTCCTTTAAAATATTTAAATAATTGCTGAAATTCAATAGCGAATTCTTTATATTACATAAATTGATGTATTTCTTTGCTGATAAGATGATATGGTTGATCAAAATATTATTGTATTTTTCTGTGCTTATCCTTCAAATTCTGTGATGTTTAATAAAAAGTTGTGACTTTTTTACCTTAAATTCAGCTTTTTGGTAACTTCTACATCTTTTTTATCCAAATTAGGCTTAATGTGTTTTAAAATGTTTTATCGCCGTAAATTTTTAAAGCATACTGTTTCTTAACTTTTATTATTTTATGAATAGTTTTACATATATATATATTTATATGAACTGATTTTTATGAAGAGGCTCCAACAGCATACATCGCCTTTAGTTTCAGGTATGAGTTTAAGGGTTGCTAACATTATCTCAGTAATTGGACTTGATCCTTTAATTGCTAGCATCTTTAAAAGGGATCTTAATGTCTCGTTCATATCACTAAAGCCTCGGTCCGAACCCACCGTACGTTTTTTTGTCCGTACGTTTTTTGGGGAGACCACGTTTCTGAAAAACGTTGGGAGGATGTGGAAAACGCAGGGAGGGAGCAAAATCAACGCACGTCACACGCAAGGTGTAAGTACGTTGCCCGCACGAAATGCCTGGCCGTGCGTTTCGCACGTTGTAAGTGCTTACAACGTACTTACACCTTGCGTGTGACGTACGATTGTCACGTTATCGTACGGATGCCGTACTTACATGTGCTGCAAACGCACGATGTCATCACTTACACGCACGGTGTAAGTGCGTGCAAGTGCAATGAACTTAAGTTTTTCAACCCGATTTCAGGCACCCAGGGGGTAGGGGTATATATAGGGCGACCTTCAGAGGTTCTCTCTCAGAGCTGCTGCCTCAAGATGCTGCCCATTCAACTCAGAGACTCCCGCTTCTGATGCTGCAAGAGCAGCTTCAAATGGCAGCGCATAATAACTGCAGAAATCAGTGCGCACAACGTACGTTGTTATTGCGGAGCACGTGCTTACTCGGCACTGGCAACGTGAGTGTTGGATGCTCATTTGTCAGTTGAACTGGGGAAGTGTCGAGTAAGCACGGACGACGCACTGACGACGCACTTGCAACGTGCGTCGTCCGTGAAGTATGTGTCAATTTGAAAAACTTAAAACACTCACATAGTCCTTGCGTTGTGCGTACAGTGTCCGTAGAGTGCAAGCACGGAAGTCGTACGTGTGGAAAATACGCAGCTCGCACGCAGCGAAAGTTCTGCATGCTCTAAAAGCGCTACGGCGTGTCTGCGTGCTCCCAAATCCGTACGATGTCGGTACTTACAACGTACGGCTACCACTATTTTACCAACTTTTATGCACGTAGACAGCACGCACTTGCAAGTACGGCGGGTTGTGACCGCCGCTTAGGTGATTAATCTTTATATCACGATTCATGGCAGAGGTCCAAAACCGGTGTATTTTCCCCTCTACAATACTTTTTAATAATTCAAGTGATTGCGCCATTGTGTAAATTTGAATTTTGCAAAATAGTTATTATATTTGTGTAATAGTATAAGGTATGACGGAGATTTCAAATGGAATATACAGTTATTTCACGCCGATCATTGCTCGTCGTGTAATAACATGTCTCATTGAGTGTGCCAATTATATTTTCTCGGCACGAGCGTATTACTAGGGGAATTCCACGTGTTTTACTTTCGCAAAGAAACAAGTCGTTGGAATTCTTGCAATTATTATATATAGTGGAAGGAATCATGGGTGATGTAAGCCATGCCCCTCATGCATAAATACGCACCTTGTCAAATAGAGACAGTCACTTTCATTAAGCTTTAATGCAAATTATCAACTTAGACAGGGAGGCTCATCTCTGTAACACTTTCTATAGTTTATCACTAACAATATCTTCAAAATACAACCAGAGTTTATGTCAACGCTGTCTGACCTGTTCCAACATTTCATCGTCTTAGTACGGGTAAATCAGCTATAAACATTCGAAAAGATACATAATTTTAAACATCAGTTCAGTCCAACTCACTTTAAAACATTTAACTATGCTATGTATATCAGCTGGTGTCTAATCAGGTATTCCTGGTATCGTTCTGGGACTGGTACATTATCACTGCTACTGGTAGTCAGCCAATCCTTTCCTCTAGACGTGCTACTAGACACGTAGTCAGAGCTTGACGTAATCACTTCTCTAAATTACACTAGCATGACTGCTGACTAAATATTAGTCTTACACTCAGACTATGTAAAAAAAAGTATTCATTCTGAAAATATCACCATTTTATTAAATATTGAAAGGAGACTGTAAGAAGTGGAATTTTCATATATATATATATATATAGGCTCCTTTTCATTTATTTTTTTTACAGTCTAAGTGTTAGACTAACTAAATATCTGTACTTTTCAGTTTTAGAGTGTCAGTTTGACATAGAAAACTTGAGATATTTACAATTGAAAATCATAAATATGATAAAATCCACCGAAGTGAGTACTTTCTTTTACCTGGCAGTTTATTATCATTTATAAAAAAAACTCACTCGCTTAAGAACCCTATTTTTAGATCTCAAAACAAAATTACGTACTTGGTTAATAAAATTAAAAATATCTGTTTAAGATAACCCATTGAGACGGGAAGATTGTTTAATGTTACACGAGAAAACAGAATATGTACGCTTTGTAAAAATCATGGTGTTTGTGATCAATGTTCAACGTAAAAAAAAGTTCCCTCTTATTTGTGTAATAACCCTTATATTTACAAATTTATCTAGCTTATGAAAGCGGATTATACTCCTCTAATTTTCAAATTATCACATTTTGCAAATAAACTGTAATTAATATCTTCTAAACTACATTTATGAATTTGAAAGTGTATATGTATGTTCTCTATAACTTTTTGTATGGTTTATGAGAATAAAATTCGGTTCCGACACAAATAATTATCATATATTAAGCGATTGCGGATGAATATGCAAGTTGATTAAACTTATTTAAATCGAAATCAGCACATGTGTGTTTTGTGCACGTAAAAAAGCAAAATAAAATATTATCAAAAACACCAGGGCTCCGTTCCATAACAGCGAGCGCTTATAATCGCCTATTGATCGCTCAATGAAGCGCTCAATGTAGCTCATTCTCTCCTAAACGACACGTTGCGATTCCTCGAACTTTGCTCGCCTTGTTACGTAGCGCTACATTGAGCAATCGCGTTCAAGAGAGGTTTCAAAGTAATCGCTCAATATCTCAATTACATGGCCCAGATTTCACAGCACATTATATGATCTCAGGTTGGCAAGTTTTAAAGGGGCAGTAGCACGTTTTTTGCAAATTTTATTTTTTCAAATTTCCCATTTATAATTGTAGTTTATGTCATTTATATTTACTTTACAGGGTAAAACATCTTATTACACAAACAAATTATCCATAGTGGTAATAACAGTGTTGTGTATAAAGCAAAAATTGCATGGCTGCCATTTTATTGTGAACACATTTTATTATTTTGTATAAAAAACCGATTCCCATGGCTTTACTGAACCATGTACACTCATTTTTTAACTTGATTTTCTGAAGTAATAGGGATGTTTTATCATTAGTGACATTATTTTTCAAATACATTTCATCGACTTATTTGAGCGAAAAAACGTGCTACTGCCCCTTTAAAGTACATCAGAAAGAGATCAAGTTCAGGTACGATGGAGTTACAACGTGGTGCTGTGAATTACTGTGATGTTTCCTAAGCATGTTTTCCTATGTCTTAATCAATATATAAAAGTAGTTTATACCTGTGTCATGGTGTTACATAAATGTGGTTAAAACAATATTTATTTCAAAAGAAAGGGATTGGTAAACAGGCTAGCAAGCTCCCATACATGTGTATAACAGGCTCAGGGCTTGTTCAGACCTAAAAGATAAAATTGTATAATGAAGCAATACAAATACTGTGTTTCCTCTAATAGGGCCCCGGGCCCTTATTAACATGTAAAGGGTCTTAACCCCCGGCGCTTCCCGGCTCTTATTTGAGACCCGGCCCTTATTTTGTTTTTGACCAATACACACGATAACCTTTGATAACCTCTTAGAATAACACAGATTCCTCTTCGTTTGACAAAAACCTAATTTAGTGTGGTAGTTTAACTCTCTTTTTGTGATTCACTGTCTTATGGTTGCTGCCTTACCCTTAATATTGGGCTTCTCAGCAAAAAATAGCTCATGATTTGTTCATACTCAATATTAATTTGACACGAATCTAAAATCTAATGTAAAAGGGGGATTAAACTGACCTTGAGGTTTTCCTTAGAGCAGAAGACCGAAGCGTAGCAATTTTTTCCATTTCATAAAACGTCAAATGTCAACATTTTGATTATTTCATGTTTTATCACGGTTTCAATGCTCATTTACTATTATTTGGTTCCCCCAACCCCTCTAGATCCGGCAATGGTAATCAAACTAGCCCTTTCCACTTCCTCGGTGGCATTGAGTTTCCAAGTTTGAAGAGGGAAGGGTTTCGATTCCCGCCATCTCAAATCTGGTAACATTATTTTTGTAAACTTAATTTTCTTTAATAATTGTTGTCAATAGAGTTTAAATAAAACAATTATTTGGCCTGGCAACTAACTCTAAAGCCTTGTTTATACGGCGAACTTTGCACATATGCAATATTGCTTTTGGTAGTAATATACACACGTGAGTAAAAGTAAAATTACTATGCGTTCATATATAAGTGTTTAATTTCTGCCTAAGCAAATGTGCTTCTAAATCTTCTAATATATGAATAGAGAATTCCCTAAACATGCCAATTAATATGTAGTAGATGTAAACTAAATGCATGACATAAATGTATATCTGTCAACATTGGTTTGACTATATCACCCTGATTATAACGAAAATCGGATAGTCAGATGGATTTCGAAGGTCACCGCGTGCAAGAAGGAGATTATCCTGTATAGAGAATTTGAAAAATCAATATTAAGAGTTTCCAAAGGTCTCTAATATATTTTCCTAACCTGTCTAAAGTCACCAAGCCTGTATACGACGAACTTTTACCAGAATAGTTAAAATTCAATATTTACTCACGGTAGTAAACCTTTACACCTGCCCCTGACTAGGTGCAAATTTGCTTACGGTAGTGAAAAATTTGCTAACGGTAGTAAAATATACATATGTGCAAATGCGTCCATACGGCGAATTTTGCTCATATATGAGCAAATTTGCATATGTGTAATGCTTTACTCGTATGCAAACGCTCGCCGTATAAACATGGCTTTAGTCTACTTCAAGGTATTGCTGTCAGCAGTAAAGCCTACTATGAGGTCTTGGTTTCATAGTTAAACGTCATATATATACGGGGTTGCTCTCGGAATAAAAACCTCATACTGATATATTCCAGGTAAACGAAGTAATCTACAACAAGGGTGAAATCCGACTTATGTTTATAAATCGCGATGTAAACATAAGTCTTACGTTCATAGTTAAACGTCATATGGGGTTATGCTCAGGATAAAAGCCTTATAAGAATTTATTCCAAGTAAACGAAGTCATGTACAACACAAATGGTGAAATCCGTCTTTGGTTTATAAATCGCGATGTACCCACTATAAGTTATAGCCTTTCCGCTGTTCCATTGTCTCCCATTTACGAAGGAGATCTGCTCTATTTGTGATGTATTGATGATGAGTATAGGGTTAACCTGCCAGCTTCAATTACCATTAACTCAAATTGACAGTTCCCATACACCACTTTGTAACATCTCACTCTCCAGATATTGATTTAAGCCGGCAAGTGATGATGTGCCAGGGTCGAAAATAAATGAATCGATCGATACATCGCCTTCATGGTAATCCACATTGGAGTATCAGTTCCAGATTCGTCGCAAAGTCGTTCTCAAAATTGAAGATATGAACATTCGATTCTTCTACATATGTATAATGCCAGTGTATAAACGTCATAAAACATTGTTCTTTTGTATACAAACTGTTATTCCTTGCAGTACTAGATCACATTAACAGAAAGAGAAAAACTTCATTTATTGATGACGATTGGGGGCAAATAGACCAGGAAGTGGTAATTACGTATCCAAAAACCGATAGCGTGGACGAAACGAGAGATTTTACAGCCGCTTACATCATTTTTCGCTGGTATGTCTTTCGTCTCCTCCTATACTATAACTTGTTAATAATAATAATAATAAGTTTTCGTCAAAATGATACTTTAAAATAGGTTATTTAATATTTAAATGCAATTTAAAGTATAATTGGTCGCTTTCCTCATTCATACAAAAATAGTGACGACCCAAGAAAGATGACCTCATCTAGAAAACGATTTCAATGAAACGTTTTTGAAACTTCAAAACCTGGTTCTGTGAGGTTCAAGCGCCTTATCACTGAGAGAGCATGGATGTTTTGTACGCATTATAACTTATTATCTTTCAGAAGAAGCACTTATGAGAACATGAAGAACCTTTTGCCATGGTATGATGTCCGCTGTCCTGTTAACTTTTCGCTTTTTCAACATTTTCTAAAGAATCAATGGCTCTATAGGCAGATGACATTTTATGGTCAATGATGATTATGGATTGTAGATTTTGTGACTGTATCCTCTTATAAGAGCCACAGGGGCCAAAAGCTAAACGTTTATTCTCCCCCAGAATCAAAAGCCATAGAAAGTTTAAACTCCATTGAAGGGGATTTTAAGGTGTAAATTTGGTGAAAGGCCAAAGAACGTTTTTGTCAATGGAGACTATGTATATTAGATTTGGCGCCTTGGTGGCCCCTAATGCCCCTAATACAGCGTTCACACCCTAATATCCACATGCATATCCTTTCAAGAAACAAACAAAAGACAAGAAAGCTGAAACCGTCTGTACTCTTTGACAAATTATATATTGATAAAAAATTGCAGATTTGGTGACTCTTTCGTCTCTAATAAGGATTTCTGGCCACGACCTACAAACCTATTTTAGTTTTCCTTTTCGTAATCAAAATCCACAGAGAGCGTAATATGTTTTACAGAATCCTAAGCCAATGAGATTTTAAAAATCTGGTGATTAAGTAGTCAAAAGTAAGCCAAACGAAATGCAATAAAAAGCTGAAATCTCTTTTACAAACTTGTTTACAGATGGGGATAATAAATTGTATATTTGTTTAACGTCTGACAACTACTTCATATAAGATTTATATTTTCAACGTTTTAAAGTGTTTATCTAAATGATGTCGAGCTTTTAGTTTTGAATGCATAATTCTTTTGCCGGGTACGTCCATTTATATGAGAGGAAAATGAGTTGGTTTATCACGTGAAATAACATATATGTATAAACAGGAAAATCCATCTCGAATTTGGTTTCCATTTTTTTAAATATAGTAATAATGAGGATACTTATACCGCGCTGAACTCCACGTCACGAAAGGCATGCTCGAAGCGCACACACATTATTACCCAGGTGTTAGGACAAACATCATTCTCTTTTCCATGCTCAACTCACTGGGAGTATGCAACGTAGCTGCCAATGAAGGCGCTGTTAAGGTGATCTCTCACATTGCCTCCATTTCCAGGTACAGGTATTTGTACTGTTGAGTGATCAGAGGTACACTTTGAATAAAGTCACTTGCCCAAGGTAACACCACAAGTCTTCACAACTCATGTCTCTGTGTGGGGCATGGAATCAACCCTTCAAACTCTCATTTTATTCAGCCATGGGTCACCCACCCATTCGGCGAGCCGCGCCGGTTCTTGCTGAACTTCACTCATAGCGGTCAACTGAGCTATCCATATACGGGCAGGTAGGCAGGTAGGCAGAATATAACGACGACATAGAAAGATATAGAAACTTTGGGTATATGACAATGTTACCTACATGCTAAACACGAGATCAAGATTATTTTGAATAATTATCAATTATATAGAATGATGGGTTTATAAGTAAGGGAGAAAACCCTCGGTGTGGTTTTGGTAGACATTTCAAAAACCTGAGGGTGGCTGGGAATGAAAAGTAAAACCGAGCTTGCGTTTTACTTATTATTCCGCCACCCGAAGGTTTTTTAAATGTCTACCAAAACCCCACCCGAGGGTTTTCTCTGACGTATATACCGCCATACGTTTTAAATACAAAGATGAAAGCAATCGTGTGAATGTTTCAAGCCTTCGTGATGTAAGTTTGAGGCGCACATAAAATATCTCAATGTTGGAAACGGACCGAGTAGATAAGATACCAACACACAATCTTCTAATGATCACCAATCCTCTGTGGTCTTGTGCGATAGTCTTGGGCTACAAATCGGAGGGTTGCTGGTTCTATTCCCGCAATGTCAACTATGCAAATTTTAAACTAGGAAGTTTTTGAGAACCTAAGTCAACAAGAGATTGACGTTGTTTGGAGTTAGGTCTTATAATTAGATTGTAAAACTTCAGGTCTTACTAAATGTTGAAAATTAACCTGTAATGGGGTTAACTTTCGACCGTTGGTAAAACCTCTAGTCGTAGTAAAAGCTTAAAATTAGTCGTGAAACCTGCTCAAAGGTTATAACAAGAAATGCATGCAGTTACCTAACAATGTACAGCGATCTCCTGAGATAGATTTATACCAATACATAAGCAGGAAACATACATCAAACAGAATTAAATGCAAACATCGTTTTCAGTTCAAAACAGTTCAAATAATGTTTCCAAACACGCATTTATGATCAAAAACCCTCAGCATCGTATACGGCTTCCAGGAGATGACAGTTTTAAAGGTTGACTTGGAAATATGTTTCACACGTGTTTGTTTTAGCAAGTATTTCCTTCGTTTTAGTTATGCAGTTACCTGCTTTTTGTGAATAATAAACTTCAATCACGAAATGCAAATACCATAACAGGTTTACATTGATTATTTATTGTTAGGGCGACGTGACTAACTCATCACTTCATCAGTTATTTATATCCCCCGCCATTTAATGTTATTTACTGTGGTCTCTATTAGATGATATCGTTTTATATACCTCAATGGCCATTTAACAGTCTTTGAATTCAGTTGTATTTCCGGGAGGACTTCCCTACGAAAGGAAATATGGTCTTACAATTCCTATTGAGAAGGCCTTATACTGGATAACACTCCTGTGAGTGCCTTGAACGGAATAATAACCTTCCAGTATAAGGGCCTCCAAGTAATAATAACCCAGAATAAGGGCCTCCAAGTAATTATAACCCAGTATAAGGGCCTCCAGGTAAAAAAAATTGCACCCAAAAAATTCCCAAGTCCTATTAGGACTTAGTAATCAATCCACAAATTTGCCACGTTTTCTTAGAAAAGAAATAAAGTTCGCTGTACCCCAATGTGTTTTGTATTCTAAGATGCCTAGTGGCTAGAACAATCGAATTTTTTTTGGATTGATTGATTGAAAACATATTTTATTCATTTAAGAAATGAATTGGGCACAAGTTGTGAAACTTATACAAGGGAAGTATAGGCAAGGGAAGTATATACAAGGGAAGTATAGGCAAGGGAAGTATATACAAGGGAAGTATATACAAGGGAAGTATATACAAGGGAAGTATAGGCAAAGGAATTAAGTTTATACAAGGGAAGTATAGGCAAGGGAAGTATATACAAGGGAAGTATAGGCAAGGGAAGTATATACAAGGGAGTATAGGCAAGGAAAGTATATACAAGGGAAGTATAGGCAAGGGAAGTATATACAAGGGAAGTATAGGCAAGGGAAGTATATACAAGAAAAGTATATACAAGGGAAGTATAGGCAAGGGAAGTATATACAAGGGAAGTATAGGCAAGGGAAGTATATACAAGGGAAGTATATACAAGGGAAGTATATACAAGGGAAGTATAGGCAAGGGAAGTATAGGCAAGGGAAGTATATACAAGGGAAGTATAGGCAAGGGAAGTATATACAAGGGAAGTATAGGCAAGGGAAGTATATACAAGGGAGTATAGGCAAGGAAAGTATATACAAGGGAAGTATAGGCAAGGGAAGTATATACAAGGGAGTATAGGCAAGGAAAGTATATACAAGGGAAGTATAGGCAAGGGAAGTATATACAAGGGAAGTATAGGCAAGGGAAGTATGTACAAGGGAAGTATAGGCAATGGAAGTATATACAAGGGAAGTATATACAAGGGAAGTATATACAAGGGAGTATAGGCAAGGAAAGTATATACAAGGGAAGTATAGGCAATGGAAGTATATACAAGGGAAGTAGGGAAGTATATACAAGGGAGTATAGGCAAGGAAAGTATATACAAGCAAACTATATGCAAGGAAAGTATTATTCAAGGGAAGTATATGAATGGAACTATATCCAAGGGAATTATATAGAAGGGAGCTATATGGAAGAGAACTATATCTAAAGGAAATATATTTAAGTGAACTGATTGCAAGGGAAGTATATGTAAGGGAATCAGATGTGTAGATATTGACATGAGGTTTTGACTTTAGTATATATGACACGATCAACTGCGGTTTTCAGAAGTACACTAATCGAATGTTACTTATTTGACTGGTAGGCCTATTGTTCAATGTTCATGTTGATGGTTTTTTGTTTACAAAATTAATGCAACGTAATGCAACTTAATTTACATGATTTTATTAAATTCTGAAAGTTCTTGAACTATTTTTTCTCTGGATAAGCAACGCAATGTAGTGTTCAGATTGTATATAAACTGAGGTACAAAAGAAACGTTACACCCTATTGTTTCACTCATGTATACAGTAAAAATAACAAAACAAATTGATATGATAGAACCGGGAAATGATTTAATGTTAAATGTTGACTGATTCGGCAAACAATCATACTCGTTTTACTTCAAACATGCAGGACCAAGAGGTATAAAATAATTGTTACACCAACATGACCCCTACCATGTTTATAATGTTGTAAATGTGTGCAGAATCAGGCACATTTATTGATTTTCACTTAGCAGATGTCTTATATGTCGATGAACAGTTGTGTTTTATCTTAATTAATTTTAGAAGATTCAAGAATTAAAAGTTTATTTTTTTCCCAAAAAAATCAAAACCACATAGAATTATTCCTTGGCTGATGACTAAACGCCTGCACTTTTCAGTTTTAGAGTAAAACTTCGGAAACATAAGATATATGTAATTGAAAATCAAACATATGATAAAACCAAATGAGGTGTTAAGTTTCTTTTGTACTTCAGTTTATATTTGTATATATAAATATACACATGCAGTTACAAGCATATACATAGAAATACATTTATAAATACATATATATTTATTCCACGAGATATTGAATAACATTCCTTCTAGGGGGAAGTAATGTGTAAGCTACAAAGAGAGCTTTTAAGTTGGATAGCTTGCGGTCAATCTAGTCCTAGAATGAATACAACATATATGTTCATGTATTACATCAGTCGACCAATTCATAACAAAACATTCTCTAAAAAGAACAAGTATTCATCAAACAACTCCAATTTGCAAAGTATCCCCCGAGTAGTTTGAAATAACTGATAAAAATCAACTTTTAAACTAACTGCAATTTCGCAAAATAACAAAACGCAAATATTGAAATAGAGACTATTTTCATATGCAAGTTCCGAACGACAATACATTTTGAATCAGTTTTCCGTGTTTAAATTTCAATGTGCTAAGCTTTCTGAATACGTGACTATAAAACTACTGATAAAAGTATAAATTTATTTTGTAATATGAAGTTACAGGAACCAAATTCGTTTCCTTATAGTATATTGCATGCTAGAGGTAAAAAGTATAGCCTACAGGATTAATGATCAGTGTGCTCGAAATTAATATTAAGAAAAATTGTGTCATAAACTATGGACTTGGTAATAACAATATTGAAATCGTCTTTTAATTTTTCTGTAGTCGCCTATGTTTTATTAGCAGATTGAATCATTTATTTGAATAATTTATTCCTCTGTCAATATTCCATTAATCCAATATATCCTGGATGAATTATCCTCGCCTGATCCTGTTAAGATTATTAAAATTGCACTATAATCCTGTCATTTGTGCATGTTTAATCGTAGTCATCCGGTTAACTCATATTACAACGAGAGTTATTTCCGTACACAAACACCTGCTTGAAGAAGTGGCGCACTGCCATCTAGCGGAAGAAATTCGCGTACCTGCTCCTAGTGCATTATGGTATATATCGCCGATTCATGACGTCACATGGTGCAAACCCAGCATTCGAATTTCTGTACAGGCGAGTTTGTTTGGCAAAGACACTGTCTTGTATGTGCCCCGATCACCCCATATTCATTCTCTGGATTTTAAAGGATTATTAGCAACTGTTTACATGTCGATGTGGGTGTCAAAAGGCTAATTTGTTGGCAAAATGCTCAAGTGTATCCCTCTATTTCGCGCTTGCAATCGTCAGGTTGAGTATGTGGATCGACGACATTGGGGCCTTACTACGGTGCCAGATGATGTTTTCAGATACGCGAGGAGTCTTGAGGAATTGTTACTCGATGCCAATCAAATAAAGGATCTCCCCCGGGTAAGTATGACCCACATTTCAAGTTCGATCCGTCGCCGATTGCCGGTAAATGGTGCATGTCTGACACCTCTGCTCTCTTCCAGGGGTTCTTCCGCCTCGTTCAACTGAGGAAACTGAGTCTTAGTGACAATGAAATCGGCCGCTTGTCATCAGATATTGGCAGTTTCGTCAACCTTATGGAGTTGGATATTAGCAAGAACGGTAAATATCTGCATTTATCCTGTTTATCATGCACTACACACACACACCTGAGAGGAGGTAAAATTCCTAAGATGGCGGCGGCCATCTTTACAGGCGCTAAATCGGTGTGTACGGTATTCGTAATCTGGGCGTGTTACTTTGGAATGCGATTGAGTGACGAGACATACAAATCGAAGCGCTTACACGTGTTGCTTCTATGAAAATATAGGCGAGAAAATGGTGCTATTAAAGAGGCCAACTCGCGACACACATTCAATTATTACCGGCTGACCTGTTACTGATGAATGTAAACAAACCTGGCAGAAAAGGCTTACACATGCAGAAACTCACTTCATCACTGTCTAGAACTTTGCTTGTCGATTAATGTGCCATTGTGAGCTTAGAACAAGACATATTTTATTTAGATTATCTTACATCAAATATTTTTTGGAACTGGTTGAATAGTAATATTTAGGTTTATATTAGTTCTGTGCCAGGTGTTTATGAGAGGTCATGTCAACCCTAATTATAGTAAGATTAAACTGCTTACACTCTCTTCATCAGTCACTCTATCATAGCAGGGTGTTTGGTAGAAATATTGTTATAGATTATACTCTTTTATAATAAACTGTCTAAGTTTGAAATAATGTTACAGCTGTTGGTACAATAAATATCGTTTTTATTTTAAATAAAGCTGCTACGCCCCTGGCAATGCTGTTCCTACTAAATTCTTCATTTATGCTGTCAGAATGACATTTTGTAGAACTGAGTAAACAAAGTAATATTTTATTGTAGTTTGACCCAAATGAGCTTAAGTGTGGCAAAACCTGCTATGTTGAACAGTTGCATGTCATTACATTACATACTGTTTATGTACCATGTGCTACATTGTGTGACCTAATGTCTGTGTAGCATATATTCCGCATGTGATAACAGTGATATTACATCCTTGTTGTGACAATGCCACATGTATCACAAATGTTCCACTACAGCCCTTGCTTGCAACTTGGATAGATAATGTCTAATGCATGATTAGACTAACATTTAGTCTCAGAAATATTTTTGTTTTTCTCGCCAACATTTTCAAACAATTCAAATAGTTATACAAAATGGAGCCCTAAAGATACCTTAATTTATTAGAGCTGAGTAATCTAGACTTGCTATGATTTTCTAGACTGGGCTGGTCGTCAATTTAATTTCGCTCTAGGGTCTGGATGACAGACTATAACATGTTTACATTTGAAAATAGTGTTACATATTTATGGAATAATGGATTTATGTACTGTCATTATGTGATTCCAAATAGTTCATATACTTATTTATTTGGCAGATCATATACATACTGTTTTGTTTATTAGACAATATCTTAATGCTCCCATCTTTTAATTAATTTCAGAAAATTGTGATTATAAATAATCACATAATGTAAGAATAAAAATTGTTAATGTCACACTAAGAATATTCATATTGTTGATTAATTCAAACAATCATAATTATTTGGCCACTAAGAAGTGTTTCGTATCAACCATTTCAGTAAAGCGGTAAAAAAGGTGGAAAGAAAAACAGAAATTAAATCTGTAATGGATTCATTTGTAAATATTACTTATTTTTTAAATTTGATGATAATGAATACCATAGATACTTATATACAAGGAAGAGATGAAACTGACATGTGTCGTATGGATAATCTGATATAAATGTTTAAATATTTCAGTCATCCTTTTTTAGTGGATTTGGTTTTACTGAAGTAAGGGGAATTTGAATTTCCTAATGAAGAATATATTTATAGTAAGTAATAACACCTACTGAGTAAGGAATGTTGTGCAGTGCACTGGTTGACCTCTCAACATTCTTGCATTTTGCATTTACACTGACTAGGCTAAATGAAGAACAGTGCTGTTGGCAACACCATACTGTGAAACAGTGTAGAAACTAGAAAGTAATAGTATATCGATGTTAATCCTCAACCATTTACATCATAGTTTAACCCAGTCCCTTCACATGATGCCAGTGTAACTCCACCTAACATTTTTGACGTATTAAGCACCCTGGATGCTTAGAAAAATGGGAAAAGGGGTGCTTATTAAAATGGCCGTATGATGGAATATCATTCTGTAAGTAAATTCTTTGGATATTTTCGGTTTACATAGGCAAAAACATTATTCTATCAACAGGATCTTTAAAAAGTGGTCATAATCGATTTGGCGATATGACTTTTCAAATATAATGTCACATAATTCAGACAAATTATAGTTGATAGGTTTATCGCATTGTTTCCTCTAGAGAGGGAATGCTAAATTTTTCTTGAGTTTAAAACGTGACTGGGGGGGACTTTAGCATGAGGATATTAGTTGCACCGAATAATGACGAATATACTATGTAATCTTTTACAGTATAAAACCCCCAATTTGGTACCTTTTCGGTTCAGATCCAAGACTAACAAAATAGTCACCAAAACCCCTGAAATTAAATTGAATTTAATTGAAGTCAATATTGTTCCTAGGTGATCTGCTGAGGGGGTCATTTTAGCCATTTCTAAACAAAGGCGGACCTTTTGCAATGGTAAAAGTATCCTTCTTCTCCAAATTTTAAGCCAAAAAGGTGGGCAAATGTTCCCAGGACCCCCTCTAGGAACAACACTGAAAGTTATATGGTATGCGGTCCAAACCTAAATTACACTGTAACGCACAGTGCACCAAACAGTGTTCAACTAATGTGGTTGTCAATGTGAACTGTTTCACCCATAATAGTTTTGTATCAGTATGGTTTATGATATGTTTATATCAATAATGGAGTGGTAATACCCTGCAGGAGTCCTGGGGTCTTTTGCTCAGTGGTGTCCTTCAACCTCTCCCTGTAATACATCATACGCTGAGTGAGTCTACAGAGTGCATGCAGGTTTACTATTATGCTTTAAAGGGGCAGTAGCATTATTTTTGCAAATTTAATTTGTTCAAATTTCCTATATATAATGATAGTTTGTGCCATTTAAATTTACTTCAGAGGGTAGAACATTCTATTACACAAACCAATTATCTGTAGTAGTGATAACGGTGTGCGTATAAAGCAAAAATTGCATGGTGGCCATTATATTATTTCGAATGACAAAAACGATCCCCATGGCTTTACTGAGCCATGTACACTCATTTTTAACTTGATTTTCCGAAGAGAAAAGGGTTTACTATTGGTGACATTATTTTTCAAATACATTTCATTTAATGTTTTTCAATATGATAATGCTTAACATCTCAGCTTGTCCCATAGGAACAACATTATGTTAACATTTTAAGTAAAAGATTAACTCTTGAATAAGCGCTTTGAGGTTTAATATACTGTCTGTTTGACATTAACAAAGCATCAAGTCACTTTGCAAGGCTAAAAATATGTACAAAAATTAGCTCCTTTGATGAATTGTCATGCTTATATGAAATAATATTTCTAAAGAGAAGACAAGGATTATGGATGATCAGCTTCTTCATGTTAATATGATTGAAAAGAACAAAAATCTATACCGAAATGTCATTATGGACTGCTACTCTAGCACAGAAAAGTGAGCAAAATACAGCAAGGCATTAGGAGTGTGGTACAGGTCATGACTTGCAGGGAAAGTCGGCTGACAGTTGGTTCTACATTGATTTAAAGCATGACTGAAGAGAGACCAACAGCATGGGGTGGAGTACCTATGTACTGGGTACGATCAATACCAGATCAATACCGTCTTAGTCTTGTCACACTTATCTTCCTTACAGATGTCTGTCTGACATTGTGGAGTGATGGCAACAATATGCGCGTAAGCAGTCAACACTGAGCGTGTTGTAAACAGATCTGCAAGTTTGAGATTTCTGATTTGAAACTTTCTTTCACTCACTGGAATATATTGCTGAAAGGTCTTGACTTTCCTCATTGTCAGTAAGATTTTTGAATGATTGAATAATTTACTTGAAATCTTTTTGTGACAGGCCAGACTACTTTTATTCAGCGATAAGATATTGACACTGACAAGAATGTTTCTCATTTGATTGATTGAAATGTGCCACAAAAATCCAAGTGGTATCTAGATAAATTTTTTCTCACCACAAATTGCTATATATTCCAAGACAATGGTGGCCAATATGGTTGGCGCCATTTTCACATGGCCAATGGAAGTTTGGCGTACAGAAAAATTCAGTTTCAAAATTAATGTTCTCTTGATATTAATGCAAATAGAATAAACTGATATTGAGGGACAACAGCTACAAAGATAATAAAAAGTATGTCGCAATCGGTCCGGTGCTAATAAAAATCGATAAATACACAGTTATCTTAGATGTGATAATGCTGTAGAACTGGAATACAAAATTATTATTAATAATTGATTACAAAAGGCGACTTTGTGATTAGAGCTGGAAAACACTGGTTTTATTTCCAAAAGAAAATGTTATTGGGTCAGTTGATTATTTTTTCAGTGATTTATCCTGCCTTTCGTAACCTACATGGAATTTCATCAAACAAAACCAACTATGTTATTATGACATTGCAAGTGAAATTTGATAGTTGTGTCCTACTTGTTGAAAAGGCTTTTGATTTCAACTTTTGCGGAAAATTATGTTTCTAGTTCACTGTGAAATGAAATGTCAAAGGTATTTGTTTTTGTTTCTATGACAACTGGTGAAACAATAAGGGGTGTTTTCTGATTACTCTGTATTGTAGCTTCAAGAAGATATCATTTCCTCAATATCAGATTATTTAATTATTTCCTGCTCCAGAAAATAACCAATATTTTATAGACAATGTTGACGTGACTTATGTATGTCCTGACTCTACGAGGCCAGTAGGTACTAAAATGATTGTTGTTTTAATCACTAACAGTTAGGATAGATATATTATATGTCCTTCATCTTGTATATATAATACTGAGTTAATGGTCATAGGTTGATCCAGGAAATTTCAGGGGGGGGGATGTTGCTTCAATGTTGGGTCTTTCAAATTTCATTTTTCAGTTTTTGTAACTCAGTTGTAACTCAATTTAACCACGTGTCTCAGTTGTTGTAACTCACTTTGACCATGTATGTATAGTAAACTATATTCTTCCATCTTGGACACTTCTTAACAATTTGATAAAAGGTTGCTTTATCTGTTAAAATCTTACTTAATGTTTGATAGTGTTACCTTTAGTGATATCGTAACTGCATCAATTATTTCAGATGTATTACGGAACAAATACCTATGCTAATATTATCTCATGTTCATGTTAAAAAAAACTGATGGCAGGATAGCGCAGTGGTTAGCGTGTTTGGCTTCGGATCAAGAGGTCCAGGGTTCGAATCCCGCCAGGGGCACGCCAACTTTGTCTACAGTGGAGAACTGTTCTACACACATTAAGGTTTGGGTGCAATGTTACACTGAATTTCAACATAGTACCATCCATGGTTTGATAGTTCACAATATTCACAGGTTTCACCGCAATGCATAGTCACATGGTGTTGTGGGCTTTCTCCCTGCCATAATACTAACAGCCATGATATAAGTGAAATACTCTTGAAAGAGGCATTAAACCTCAATTCAACTTACCTAAAAAAAAACTGCTTTTTGAAATCTTTGACAAACTTCTTAATTCTGGAACGGTCATTATTTGTAGATTATATTCCTTTGTACCTCCACCTTCATCGATTCTCAGCTCAAAACTCATCCATGCTGTCTTAAATTTGACATTTCCAAGTTTTAAAAAAAATTTAACGCTGCAACATTTACAGTTTGTAATAGAAAAAGTATGCAGTTGTGTTATGTCGATAAAGCTGCAAAGCTGGTTAATAACATTTAAATATTTCAAAGAATAGTAAGTTTTTGCAACGAAGATTCACTGAATTTACTTTATACTGTAACACCAATTTTGCTCAGACATTGCAAGGAGTTTAAATGAGTTTAAATTAAAAGCATCTTCCTCTTGTTTAATAACAGATGTGCAATTTCTAAAATTTTCAAAAGCTGAATTTTGACTTAATTGTTTTGATTGATTAAAGTAAAGTTCTAAAACAAGTTCAAATTTTAAAATGAAAAGGTTTACGAAAATACGGATAAGCTGCTATTCGGAGAAATCTTTCGGTATTGATTTTGGTGATGTCATCTCTGGAATATAAACGTAGCATCAATAAGGATGAGAAATTAAAAATCTTAATTTACCGAATATACTCAAAAAGCTGATTCTTAGTTTTTGGTTTCATTAATGTCACTGTGCAGTTGCATAATTGTCTGTTTGAAACTAAGGTTTATTTACTGTATTTCCTTTAAAAAAACATTGGGTCTTCTTTGAGATTGTTAGCCCTTGTTTATGGTGTTGGATGAGTGTGGTTGCTTCATTAGGTGTGAGGTGAGAGGGTTATGAGATAACGTGTGATGATAACCTGATTGAGTGCAGTCAAGTGGAGTGTTCTATCCCTAGAGCTGATTACACTTAATAATTTAACAGCTCCACGCTCATTTGTTTCATCAAAGTGTACAAATACTTCACAGAATTTTGCAGTCTCAACTGTTTTCTCTTGTAGAATTATGCTTAGTCAGGATTTCTAGCAAACGACTTGAATAGTAGTAAGAATACTTTATTGCTGATTCAGGAATTTGTTTTACGTCAACACAGAGCTTAAACAAGACAAAACATGTTATATTTATCTTAAATGAATATCTTCACATTTTTAAAAGAGATGTTGTTTTGGAAACAAATTGGAGTCTGAAATTTACTGTATTTTTTCTTACAAATTTCTAATTATTATAGCTTTTCCAAAATCTTTGTCAGTGCAGAGCTGAGGAGGTAATTTGGCAAATCTAAGCGGTTTGGACCCTTTGCAATGGTGAAAGTAACCTTTATCCCTGAATTTTAAGGGACACCCATGTCAAAAGGGTGGGAAAATATCACCAGGGCCAGGATAGCTCAGTGGCGCACACGTTTGGCTTCGATCAAGAGGTCCAGGGTTTAAATCCTACAAGGGGCTTGGCAACTTTGTCTGCTGTGGAGAACTGTTCTACACGCAGTAAGGTTTGGGTGCAATGCTACACTGAATTTCAGCGTAGTACCACCTATGGTTGCTTGTTACAGTCGATGCTAGCAGGTTTCACTGCAATGCATAGCCATAGTGATACAAGTGAAATACTCTTGAAAACGGCGTGATACCCCAACTCACCTCACCTCCCCTCTATTAGGTTAACAGTAATGAGAATGTTGTTTTGCTAAGCACCTGGGCACTTATTAGTTATTAGGTTGAATACGGTAATCATATTTCCCTGATGGTCCTTCCCTTGATTAACCTTCACATGAACCCCAATTACTGCTGTCACCTTTGACCTTTGTTATCTTATCTTTCTGACCTTTGAGAAATTAGATAATCAAAATGTTTTCCTGTTTACAATGGAGTTAGGTCCACTTAACAAAAGTTATTAAATATTAATATTATGATTTTTTTTTAACTCTAACTTGCTGTAAGCATAGTTTGTTGTATGTTTGACATAATATTCATAGCTGACCTTTATAGCATCACAGGGAAACATAGGGTTAACCTAACTGTTACAAAAGATATGTGACATGACTCTTATGATTTTGCATGATTTAAAATGAACCGCTCATAATTCATCTCATATTAAAACTCAATATTTGTTGTAAATTTGATAAATATTCTCTGATGCAACTCAATGTTTTCCTCATGGATGTTCTGTGGCTTGGAACTTTGAAATGAACTTATCCATGACTTATTGCATAAATTTTGTAGGTTGTAAGCCTTGATAATAATTATGATTTTGCAATTAATTTGAACTTGCTTATTTAGTTTTGGAAATTATTTGTATGTATTTTATTATAAATGCAGAAACTGGCCCTTTGATGTTCAGAAAGATTCTGCTATTGATACTGATAATCAGACAGTTGTAAAAGCTCATAGAAAACTTTGATCTTTATCTATAGGTATTAATCTATATGTATAAGGTATACATGTGCCATGTTCTTGAAAGCTATTTCCTATTGCCATGTTTTGATGTCCTTTTTTGTGCTGATTTAGGATATTGAAGATTTTTTCGTTTTAATGTAAAATTCTCGAGATTGAAGATGGAGGTTATTTTGATGTCGCTGCATGGATTCAGTGTCAGTTAAGTGACATTTACTTTATAGATTTCTGCTGTGAGAGTGATTGCTTTCACAGTTAAGTCTACAAAATAAAGTTGTTATAGTTGATGAATAACTTAAGAGTATGGACAATCAATGATAAAGTGTATCAGAGTCGTTCATTAATCTTAGATCAAATATGATACAAAATTTATTTGATATTTATGAATGATATTTGCTTAAGTCTTTGAAGGTCGTTTAGACATGGCATAAACATTTTTTGGATAACAACCTCTTTGATTGTGAAAATACATACATGTTTTCGAAGTATATGCTAAATTCCTTCCTCAGGTGGAATGTAAAAATGTGAAAATACACGTTTCAGAGTTTATTATATCTATCAATGAAAATAAACGGTGTTATCAGTCACTAGCGAAAATAACAATGGAACGTGTTTTCAGTCACAAGTGACTGTTATAACAATGACCTGACGTCATAAAACAATGCTCCGACGTCATGACATGTTCATGACGTCACATTGTTGCTGAGGCGACAGGCTCATTCTGGAGCTGACTTAACGTAAATGCAAGACTATTTTGGTGAATATGCAAAGATTTGGTCATGTAATAAATAGAAAATTTGTCTTTTCTTGACAAATACCATGTTTATCTCATCTCGTGAGGTAGAAAAGTTATATATTTTCACCTTTCTACGTCACTCGATGAGATAAACATGGTATTAGTCAAGAAAAGCCAAATATCCTCTAAATATATAATATGCTTACTCCTTCCTCCTATTTCTTACATTCCGCTTGAGAAGGAGTAGTATATACTCCTAGATGCCGTGAATTTTTCACATAAAAGTTATTATCCAGAAAATCTTTCTGTCTTGATACTTGCTTAGGATGTAAAAAATCCCTATTATAGCCTGATTTATAGATAGTCATTGTATTTCATCATTTTTAATATGATACATAATGAAATACTTTTTAAAAATGTTTTTGTTAAATTATGCTTTGAAAATGGAAAGAAAGTCATCGCCCTATTGAATTGTCAACATTTTCTGCTCACAGTAGTCCCTGTATTAACATTGATCAATAAATTGTAAAAACGGTCCTTTCCTGGCAACAGTATGCATTGATGTATTGATTTATGACATTGTGACAGATTTTTATGCCAGCGGAAAGTTCCAAACATTATCATTGTGTTTAGGAAGATTCATATCAGAATTTAATGGTGCCAGTTGAAAATATCATTGATTGCAGAGTATGAATCTTTGTTCTCTTCTACGATTACTTAAATCGGGGAAATGTTGGAAAATCTGACCAGTGTGAAACAATTTTGGTGTCATTTTAAAAAAGGTGAAGTTAGGTGTATTTCACTTATATCATGGCTGCTAGTATTAAAGCATGGAGAAAGGCTACAACACCAGTGTGGCTTTGCAGTGAAACCTGTGAGCATCGGCATGAACAAGTGAACCATGGGGGGTATCATGGTGGCATTGCACCCAAACCTTACTGCAAGCAGAACAATTCTCTACACCTCTTGATCCGAAGCCAAAATTGCAAATCAATGCGCTATCCCGTCCCCTTAATTTAGAAAAACAAATTCATAGGAAAATATCTGAAATCAGTTAGTATATACATTTTGAAATAATTTTAGAAAAGTATGACAGCATTTTAGGTGCCCCCCTATCCCATTTCTATCGAAATACATATTTATTTATTTGATTTGGTCCTTTTGCATCTACATCTAATACCATCAAACTTATCCTAATTCATTGCGAAATCATGTTTTTGTTAAATATTTTTGCAAACAAAGACTAGATGATGTGAAAGACATTTAACAAACTTTATTCGATAAAATTCACTAACGCCACATAATCATAATGAAAGCATTAGCTGCTTTTGTGATTATTTGTCAATTCTTGAAGCAAATCGATGATGATTTAAGGAAGTATGTCAGAGGAAAACCATTGTGTAAGAAAGCATGAAGCGATTATGCAAAAGTGTATCTCTGAGAATCATCCCCTGTCAAGCACCATTACGAATGTTGACATTTGACATGTGGTGTTATTTTTGACTTGCCCATGTCCTTACATTCAGTTAGGGGACAATTAGACGTTTGTTCATCTGTCAATACAAACATCCTCTTGGGAATTTTAAACAAGTTTAACAAATAATCAAAACAAAGTATTCCCTATCGATTTTAACTTGGTAATTTCCTGTTTTCAGCTGTCATTTGGTGAATGGAGATTATTATGTCAGGGGATGTTATGTTCTTCTTTGATATGCCAAATCTATAAATGGTGTAATTTCTTGAAGTACTGATTGTGCAGTGACAGTTTAAATTTAAAAGAAGTGATTTCTGAACGAAAACCGGACAATTCACCACAACTCACTGTCTGACACTTGTCGATTTGTCAAATGTAATTTTGAAGCTTACGTACAACAGATAAAAAGACAAATTTTGGTTGGTAATGTTTCATAGGTCTACTGTGCATGTAAATGAGATGTTTAGTTTTGGTTTCTGTATAAGGATTTGCTAGATTTTCATTGGAAATGGAAATAAGTATTTATCATATTATTGCAAGTTCAATGAAATATTTTACTGAAAACAACACATAGTATTTTGGTATGTGTTAAAGCCAAATTAAATATTTTGAAAAACACTAAATGTCACTTTAAATACTTATTTCACAAATAAGATTTAAAATGTCCCTTTCCTAGTTACATCTTGACTAATCTAAGGTTTAGAATATCCGATATTCTTGTCGAAAGGATACATGAAAGTGAAGTGAAATACAAGATAGTGTTCAATCTATCAATTTCAGGCATCCTTGATTGCACACTAAAAATGGCCAATTTAAAGTGTGAAGAACCTTTAAAATTAAATGTTATGTGATAACTTTGTGCTTTTAACATCAAATCCTTTCTGAAAAGAAAATGACAATCTGAAAATCAGGTGCATTTTGCACAATTTTGTGTCAATGGTGTATGGGGAAGGTGTATGAAAGGTTTATGGTGACAGTAGACAGTGAAAGAAGACTGTGTTCATGGTGTTATGTCACCGAGGAAGAAGAGCTGCATTGTGAAGAAGTAGTTGTACTGTACTTAACTTTGGGGTGAATATTGAGGCCAAATTCCTTTTTGAGTTAGTTGTAGACTATAACATTGTTACATTTTGGAAAACACAGACTTGGGATCTGCGCCAATTTACATCTATCAGAGGGGTACTGAATGTAAAGTTTAGCCTAAGTATGGATTGTTGGACCTTGATTTTTGTCGAGGCCTCGTCGTCATGTGGTTAACTGTTGGTATGGTCAGTGCTTGTGATAGTTGCCTTCTGCGGGTGTGGCTTCGAATCCCGCAAGAGACTTGGCCCAAAAAAGTACAAGAGTTTGTGCTATTGAAGGTAGTGTTATCCCAAATATAACAATGTTATATTTGTTCACTATCTAAATGGCATGTATTTCTAGCTGTTGTCAGTGGCAGATCAGGGGTGGGATAGCGCAGTGGTTAGCGCGTTCGGCTTCAGATCAAGAGGTCCGGGGTTCGAATCACGCCAACTTTATCTGCAGTAGAGAACTGTTCTGCACACATATAAAGGTTTGGGTGCAATGCTACACTAAATGTTAGTGCAGTACCACCCATGGTTTGCTAGTTCCAGCAGATGCTCGCAGGTTTCAGCGCAATGCATAGCCACATGGCGTTGCCAACTTCCCAATGCAAGGCATAACTCTTGCCAGTCTCCAATACTGGCTGATTTAGGCCTTGCAGTATTTCCTTAAGAAATCTGTGTTTAGAAATCCAGGCCCGCTATGCATTTCCAGTGCAGCGATTCACTGCTTCGACACAAGAAAGCGAGGGAAATACCGCAAGGGTTAAATCAGCCAGTAATGCAGACTGGCAAGAGTTATGCCTTGCGTTTGGAAGTTGGGCGTTGCAGGCTTTTTCCCTGCCGTAATACTAGCAGTCGCGATATAAGTGAAATACTCTTGAAAGTGGCGGTAAATAACAAATCACCTCACCTCACCTCACCTCACCTCACCTCAGTGGCAGTTCCAGAAGGGTGTTTAAATGGTTTGAAATCCCCTCCCTTGAAACGTTTGATGGACCCCAACCCTTGGGTGAACCCGCCTCCTTTGTCTTATACTATTTGCAGCCAACTGTTGAAATGTTTAATTTTGAAAAATCGAAAGAAAAAAATACATAAAAGGGGTTTCATTTATGTTTTAGAAAAATAAAAATTTTCAGTTAATAAGGGATTTCATTAAAGTTTTAGAAAAAATTGAAATTTTAAGTATTTTGTTGAAAGTAAAATAGTATTATAAAGTATTTGTGCTTGAAGAGATAGCATTTTGCTTTCATACATTTGCAACTATAAAATTAACATGATTTGTCAGTGATAAAAATATGATGAATATCATGATGATGTTTTTATCAGATTTAATGTCCACAGTTTTCTCCAAGTCTGTAACGCCCGATATTTTTGCCACTCCTCATTGTTTAGTGCTCCAAGATTATCAGATAGATTTACAGTTAGTCAGTCATGATAGACAGTTGTATCCAATCAGTACGCTTGACATGTCCTCCACTTGGTTTTAGAGATTTTCCTAGCTTCCGCTAATGCCACACAATCAATATGATGTGAATTATATTTAGATATTTTTACCAGATGCATCAGCGTGATCAGGAATTGATAAACTAACGGAGAAATGTATTAGAGTTCCTTTCATGGTCGTATCCATCCTTCGGTCTGAGAATACAAACTGAAGAGTCCCTGAGCCAGAGAACATTACATGATAAAGTTAGCCATTGCTACTTTATCAATAGGTTTACTGTGGATGGTCTGTAATGTCAGGCTTATATTTTGCATTATGCCTTTGCACACAAGTAGCTGGAGGATGTTTTGCACAAATCCCAGAGTAGAACACAGAGGGTTAGTATTGATGAGTTTGCTGGGAGGATGGAGGGAGGAAGGACTCGTTTACACTTGTCAACACTGCGGTCATGGACCTTGTAGAACAGACACTCTCGGTCAGCAAATATTGTCACATGGTCAGCGTGTCTGTGGAAACGTCCATGTGTACTGACCCTGTTGTGTTGGATAGACTTTCTCCCGGTCCTCAGTATTACTGATTTAGTTCTCTTCTCCATCAAATATTGTCACATGGTCAGCGTGTCTGTGGAAACGTCCATGTGTACTGACCCTGTCGTGTTGGATAGACTTTCTCCCGGTCCTCAGTATTACTGATTTAGTTCTCTTCTCCATCAAATATTGTCACATGGTCAGTGTGTCTGTGGAAACGTCCATGTGTACTGACCCTGTTGTGTTGGATAGACTATCTCCCGGTCCTCAGTATTACTGATTTAGTTCTCTTCTCCATCAAATATTGTCACATGGTCAGTGTGTCTGTGGAAACGTCCATGTGTACTGACCCTGTCGTGTTGGATAGACTATCTCCCGGTCCTCAGTATTACTGATTTAGTTCTCTTCTCCATCAAATATTGTCACATGGTCAGTGTGTCTGTGGAAACGTCCATGTGTACTGACCCTGTTGTGTTGGATAGACTATCTCCCGGTCCTCAGTATTACTGATTTAGTTCTCTTCTCCATCAAATATTGTCACATGGTCAGTGTGTCTGTGGAAACGTCCATGTGTACTGACCCTGTTGTGTTGGATAGACTATCTCCCGGTCCTCAGTATTACTGATTTAGTTCTCTTCTCCATCAAATATTGTCACATGGTCAGTGTGTCTGTGGAAACGTCCATGTGTACTGACCCTGTTGTGTTGGATAGACTATCTCCCGGTCCTCAGTATTACTGATTTAGTTCTCTTCTCCATCAAATATTGTCACATGGTCAGCGTGTCTGTGGAAACGTCCATGTGTACTGACCCTGTTGTGTTGGATAGACTATCTCCCGGTCCTCAGTATTACTGATTTAGTTCTCTTCTCCATCAAATATTGTCACATGGTCAGCGTGTCTGTGGAAACGTCCATGTGTACTGACCCTGTTGTGTTGGATAGACTGTCTCCCGGTCCTCAGTATTACTGATTTAGTTCTCTTCTCCATCAAATATTGTCACATGGTCAGCATGTCCGTGGAAACGTCCATGTGTACTGACCCTGTTGTGTTGGATAGACTGTCTCCCGGTCCTCAGTATTACTGATTTAGTTCTCTTCTCCATCAAATATTGTCACATGGTCAGCGTGTCTGTGGAAACGTCCATGTGTACTGACCCTGTTGTGTTGGATAGACTGTCTCCCGGTCCTCAGTATTACTGATTTAGTTCTCTTCTCCATCAAATATTGTCACATGGTCAGCGTGTCTGTGGAAACGTCCATGTGTACTGACCCTGTTGTGTTGGATAGACTTTCTCCCGGTCCTCAGTATTACTGATTTAGTTCTTTTCAATCTAATATTGTCGGGACGGGAAAGCGCAGTTGTTAGCGTGCTCGGCTTCAGATCTAGAGGTCTGGGTTTGTAATCCTGCCAGGAGCTCGGCAACCTTGTCTGCTGTTGAGAACGGTTCTACATGCCGAACAGTTTGCGTGCAATGCTACACCGAACTTCAGCGCAGTACCACCCTTGGTTTGTAAGTTCCAGCCAATGCAGGTTTCATCGCAATGCATAACCACATGGTGTTGCAGGCTTTCTCGCTGCAATAGTACTAGCAGCCGTGATATAAGTGAAATGTTCTTTAACCCTTTCACCACTAAGAAACCAGAACGCTGTTACGTTTTCTGGCCTCTTTAGAGCCCTGTAGGAATAAACCGAGGATATCTTCACCTCAAAATATTGTCACCATTTGTCATGGCTCAGCAAGTTGTCAAGGTCCCTCTTCAGTTGGAAATATGAAACGTCTGACCACATCCTGGGACATCCAGACTGTTGCCCAGTATATATATATATTTCTCCTCTATTCAGTCACCATATTTCTCCCAGACATGCAAGCAACATCATAAGCATCCTGTGTGCTTAGCTAAGATATCTTCAAGGGGATATACCCTACAGTTTGGAATGGGGCTTGTAAGGAAAGGGCATTAGTATGGTTGATTATGTAGGGCATCTAAGTATATTTTTGTTGTCAAATGGCATAATGAAGAAAAACTTCATACATTAGCAGCTTACCCTCCTGTTTAGAGAGAAAACAGTTGAAACATAATATAGTATTTGGAAATGCTTTTATCATATCTGTTTTTACTTTCATTAAATATATATGAGTATTCAGGATTCAAAATGAACGCAAGTAGCCCAGAGCCAGTAAAAAGATGTAATGTATATGTAGTATGGCTTATAAAGTGTAATGACTGGTCGTCTGAAGTGTTAAAATTTAAATTTAAAAAAAAATTTAAATAAAAAAATAATTAAAATTCTAATATAAAATGATCATGAAAATGTATTTGCTAGCTAGATTTGGTTTGGACTAAAACTTTCAGGAAGATAACAGCCAGTATCTTGAAAGTGATAATTTGGACCCCTGGTATTATGTAACTAGATTGTCCTTGTATAGCACTGTACATCACCTGCCCACTCTGTTGATGTCCTGACTGCAGCTAATCCTTCAGCTTTTGATGCTTTGTGTCATCTGTGTAGGTGGGGGCCGTGACAACTGGATTAGGACCTGCAATCTCACAGATAATGAGGGATGGTTCAACAGACTTCAGGCCAAGATAAATTAATCGGATGTTGTCAATTATTTATATCTGACTTTTGCGAAAATTCTGTAAATGTCATGTATTTAACTCTCATGTGAAAAATTTACCTTAAGGCCGAGATAAATTAATCTGATGTTTCTATTAATTTTTATCTGATGGCTTTTTAATTGAATTCTCATGTGAGAATAGAAATACTGACTTTAAGGCAGTGATAAATTAATCTGATGTTTTAAATCATTTTATTTCTGATTTTGTTGTCATTAAGCAAAACAACTGTAAATGTAGTGTGGTTTGAAATATGAGAGTATATGTATTAAGTATTATGGCAGGGAGAAAGCCCGCAATGCCATGTAGCTATGCATTGCTGTGAAACCTGCGAGCATCGGCTGGAACTAGCGAACCATAGGTGGTACGGCACTGAAATTCAGTGTAGCATTGCACCTAAACCTTACTGCGTGTAGAATTGTTCTCTACAGGAAGAAACCAGGATTCTTGATCCGAAGTCAAACGCGCTAACTACTGTGCTATCTTGCCCCAATGGAGCATTATAGAGCACGTTTTACACAAATTGACATCATAACAAAAACATCATTAGTCTGAGAAGCTCTCTATAGAGAAACTAGTGATAACAATTTGCTGTGAAGTTGGGAGACATTTAAAGGAGGGGAATATAGCATGGGTAATAATGGGTAAATCAAGACCTGATGATTTAATAATAGTAATTTGTTATGAATACATATATTAACTAGCAACTAGACAGGCAAGCCAGATTTGGGTCAGGATAAGTTTTATCTGAGCTAGGTAAGATTTAAGAATTTTGAGCTTTTTGCAAAACATGAACATTTGCAATTCTTTCACAAATACCGGTAAGTGGGGTTAGAATGTGGATTTGTGTGTATTTGTAGAGATCTATAAAGCTTAGAATACAGAACAATTAATGGATGACTGTAGAATCTGCTACATTTCCAACACAAGATGGATGTGACCGATGAACACAATGGTTTTTGACTCTTGGTTTGACCTTTTATCTGTCTGCTCAATAATTGCATTCCTAGCACTCCTCTAAGTATTATCAATATGTTCTCTTCTCTCATGTTGACCCTCAACTCCTCTCATGTTGACCGTCAACTTCTCATGTTGACCCTCAACTCCTCGCATGTTGACCGTCAACTTCTCATGTTGACCCTCAACCCCTCATGTTGACCCTCAACTCCTCATGTTGACCCTCAACTCCTCTCATGTCTACCGTCAACTTCTCATGTTGACCCTCAACTCCTCGCATGTTGACCGTCAACTTCTCATGTTGACCTCAACTCCTCATGTTGACCCTCAACTTCTCATGTTGACCTCAACTCCTCATGTTGACCCTCAACTTCTCATGTTGACCCTCAACTCAACTTCTCTCATGTAGATATTTTCCCAACATCAGAAGACTCAGGAAGAATGTAATTCCAGCGGATGCTAGTAGAATAGTAGAAAAGTGATTTACATGCAGTCATGATACCACAGAAAGGTCTGGATGTGATTCTACATTTTAATGTAGTACTTCTTAAGGTTCAGCAGTCATCTTGGGGTGGGATAGCGCAGTGGTTAGTGCGTTTGGCTTCGGATTAATAGGTCCCAGGTTTGAATCCCGCCAGGGGGGGGGCATGGCAACTTTGTCTGTAGTAGAGAACCATTCTACACGCAGTAAGGTTTGGGTGCATTGCTACACTGAATTTCAGCGTAGTACCACCCATGGTTCGCTAGTTCCAGCCGGTGCTCGCAGGTTTCACTGCAATGCATAGCGGGCTTTCTCCCTGCCATGATACTAGCAGCCGCGATATAAGTGAAATACTCTTGAAAGCGGCGTTAAACCCCAACTCAAGTCATCTCACTTCAGCTGACATCTTCAGGTTCCACTGCAGTGCGTAGTCACAATACTGTTGCAGGCTTTCAGTATACTAACGTTCTGCCCAATGGCCTCACATCACTCCACCTCCAGTTGGACTTACACTAAGTAAGTGGCGGTCCAAATGTAATGACCTTCCATCTCTCACCCCTTTTGCATGCAAATTTATAAATGTGATGGGTGAGACCCCAGCTTTGAAAATTCTGGGGTCTGCCTATGACTGACACTAAGCAAGTGGATGTTCAAACACACACATACTACCACAACCACCCCTTAAACAAATTGCATATAGATATAAACCCGCTGTCTGAAACACCCCCTTTGAAAATTCTGGGGTCTGCCTATGACTGACACTAAGCAAGTGGATGTTCAAACACACACATACTACCACAACCACCCCTTAAACAAATTGCATATAGATATAAACCCGCTGTCTGAAACACCCCCTTTGAAAATTCTGGGGTCGGCCTATGACTGACACTAAGCAAGTGGATGTTCAAACACACACATACTACCACAATCACCCCTTAAACAAATTGCATATAGATATAAACCCGCTGTCTGAAACACCCCCTTTGAAAAGTCTGGGGTCGGCCTATGTAAGCAACAATCACCCACACAACCCGATGGCTCGATCTCTTGCTAAATAAGTGACTCCACAATGTTCAGCTCATCAGTCATTTGGTGCTAATTCCCAATTCTATACTAGAATCCAGACAGACAACTGATTAGACCAAGTCACACTAAGAGGAGGCGGAGGCCATCAGTGCTCCTTTCTTGAACTTCCTCAAACTATCTGAGGTGCATCATCTGGCGATGCAGTCAACAACATTGACATTCACTAAAGGTCATCCGGAGGTGAATGGTCTTGTTGAGAATTTATTGTTGACCATTTGCTGCTTCATTTTAAAATGTAATTTGTCCAGGTTTCGAGGTAAACAAAATGTTCCAAGGCAAGGACATGTTCCAATAGAATTATCTGTATCTTGATGTGTTTCGTTTACATTAAAGTTAATCCTTTGCACTAAAATTGAAGGCAGACAAATCTTCATATGAAGAAAACAACTTTATGAACCTTTTTGTATTGCATCATCACATCTCACTCTCTTTTGACATCTTGGTTTGAAATGGACGAGAGTTGAACCTTAACTAAAATGCAAAGGAGAGACTTTAGAACTAAGCCTCTTAGATGCTTATGTGGTTGGCAACCTCAGTTGCTTGCAGATAGGATACCAAAAATTTCAAAAAATACCAAAAATTTTCAAGGTCTGCCGACTTGGGGTCCAAAAAATTATATGCAAAAATCTTTCCCTGAATACCCCTTCCTCCTGTGAATTCCACACTTAGCATTGTGTTACTGGTTTGTAGAGCCTGCCAAACCGTATTTGGTGTAACTTTATTTATACATTTGTACCTACCTGGAATAATTGCTTCGTAATGAGAACCTCAAGACTGATCATAAGTGCAAAGTTTGAAGGTCATCATTCTTTCGATATATAGCTTGATGCTTGTTTTGTTGGCTCTCCATTTTAACAGGAATTGTGTGACGTCATCAAGAAAGTTTTTGGAGGAATCAAGTATGGAGTGTTAGCTTTTAGGTCAATTAAAGCATGAGGAAGGAGGCTCCGAAGTCGAATCTAGGATATTTCAGCGTGTTAAGTGATACAGATTACTCTCCTAATGAGAAAACATTTTGGATAGCGTTAAAACATCAAAATCAATATGCTTGTGAATCCAAATGAATGTGCCTATGGTTAAGACTTGTGGATAATTGGAGGAAAATGTCTGCAAAGAATATGATAAATTTTTTTCTTACGTAACAAGGCGACATCTCTTAGCATTTGATCAATGGAAGACAGTCGTGTAGGAAAGGCCATGCGTGTGATAGGCGACCACAATTTGTAGTAATCTTGCTTTGTGTAATGGCCTGCCTTTGATGTAGTATGTAAGACATGACGAGTCAATAAGACATCTGCAGTGCTGATCGAATTCTAGTAAGGGTAACAGACTTAATTAGCACACTCATTATAAGAGCCCCATAGATGATTGAAGCATGTGGAGTGTCAACCTCTCGTCAAAGTAGACAATAACTTCAAATGGTAAGCCATGTGTTGACAAGTGTTGATATATTTAATATAAGATGACACAAGGGTGAGATTCTATTTTCTTCGTTATTTTCAATGAAAATGTCTGTCTCTGAACACAGCACTGCCATTGTAGTTTGAGTGTGGTGATGTCATAGCATTGTGATGTCATCATGTTTATAACATTGTGATGTCATCAGGTTTTTAACATCATATCATTGTGCATTTTTACTTGATGAGGATAAAGCATTCAGTTTGATTAAAATAGACCATTTTCCAAGGAATAAAAGTTGCAAAATAGTACGTGTACCGGGATACAAACTCATATATCATTCGAAGATTTCCTCGCCAAACCACCTGATGGCCTTCTTGTGATTTTCGAGTCTTTGTCAAATGCCATTTTCAGATTGGTTGCAATGTTTACAGGTTTGAGCTAATAAGCATCTGTAAATAGTTTGTTTTCATTCTTTAGAAATTAATGTTCACAATTTCATCGTTGTTTGTCATTTTGTCTCCACAAATTTATTTTCTTTGACACGTTGGAAGCACATTTGCTAAGCATGTTTCTTGATTTGAACATCAGCTAACTATTTTTCGAATACCAAACACCAGATATGAATGATATTCTTTGAAAATCAGGTTTATGTTTTGTTCAATATTAGACTTAGTCAAATGTTTTATTTCAAAATATTGTCGATTTGACCAAGTTAGTGTCCTTAGTTGACCGAGCGGTGTTCAGTTAATGTTGACATTTTTAAATAACCCTCAATTTTGACAGTGATGGGTCATGTTCTATTTCTTGTTGGGGAAAAAGACGGACTCATATTTTTTCTCAAAGGAAATAAAATCTTGGTTTGATTATAGCAAATCAAGACATTGTAGTTGAAACCTGTGCATTTTCCTCATATATTTTCAATTGAATGATATATTCACGTTCGTATTTCCATCAAGTTTATTTTGAGCCTATGTTTCCTTTTCTGGGTCATCATACCGCTAATGTATTGAACATGAAGAGTGAACATATGTTACTACACCAGTGAAGTAAATTCAATAGCATAACAATTCCTTATTCAGAAAGTTCATTGACCTGTTCAATGATTAACATCAACTTGTTATTCCTGCTCAGTTCAGTAGATGTTTTTGTTGTTGCTCGAAGATACAATGATGTATGAACTGTATTTATTAATTTATAAAAAAATTTATTTCATGGATGCTTTATCAAGAAAATATTTATCTATAAAATAAGTAGACGTAACTTTTATTATTGATGTGTTGTATTGGAAACTCGCCCTGCTATTAGAAAATGATTACAGGTTATTAAAATAACTTTTGTCCAGAGACTTTGGATAAAACATTATCTATAATAACAGATGCAACTTGAAAAAATATACCGCTAAGTCAACTATCACAGAATTATATCTAAGATACAAATTTGCAAATAAGCCACTGGACCGGGGTTGAGTGAAAGGATGTCAGTACACTTGTTATATAATGATGATGATGTTAAGAGTTATTGCATTTCACCTGAGTCCTCCATTTTAATATCGTCGCTAAAAGCTAAACGCTCGAAGAGGCGTTAAACAACAACTGAAACACTTCAATTTAATAAACAGTTATGCATTCTTTCAAAAACAAATATTACCGAATATTGGTCAAATTTTGCCCTAATCAGTCATAAAAGGTTAATAGCCTGTCTTCCCTGTGTGAAATAGTTAATCCTATTTGTCAACTTATCACACCTGTAGCCAACAGATGGTTAATGTTAAAGCAGACTTGCGCAACACAGTTACTTCATGTGACATTTGCATAGAATAATGACCTCCTAGACGTGATTAGATAGGTTGACATTTCCTTACAACTCATCATGGGTTTGCACTCATCACAATTGAATAACCTATTGACCCACCAACAAATGCACTTCCTGAAGGAGTAGTGATACGTTCGGTCAACTGTGAAGTGTAATGGTGTACGAGTCATGCCTCTTTAGGCAGCTAACAAGCTCAGTGGAAATCTGTTGATTATGATGGTAATTAATCGCTGATTCGGCTGACTGTTGCTTGCGGCACATTTCCGAGGGTTTGTTATTAATGAGAATGTCGATATGTCAACTGTCATGCTTGGCTTGTGTAATGTTAAAGTGAGGGTGTGTTTGGTTAACAAAATATAACTCTCATCAATATTCAAGAGAGTTGCTCCCCAGCTCTCGCTGTATCAGAAATTAATCGTTAAATCAGCTTGCATGTTATCAATGCTTATTCATGAGAAGTGATTACATCAAATCTTTGTGTAACATAATTTACATGTGAATGATAAGATTTTGTGGCATGTTTTTCAAGATAAAAACTGATATTGAAAGGATAAATAGATTCTGTAGGAACAAACCGAATAATAAAAATGATTATTATTAAAGATTAGAATAACATTGTGTTAACAAACATGTGGTTTGTGTTTATGATTTTCCAGTATTTATGTAGCTAAGATTATGCTTTAAATATAATCAATCTGACGGGACGACAGTTGATGAGCGAGAAATTTTACATTGAGAAACAGGTCTTCTTAAATTTTCTCTCAAGGCTCAAGCAAGCAGAATAAGGAGCTTAATGTGCCGCATAAACAACATTTTATCAAGAAATTTATTATCATTTATGTCCTTGTCATCTGCATTAGATTTTGTCAATCATAATAATATTGATTGTCAATACATTGTAGTCACTTTCATAAGTTATCAAATTCTAATCTGACTAATATGGTTATAAAATTTTGTCAATTGATGAAAAGTGATTCTCAGTAAGATCACAAAAAGTCACAAGAATATTCTGAATTTTATTAAAATGTTTTAAAGTACTTGATTAATTACTAATGGACAAATTCATAAAGGCGCATAATACAATAAGGAAAAAAATTTGAATTGATAAATTGGTACAAACCTCAAATAACTAAATTCGTAGTTGAACACAAAATTAAATGTAAGGATGATGAACTTGTGAAAGGAATGTGTAAAAATGACAAGGTTGACAGTAATATTGACAGAGGCCTATCCTGGTTGACGTAGCTCTGGGAAGGAAATGGAGGAAGATGGGTTGAGTTGAGACATTCCTTGTCCGTCGTTAGTTAGCAGTATTGATCCTTCGAGGGACACTTCAAGTCATGGGCGTTACCCTGATTCCTGCAAAATGGATCACTTTGCCAGATTTGTACAAAAAGAGCTTGGCAGTTCATGGCACTCTCGTAGATTATTTGAATATCTGGCAGGTTGTGTGTTACTGCCTCAGGTAGAAGATCTCTGGGTTGTGAGAAGTGTTGAGGGTTGTTTGGTTAGGCTAAATTAAAAAAGTGAAATGTTTCTCGGGAATCGGCGCATCACTTTGCACTCGTGACAGCTTTTTATTGTCATTAAAAAAAAAAAATTAAGAATTTGCTGCATCATTTTTGAAAATTCCTGCAATAAATTTTTCCACCAAATATATGGGTCTGCTGGTATTGATGTACATCACTTTTGTATGCTTTTTCCACTTTCAAGCTATATTTTGATGAACAAAAATTACTCCTCCGTTGTCATTATGTTTTGCAACAAAAAATAGAAAGAAAGTCCAACCGCCCTGGTCACTTTTGAAAAAAAAAATGCCTATGAAACATCTTTGTTTTTACGCAGCCTTACAATTACCTTACAAATATACTTCATTTTAGTTTGTCATATTATGTCATGATGTGTGTTCGATTTATTAGTTTTCTAACCTTTTCTTGATCTTCTTGGAGAGGCATTTTAGAAGCTGTTATGATGAATGAGAACAAGTTCTATGGATAGTCAACTTCTTTATTGCTATATGTGCGACGTTTCGATGCAGATACTAGCACCGTTATCAAGCAAGTGATACATATGATGACAACCAGGAGAATAAACAATTTTCTTGATCTTACAAATATTCATATATTAGTAATTTCCTATTTCATTTCGTACTATGTTATGTAAAACATATGGTGGGTTTTTAGTGTATTGGTGATGTTATGAGTACCAATATCTGATTACAGTTGTTTGGAGTGAGGAATGTGACATTTGCAAGTTCTATTAACAATGGTGTAACCAGACTGCTACTTGGAAGCGGTGGAAGTAATGAATTGGAAGCCACAAAGCGCAGCAAATACATTCGTATCAGTTGATAGGTGGGTGGCTGAAATCCTTGACTGTCTTAATGGCTTTTCTTTAAATCAAGTGAGAAACTTTGAGAGATTGCGGTGTCAGTTCCATGCGATGATTTTTACAGGGCCAGAAGAAATGATGGTCCTCTTGACAACTGACCATATTTCTTCAAATAAACAATGGCATCCAAAAGGCATTATGGCAATTTTGATGTTCTGTTCAAGTTATGAATGCCTGGTTTCACCAAACGCACTGCATCCCTTATCATTTCACATGCCTTTTGTTTATAATGTTGGATTCAAGGGAGGAATTAATATTTATTTTGATTTTCCATTGAATCTTTTAGTACAAGAACCCTTTGTACGTTTGTAGCTTTAAGAAAATGTTGATGTTAACCCATGGGTTAAGAATCATCTTAAGAAGTTTTATTGGCTACAAACGTTTTGGAGGGTGGGATATCGCAGTGGTTAGCGTGTTTGACTACGGATCAAGATGTCCAATGTTTGAATCCCGCCAGGAGCTTGGCAAATTTGTCTCCTTAGGAGAACTGTTCTACATGCAGTAAGGTTATTGTGCAATGCTACATTGAATATCAGTTTAGTTCCACCCATGGTTCACTAGTTCCAGTCGATGTTCGCAGGTTTCAACGCAATACATAACCACCATGGCGTTGCAGGCTTTCTCCCTGCAATAATACTAACAGCTGTGACCAACAGCTAGAGATGAATAGTTGGGTGCCTTTGCAAGATTAAGGTAACCTGAAGTCACTAAGTAAGCCCCTAGTTCCAGCCGTTGCTCACAGGTTTCACCGCAGTGCATAGCCACATGGCGTTACAGGCTTTCTCCCTGCCGTAATATTAGCAGCCACGATATAAGTGAAATACTCTTGAAAGCGGCGTTAAACCCCAACTCACCTAAGTCAGCCCCAGTGCACCGTTAAGGGATGGCACTAAGGTTAACCATAGTGTTAAGGCTGTTTTGTACAACTGGTCCTGAATGTTAAAGGTTAAGAAAATTTATTTTAGATTTTGCATTGTCATTATTAGTTAAATGTTGTAAATCTAATTTGATGTTGCAAATAGCCGTGTCTGATGTTATTAGTGTCGCCAAGTTTGTCTAAAGTCAATATTATCTGTAAAATACCTCCAGGAGCAATAACAATTTCCATTTATTTTGTGAAGCTATCAAATTGCTGTAAATGATAAGAATAAACAGTCTAAATATGCATGATTATTGTTTTTTTAAAACTTTATTATCCAACATCAAAGACACAGATCTCTTTTTTTTTGCTTTGCGAAAAACAGATCTTGAAAAACAATCTACTCTATTTCCATTGGTATTTCTATTTGCATCATTGAATGAACTCCAGTAATAGAAATGTGATATGGAATCGCTCTGGTTGCCTAGCAACTGTTATGGATATACCTCATGGTGACTATTTGGAGTTATGTTTCATTTCCTATGTTGATAAGTTGATCATTACAAATGAAGCCTCAGAAGTATTACATTTAGGTTATTCTCCGATAATGGATTAAAAAGTATTTTATGGCCTTGGCAAAAGGTTCACCATTGTTTGAAGATGCGTCTTTCACAGTTTTGTTTTCATTACAGATAGGATATAAACTTCCAGGGGATTACAAGCTTTCACTCTAACTGAAGCATTACAGTTGATGCCTATATCAGTATGCTATCACTATCACTATCCCTGATAGGTGGGCAGGTTTCTCAGATGGGTGATAGCAAGCTATGGTAAAGGCCCACAAGTATCAATCACTGTCTTATCCTATGAGCAAGAAATGCATTGTAAAACATCAAACATAAATCAAAGAGGCCACTTTGTTTGAACCTGCTACATTATGTTACATTATGGGCTCGGTGCTTCATCTTCTGTTCTCAACTTCCCACGATCAAATCCCGATGCTTTCGAGAAAACTACGGATGTTTTAGTGACGTCTGTAATCGTTGATACACTATTGTTTTGATATGTATACATGATTTATCTTTGTGTAATGATCGAGCCATAACTGCCGATGAAGGGAAGGGATAGTGCAGTGGTTAGCGTGTTCGGCTTCGGATCAAGAGGTCCGGGGTTCGAATCCCTCCAGGGATCCCTCCAACTTTGTCTGCTGTAGAGAACTGTTCTACACGCAGTAAGGTTTGGGTGCAATGCCACACTGAATTTCAGCGCAGTACCACCCATGGTTCGCTAGATCCAGTCAATGCTCACAGGTTCACTGCAATACATAGACACATGGTGTTGCAGGCTTTCTCCCTGCAATATTACTAGCATCCGTGATATTAGTGAAATATTCTTGAAAGCGACGTTTAACGCCAACTCACCCCACCTCACCTTCTGCCCTCAACAGATATTTTGGTGACGTCTGTCATCATTGATACACCATTGTTTTGAAATACAGGTTTTATCATTGTGTAAAGATCAAGCATAACTTACATAAGTACAAAACTTCAATCATCATGCATGGGGCTTCATTAGCCTGTATAAATACAAACATACATTTGTATATCTCTGATGGCAGACCTGGCGTGGTTATGAATGTATCTACTCTGATAACCCCCGACCTGATTTACAAATGTCTGCCCTCAGATAGCCTTGGATGCTTGCTCGCTGGTGTCTTACTCAGTCCTGATTGTTTATTACTTCATATTCCTACTCAACAACTTTGCTGTTTGGAAATCCAATTTCTCTGCAGATTGTTTCTCTGATTATGAAATAGCTCAGTACATGTACAGAGAAAACTATTTTCAAACTTGAAGTGCTGCTTGCTGCTCTCATATAAAGCTTATGATAATTTATTCACACTTTTTCTATTGAATTAATTTGTGCCAAATTATTCTGAGTTGTTATGTGGCAGGAATATATCTCAACTTGTTAATGAGGGTATTCCATGAACAAATTCTGGATAATATAAGATCGAATATTCTGAACTCATGCAAAGGGTCTGATGATATCACGACTTTTTGATGGAAATGATGATGAAATAACTCCTGTCGAACTGAGTGTCAGTCAGCTTCAAGCTTATAGTCATAATCAAATGATGGTGATAATTAAATGACTTCTCCCTGTAGCCTCTGGTGATGAAATGACTGCTCCCGGACTGACCCCTGTGACCAAAGGCCGTAACTCACATAGCCCAGATTCCAGAGTACCTGCCGTATACATCTAGCCCTGACCTGAATTCCTGGCTGTCATCAGTGGCCGGGATAATGACCAGCTTTCCTCCAGGCAGTCATAACTATTAGTCTATCGGCAGTAAAACACATCTCTGTGTCCAAACACTGTCAGTGTGGAAACAACTTGAAACCTTTTTGAGTAATAAAATACCACGACCATTACAGACTAATTTGGCCATGCTAATGCATGTTGGGCAGATTGTTCCGCTAAGTGTGTTACTGATGCAAATTCAGTTTATAGCCCTGCTTGTGGTTCAGTCTAATGGGGTTAGCTTCTAACTTCCCCACCTATTATCATCTATTGGTTGAGATTACTGGGCTCACTGCTCTAATTTCTGTATCGGAGACATGAATATGTGGCTTGGAGGGATTCTCACTTTCACAATGGCAATGCATGAAATTAGATGTTAACCACTTATTGCAGTTATGAGCATGACTTAAATTGTAATAAATAAACAGCCAATGAAAGAACTTAACTCGAGCAATATTGGCAGATGGGAGGACTGATGAGCGATCAACGTTCAAATTTCATTTTATTAGATGAAAAAAAGACATGCTATATGATGACCAGCCTCTAGCAAATTGAAAGTTATTGGGCTCAGGGGAGTGTAGGTGGGTAGCAGATACAAATATACTGATGGAGCAGGATGTCAAAACAGTGTACAAGCCCAGTAACTTTAGCCATCTGCTACCGGACTGGTTGTAATTTGAACCCTGCTTGGAATTCACAGGGATTAGGAAAGACACCTTTGACAATGGGCCATTTTAGGACTTTTCGACACTTATGGAATTTTAAATGGGCCATTCCCATTTGTAGCAATCGTAAAATCTCAAATATTTTTTTCATCCAATGTGCAAAATGGCCCATGGGCCACCTTTCCCAATCCCTGAATACAAGTGTGGAATGGCCAGCCCAACTTTCACAGTACAGTAACAGTAAGCTATGATATCCTGACTTGTACACTGACACTGAGCACCTCCAGCTCCATACCATTATTCAGTTAGTCTGTCCTGAAGTATCTCCTCCCTGACTGATGTGATCAGTGCCCAGACCAGCGAGACCACCCTGTGTTGTATCTACCAGCTTTCTCCACACACCATACCAGGATCTGCCAGCTCTCTCTACAGCAGGAACTCTCTATTGTTGGAGGAGGCAAGTTCCCTGACCAGATCACTCATTACTTAGATCAGAGGCAGCATCTGTACCTATTGTTAGTTCAAACAGTCCTGTCTGCATTTCCTTGGTCTGCTCAAACATGGTTCATAAAGGTTTAACCTTACTTCACCGACTCTTCTCCAAACAAAATCCCTCCTTGTGGAGCAAGTCTTTGGTTGGATCTTACTATTTGAAATTCAAATATCTCAGACTGTCATTTGCAATATTTGAAGAAATGATAATTTTTTAAGAATGAATATTTGATCAGAGACTGATAATAATCAGACTTGCATTTGCTTACCGTTATTACAGCCAGTTTATCTGATATCTACACTCTGTGTCAAACTTTGGGAGGAAACATCGTTTGCAGTTCATGAAATGAGTCACATTACAGTAACATAGTGCAGGTGTGACCATAACCAACTGGGGATAGAAAAGACAGTGGATATGATTGTTGCCATAAATTATGCAATGTTTAGATGGCTATCTCTTCTATTATACTTTTCGTGCAATGCAATATTCAAATTCAGTGCTATAATATTCATAGTCTGCTGTTTGAATCATAAGTTTTATTGCAAGGGATATCTTGGCCATGCTTGTAAATGGAATGTTTATTTCGTGAATTTTAGGCCATCCAGCCCATAATACAGATGTACATTCAAATCATACGTATACATAAAGAGAAACGTACAATCGTTGTTATTGTAATTTACAAAATGTGAATGCAAATGTCGATATACATATCAAATAATAAATGTAAAAGTACGGATTATACATACAACGATTGTCAATCTTGGCCATGCTTATTATTATCTGTATATCATAAATTTCATAAACTCTTGACTGACTCAGTCTGTGACTTGCATTGAAGGCACTCCACTTATTAGAAGTTCCTGTGATCTTTGATATATATTGTATCATTGTTTCTTCTGATGTTCAGCTTCAAGAGTTTCAAATTTGATTTCTTGGTCTATGACAATTGCAGGTGCCAAAGGAAAGAAATGTGATCCAAGTTTGTTTTGGTCCAGTATCTATAGAAGCTATCTGTTTCAATTCAGAATATTATACCCAATGAAGGCTGATCGATGCAAGAAGAATAGAGTAAAATTGTTATATGACATCTTAATTCTCTATTGTATTAAAATTATAATACAAATCAAAGACACATTCCCATGATTATCCCGCCAGGGGCACGGCAACTTTGTCTGCAGTAGAGAACTGTTCTACATGCAGTAAGGTTTGGATGCAATGCTACACTGAATTTCAGCGTAGTACCACCCATGGTTTGCTAGTTCCAGCCGATGCTTGCAGATTGCACCACAGTGCATAGACACATGATGTTTCTCCCTGCCATAATACCAGCAGCTGTGATATAAGGGAACTAGATGCCATGAAATACTCTTGAAAGTGGCGTTAAACCCAAACTCGCCTCACCTCACATCCTCATGGTTAACTTTATTGACCAGTCTGATTAAAATCGACCTTGTTCCGAGGAATAAAATTTGCAAAATTATGCATCTACCGGGATACGAACAGGTTCTGTAGATTTCTCGCCACAAGGTCTGAGAACATCCCGTATAGGCGTGTGTTCAGAACAAGTTTAGCGCAACCAAAACCCAGTCAAATAGCTGACCAATCACATCAAAGTTTTTAAACGGTCGCTGTTTTGAAAGCATTCGGAACAAACAAAAGGATAGCTGTTTGAAGTTATCTGCCCCTAGCTTCTCACACCGAAAGCTTTTGTTGGACGTCTTGTGATTGGTTTACTGAATTGTGTCAGAACATGGGAGTCTACGGGCTGTTACCAGACGCTTTGGTGTGGAAATCTCCGAACGATATGAGTTTGTATCCCGGTAGATGCACTATTTTGCACATTTTTTCCGCAGAATACCGTCAGTTTTAATCAGACTACTTTATTGACTCTCTGATCTGGTCACTATCAAACAACTAAAACGAATCTGGAGTTGCTTTTCTTAGAATAATTTCCAGTGCATTTAGAGTTGTTTTGCCCCTCATACGTGCAGCCACCAGATATAGAGGAATTCCCTCTAGGTTCTGTACATAGTGTACCGTGGTTACTGTTTATATCAGTCCCTGCCTTGTAGTGATGGGTTGCTGCCTTGCCTCTTGTCTAGTGAGTTATTGTTGATCACTACAACATATTGTCTACATGTGTTCTTTGTTAAATCTAATTCCTCTCAATGTGTTATTTAGTGCTTATGTGCCTTTGTGGTTTGAATGCAATATAAGTCAATTCCAATATTACATAAACAGGCCTCAAAGTAAACATTTTTTCAAATGAGCGGATACGCTCCTAAAAATTTGTTCTTATGAGCAAAACCAAATTTCAAGAAACACAGATAATTAGATTGCTTAATTATCTATATTAATGACTATAAACATGCAAACTGTTTCAACTAGATTCAATACCATATTTTACACAATTTAATGGATGATAATTTTGTTTTGATACAGAATATTCAAGCAGACCCCAAATTTGTTTTACAGGAGGCAAACAGAATAAAATAGCGAGCAAATGCGAATAATCAGTATTTGAAATTAATAATCTTTGGGTGATTATTCAAGGTTTTACAGTAAATCAAAATTCAAGGCCGTAATAGTATTCAAAGCAACGAACGGTTAAGTTGACTCTAAAAGCTAAAAATACATGTATATCTAATATAGAAATCTTGCAGAGAAACGTTAATCCCCAGGCTGCAGTATAAATCCAATTTGATGATGATCATAACAGTTTTCCCAGCAGCAAGTGTCATGTTGACTCTGTAGTGTACATGCTATATCTCTCTATCTAGTATGCCTGCAATGTTGATGTGTTAGTGATGCTGTAGGCTGTGGTGTTTTTACACTGCAGAGAGGGTGAAGTGATGGCTATTGAAACCAAGCTCCACAAATACTTGTATTTCTGTGATGATGCAGATATAGTTCCGCTCAGGTGTCCATGTCTGTGCAGTTTCCTAGGTAATTGTTTCTGACGGAGACTTATCTTCCAGGGAGTGTGAGACTCGAGCTGGGAGGCAGTGCTGGTTGAGTCTCTACACTTAGTTATACTATACCAGGTCTACTCCTGCTGCTTGTGTACATGTTATTATAGCTGTAGACTCCTGTCATGGTTTCTATCTGCTTCATGCTATTGCTCTACCAGCAGCCATGATTATTTACTACCATCACCGCTAGTGGCTGCAATACTGCCGAAGCGGCGTTAAACAATAACTCACTCACTCACACTATTTACTACCAAGGTCACAAATGGCTGAGTGTTGCCCAAGCTGTGATATACAACTCTCTTTCATCTAATGCATCCAGGGTAAAAAATTGTCATCTAATAAATAAATGACTATTTATATAAGGCCTAATCCACAGGTCAAACGCTCAAAGTGCATCATCCAGGGTCCAAAATTATCATCTAATAAATAAATGACTATTTGTATAAGGCCTAATCCAGAGGTCAAATGCTCAAAGTGAATCATCCAGGGTCAAAAATTATCACAAGTCTTGTAGCTCATGGTCAGTGAAATAGTTACTGATGTTAAAAATGTTATTAGAGAAGTTTGAATTTAAAAATATGATCATGCATATGCATTGGCAAACTGAAATGGCTTTGGACTAGTAATTTTGGAAATTACTGATCTGAATTTCTAGTGCTTTGTTAGTTTTGACACCTATATCTCTGTTGGACATTGTGATGTAAATGAGCTGCTTCTTATCAGTGTTAGAAGAGTCAGTGCAGTGTAAATTCCATATTAGAATGGAACATCCTTTAGCTTATTCCCTTCCCACTGATATTTTCAAGCTATTTCTTCCCATGTAACCTGTTCTTATACAAGCTTTAACTGTGCCAGCAACACAGAATCCTGATTGGACGCACTCAAAGTTAGTTGTGCAATCAGTAATGTTGGTTCAATTGAACATTCAGTCTGTTCTCGTAAGCGTTGAGAAGAGTTCCTTCCCCTGTGAGATGTGTCCTTTCTAGACAGAAGTCAGTCAGAGATGTTCGACAATTTTGATTGGATAGATATAAGGACAGTTTCAACGTTGCAAATTTTCACCACTAGTGGATTTGGTAAAAACGGAGAAATATGGTCTAATTGTAACAGGTCACCCGGGAACATCCGAGTTGATTAACCTCTGGGGAGAATAGCCTGTCTTCATTTCACTCTTTAGACAGGTAAAGTTCTCAGCCTCCGAGAGCAGAAATTGTAGATGTTGAGAAAGGCCTAACAAACTGAGATCCTCTGCATGTGTCTTAAGACCTTGAAAGTCAAACTTATTCAAGGAACTGCGATGGGTATTGCTTTCATCACAACCTTGATTAATCTTAATGAATAGTCCAGGGTGATAGTGACCTTGGCTCTTGGTTTGATCTCGGTGGAATGCAATAATCTGGCACAGTGTGACCTAACAGCACATCATAAGCTTGTTTCACTAGCTAGACTAGTCTAACATTTAGCCTCTGAAATGAATTTTGTTTTTTTAAATTTCAAAATTTTTTGAAAAAATAAAATGAAAGAAAAAGGAGCCTCTGAGATGTGTTCATTTTCAAACTGATATCTTGAGTGTAGTTGTAGATTTGCCTAGGCACTTAAAACTTAAGGGGTTTGGATGACATCCTATGGGTAGAACAACTTGTGATCTCAGTGAAATGCTACACTCTCACAGTGTGACCTGACAGCACATTGTGAGCTTGTCTCACTGGGTAGACTCACTACTGATCTCAGTGAAATGCTACCCTCTCACAGTGTGACCTGACAGCACATTGTGAGCTTGTCTCACTGGGTAGACTCACTGCTGATCTCAGTGAAATGCTACCCTCTCACAGTGTGACCTGACAGCACATTGTGAGCTTGTCTCACTGGGTAGACTCACTACTGATCTCAGTGAAATGCTACCCTCTCACAGTGTGACCTGACAGCACATTGTGAGCTTGTCTCACTGGGTAGACTCACTACTGATCTCAGTGAAATGCTACCCTCTCACAGTGTGACCTGACAGCACATTGTGAGCTTGTCTCACTGGGTAGACTCACTGCTGATCTCAGTGAAATGCTACCCTGTCAGTGTTACCTCAGAGGAGGAGCTAGTCTTACCTAGTAGACTCACTAACCTGCTGTGCACCGAACTCTACTGTATTGATGGCTGCCTGCACCATGTGTTGAGAGCGAGTACCTTGCTTCACTGAGCAGTGCATATCTCACATACCTCCTGTGTGTTGTACATTACTGTCTTACAGTAGTAGTCGACTGTACGCTGTGCCTTGGTGTAATGCCTCAGTGAGTAGAATGGTCAATTTCACCGTCATGTTTTCATAAGACTACAGCTTATGAAATCTGTTTTGAAGACTTATGATGGAAAACATTTAAATTCCGATTTATCATTGCCTAAGAGCAAAGTATTACTTTGGAATGAATAATGTTATTATGTCATGTTTCTGTTGTGTCACCTAATGCTTCATTGTAGGAAGCCTACCTGTGTTCGAAAATAGATTTTGTCCTCTTTTATATAAGTAACAGCTACAGTAATAAACAGATCAAGGTATGAGGCAAAACTCTTACCGTGTTCGTGATGTCTATGCCAAAATATTAGCATATCCTGCTTCTTCGTTCATTTGTGTCATAAGAGTCACATATATCTACTCTATTTTATTATCAGTGAAATTCTTTTTACTATTAGAGAAAAAAAGAAAAAGTGAATAAGCTTTATACACCATGCAACTTCCCTCTGCAAGGCATAACTTGCCAGTCTCCATCCCACTAATTTAAGCCTTGCAGCATTTCCTTCATTTGTCCGTTCTAAGGTAGTTGAGCACCAAACCAGAAATGCATAGTGGGCTCTAATTCGCTAGCACAGAAAACTGAACGAAATGCTGCAAGGCTTAAATTACCCAGTAATGGAGACTGGCGCGAGTTTTGCCTTAGGTAGGAGAGTTTCACACCATACATCTCTCTGGTAATAAAGATAAGGTGAAAGTCTCGTAGCCATACCGCACTGATCATTGTTTTGAAACATAAATGTACAAACATTTTTTTTTAAAGAATCAAAACATGTCCCTTGAGGAATAAACATAACATTTGCTGTGTCAAATCTCCGATTCACAGATATGTGAATATCCTGCCAGTGTGTAACATTTAAAATATTTATATCAGAATTAAAGTATCCAAGAAACAAAATAAAATTTTAAAAGTTTTACACGCAACATCCAAATGTTGAAGCCAACTGCTAATTTCTAAGGAGAGAGATCTGGTGTTATGTAAACTTAATTTTCAATCAATACGTCTTGTTGTTGAAAACATTGTTTAGTGAGTAGCCTCAATGAAACATTACACATCTAACAACAAATTCATCATTTGTAGCATCAGTGTTTCTTGTATTTGTACAACACATAACTGCAAAATCAATCCCGAGTGAAAAACTTAAACACAGAATGTTCTCCATGGACCCATTGTGGATAGATAAATAGTGTTGTTACATTGTCTTGATTACTTGTCCTTGAAGAGTGAACATAGAACTGTAAAACAACCATTATAGGACTTTTACTGTCACCATACTTTTACTAATAGAAGAACCTATTCTGAAAAGTAGCTCTTCAGTTTTGTAACACTGCTCATCCAGCCTCTCAGATTCTATTATTCACGAGGGCGGGTTAGATTGTTTGACTTTCGGAACAAAAGTCCTGGGGTTTGAATCCCGCCAGGGGCTTAGCAACTTTGTCTACTATGGAGAACTGTTCTGCATGCAGTAAGGTTTGGGTGCAATGATACATTGAATTTTAGTGTAGTACCACCCATGGTTTGCTAGTTCCAGCCGATGCCTGCAGGTTTCACCGCAATGCATGACCACCATGGCGTCGCAGGCTTTCTCCCTGCCATAATACTAGCAGCTGTGATACAAATGGAATACTCTTGAAAGCGGCGTTAAACACCAACTCACCTCACCTCACAAATTCCCTGAACAAATTGTTTTTGGAATGCAAGTTCAAAAAGGATGTGTTCCTTTATCAATAAATAATTACAAAAGTTTATGGATGAGCAACCTCTTTATATATAAGAGCGACATTTTGGTTATAGGTTCTTATACCGTTATCAAGCAATGAATCATGAAGTTGATTATCCGTAAACTCTTGTCATTATTTATGTAGTACAACTTCTAAAATGCCTCTCAAAGTTCTTAATCAATATTTAATAAAATGTTCCAATTTCTTACTTTACCTTCATATTCATTTTCCACTCAGTAAAAGCATATAGCAGCGTGTACTCTGTTTATTACAAGTAGATATACTGGCAGGCACTGTGATATTTCCACTAATCCATTTCCAATCCTAGTTCCTCTTTGCTTCATAATAGAGATGAAATTACTCCAGATTATTTGGACATTCTGTCGGTTAGAGCAGGCTTATTAGATTTATGGCCGAGGCTTGATTTGGAATCGTTAAGAGCGCAGGCATCCAAATGTGACTGACATAGTAATTTGTCTCCTCTTGCGAAGAAGATGCTCCCAAGTTAGTATAGACATAGCGTATGATATTAGCGGAGGCAAAAGTAGCCCACCGCAGGAAGGGTTTGATGTAGATGACGTTCAGTCGAGGGGGAAGTGGTTGGGGATAACAATGCTGCTCGGTAATGACAGCCGGCAACATCAAAGTGGAATAAATATAATTGATAGAAGATATTTCTCCTCGATCCTTTGAAATGTTGAGGGCTGACTGTGACTCCTACTCTTGAATAATCTTCGGAAATACTGTCGATTATAGAACCATTTTCAGACATATCCTACTTAGGGTAATAATTAGCATAAAATCTTTAAATATATGCTGATAAGTAACCAAAGAAGCAATCTTGTTTAAATCAGATTGAACATAACATTCGTACCTGGTACCTCATTTGTTTATCCCGAGGAGGTCATGTCAGGTGACCTTCAGTGTCACATTACCTTAAAAAGATTCAGCCAATCAGAGGCCATCCTCAGGGATTGGGAAAGGTAGGCCATGGGCCTTTTTGCACATTGGATGAAAAAATGGCCCATCAAATTCAGAAATTTTACTATTGCTACAAAGGGGAATGGCCCATTTAGAATTCTGAAAATGACTAAAAGCCCTAAAAATGGCCCATTGTCTGAGGTGTCTTGCACAATCCCTGCTTCTTAGATAAGGCATTGGTGTTTCTATGTAGACTAGAGTTACTGATAGATTTTTAGCCTTGTTCCTGATTGGCTGGAGTAGAAGGTCACCTGATATGACCTCTATGGTGCAGTAATGAGATCAGAAACAGCAAGGTATGAGTGTTATTTTCGATCTGATTTAGATGAGATTGTCTAAGAAGGATCCTTGTCAAAGAATATCTGAATGCTTTACAGGAGAAACCTCTTGTTTTCATTTTATCAGTAAAAAGTTGATTGAAATATTCAGTTGCCTGGCAAAGAGTTCTCAACTTTGAAAATGATTGTCTAGAATCACATTGGTTCTTTAGATTTGTAATAATCCTCGACTTGAAAGGAAATGTCATTCCAAGAATATTTGTATTGGACTTCATATGTTTTATCAACTCTCCATATTCAGCCTAATACTTCTGGGAATCTTTGATTACATATAATTTGTCTGCTGCAGGTACTTTATTTGATTGAGACTATGTTATTTGATTATCTTTGATAAAATTTACTTTAGATAAGATTGATTAGATCTTGTGTGCTGTATGACTATGACATATTGTTTCAATTGTAGGCAACTTACTCCAGCCCCGAGTGGGTATAAGATTTGGCATTCAAGTCTGCTATGATACACTATTAATGTTACCAAACCAAAGACGATTTGAACTAATGAAATATCTCAAATTCATTGTGTAGTTTATATTTCATCTATAAATTGCAAATTCAATCCAAATAGGATTTTAAAGCTCAAATTCTTTGTTTCAGAAATATTTGATATACCGGAAAGTATAAAGTTCTGCAAGAACCTGCAGGTGCTAGACTTCAGCAGTAATCCAATATCCAGGTACGTTTCCTTACCTTCATCGTCGTTAGTCCTCACCTGCAATATCCAGGTACATTTCCTAACCTTCATAGTCGTTAGTCCTCACCTCCGATATCCAGTTATGTTTCCTTACCTTCATAGTCGTTAGTCCTCACCTGCAATATCCAGGTACGTTTCCTTACCTTCATAGTCGTTAGTCCTCACCTGCAATATCCAGGTACATTTCCTAACCTTCATAGTCGTTAGTCCTCACCTCCAATATCCAGGTACGTTTCCTTACCTTCATAGTCGTTAGTCCTCACCTGCAATATCCAGGTACATTTCCTAACCTTCATAGTCGTTAGTCCTCACCTCCAATATCCAGGTACGTTTCCTTACCTTCATAGTCGTTAGTCCTCACCTGCAATATCCAGGTCATTTCCTTACCTTCATAGTCGTTAGTCCTCACCTGCAATATCCAGGTACGTTTCCTTACCTTCATAGTCGTTAGTCCTCACCTGCAATATCCAGGTCATTTCCTTACCTTCATAGTCGTTAGTCCTCACCTGCAATATCCAGGTACGTTTCCTTACCTTCATAGTCGTTAGTCCTCACCTGCAATATCCAGGTACGTTTCCTTACCTTCATAGTCGTTAGTCCTCACCTGCAATATCCAGGTACGTTTCCTTACTTTCATAGTCGTTAGTCCTCACCTGCAATATCCAATACATTTCCTAACCTTGATAGTTGTTAGTCCTCACCTGCAATATCCAGGTAAGTTTCCTTACCTTCATACTCATTAGTCCTCACCTACAATATCCAGGTACGTTTCCTTACCTTCATAGTTGTTAGTCCTCATCTGCAATATCCAGGTACGCTTCTTTACTTTCATAGTCACCTAGTTTTCAGAATCTAGCTGGGAGCATTACAGTGCAGAGGTAAGCGCATTGGTTTTAGATCAAGAGCTCTGGGTTTGATTCTTGCCAGGGGCTCAGCAACTCTGCTGTTACTTTACAGAGTTTGGGTGCAATGCTACACTGAATTTCAGTGTAGTACCACCCATGGTTCGCTAGTTCCAGCCGTTGCTCGCAGGTTTCACCGCAATGCATAGCCACATGGCGTTGCGGGCTTTCTCCCTGCTATAATACTAGCAGCCACGATATAAGTGAAATACTCTTGAAAGCAGCGTTAAACCCTAACTCACCTCACCTCACCTACTTTACAGAGTCGTTCTACATGCAGTAAGATTTGGGTGCAATGCTACACTAAGCCCTTAAAAAGTACCACCTGTGATTCGCCAGTTCCATCCAATGCTTGCAGGTTTCAATGCAGTGCATATCCACAACAGTGTTGCTGGCTGTCTCCCTGCACTGATACTCACAGCCATATCTCACCTCAAAACCAAACTGTTATGTTATATCTTCTATATGCAGGATATGGCTTGGTAGTTACAGCCGTTGCTCGCAGGTTTCACCACTTACGCAATACGCCTTTGATTTAAGATAGCCTTTTCAGATTTTAAAACCCAGATGAGTTTTGTGCCTTTTCAGGATTTTGTTTTCATACAGTGTTGTGGAAAATCTAAAGACTTTGAACTGTTTCATACTCTTTAAACAAAACAAGTAGGCTATTAATTTATTTAAAAACTCGGTGACATGAAATAAAAATTAATCTCTTATCTCAATAGGACATTATCAGAAACTGACTTAAAGAAGAATTGTTCTTTTCAAAGATTTGTCTCATCCTATAGCGATCCTGTTTCAAAGCTATGACACTCACTTGACGATAAAGCAAACTAATAGAGTCTTATACAGAATCTGTTTGAATCCTGTCGGTATCTGACGGTCATTAGGTAGCGACATCATGCTTACAGTTATGAACCATGTTAATGTCGCATCTTGCTTTTTCCTTCTCTAATTATTTCTGCAGCATTTTCTTTTGGCCCATGCAAGGGAAATGTCAAAGTGAATGTGTTTTGACTTTTGATCTGAGAAATCAATGGTGGTTTCCTTCTCCAATTTGTCTTCCTGAACACGGAGACGCTGTTTTGAGCTGTCTTCTTAATGGTTGCCATGACGATACCATAGGTGCTCTGGGTTATACGATAATCCCAGAATCCTTATACTCACAGGAAGGAAGTATCATAGTGCTAACGACCATGAAAAAGTCCCTGACAAGCTCTTTGCAGGACGACAAGTGAAGTTGACGTCTGCTCAAGGGTTGAGCCTCTCTTTGGCCTGGCTCATACCGTCTTGAGGCCCTTCCAAATGTCAAGCGCGTGCAAATCCTACTGATATCAAATGCCAAGTGCTGGTTTCTTGAATCTGAAAGATTTATGTTTTTGGTTTTGTCTCTGATTACACGTTATTCACAAAGTTTTTATCGTATTACATTGTGATCAAGTGCAAGGGTCTTTTAAAGCTTGAATATTTACTTTTCATAGGATTATATCCTTGGACTTGCCCAGTGATTTAGTGACTTTGGCTTAAGGTGAAGAGGTCTGTGGTTCAAATCCCGCCAGGGGCTTGGCCACTGTCTGCTATTGATAATATTCTGCATGCAGTATTGGTTTGAGTGCAATCCTGCACTGAATTTCAGCTAAGAACCACCTTTGGTTTTCTCCAATGCTGGCAGGGTTCACTGTAATGCATAGCCACATTGTTGTTGCAGGCTTTTTCCTTGCATCTATACTAGCTGCCATGATAGAAGTGAAAGCGATGTTAAACACCAAATCACCTCACTTCATATCATCATTTAAAACTTCTTTGAAAGAGCGTGTCACTTCAAGTCATTTGTGTATTCCTTCCTTTTGAGTGAGTTTCCTACTTAGTTCGTAATTCAACTGAACACTTATTGTACGAAATGAACACAATTCCGTTTTCAAATCTTTAATTCGAGTAACCACAAAGTAATTTGAGTGGAATATAATCATCTTAGGTAGATGGAAGTGATCAAATTTCCGTCACTCATGTGTCCACGAATAGATTTATGTCAGTTCGTTTAACGATTTAGCCGCAAGGAGAGTGAACAATTCAATTCAACTCCTCTAGGTTTTCTTATTTGGTTTTAGCCCAAATGGCACAAGTAATTGAATGCCACTAGTCTTCCAAGACATTTTTAAATATCTAATTGTGAAGTAATTTGATTTTTTTTCTATGACAAATGACAGAAACTCATGCTTATAATTGAGTCTCGAGTTGGCAACATGAGATTTGAGTCACTTATGTGTTTGTAGGTGAGATATTTTGTATTTGAGTGGTCTTGTATTGAAGGGATATCTATATTGGAGATACATAGTCTTGTAATGGATGTATAGTCTTGTATTGTATATATGGTCTTGTATTGGATATATATATATATATATGACAACATTTTAAAAAGTTTGACAAGTATACAGTGACAAATATTCAAAAGTCAAAAAAACACAGAGCCATTTTTTTCTCCAACATTTTTCATTGGTATCATCAGGGAGATACCAATGAAACATAATGGAGAAAAAAATGGCTCTGTTTTTTTTTGACTTTTGAAGATATAGTCTTGTAGAATATATATTTATATATATATAATTGAAGTATTGTATTGGAGAGTTAAATATAGTCTTGTATTGATTTTCAGACTGCCGGATGGACTGACACAGCTACGCAATCTAACACATCTCGGCCTAAATGACGTCTCGCTTGAAATATTGCCATATGATATCGCAAGGTATGTCAGTGTGTCACACTATATGACAATCAAACTTGGTTGTTATGTGTGTCATCTCATCTGTAACAATAAAAGCTTTTAATTAAGTCGACAATTTGCTTTTGAAACAATTAAATTATTGCGGGATAACAGTTGTTAGCTAGCAGCCATGATATAAATGAAATAATCTTTGAACTCGTCCCTCCTCACCTCACTTGAAATGTAAAAATTACAACACTTAAAAAGTTCTGGTTTTATTACAGTTGAAAGTTTTGCTAAACATGCTGATGTTTCATATCTAAGAGACATGCTATTATCAAAACAAGCTTCTCAATTATTTATCATATTGTCAGTTAGAAGAAGAATAGCTTGTCGTTTAAGTGGATTTTCATCAACAAACACAATGAATTATTCACGTGTTATGACAATGTGCAGTAGAACAGAAGATTGATTACGTGTTGCATCTGTCTAATGTCCGGTGTTTATATCACACTCCTGCATTTAAACTTGTAGTATCTGTTTATCTGTGGGTGACAGAATATTCATATTGGAAATTATGTTTTGGATCTGGGAACTTTCAAGATTACTCACAAAATGAAGATAAATATATCTTAACTGTCACTATAATCATTACCTAACTGTGTGAACAGTTTAAAAGAATTTCAACTTGTTAACGAAAGGATTAACCTGGTTATAAGAAGGGGCTATTGGTTGGGCATATGCTGGTTATAATATTTAAAATTTAGTATTTATCATAGTTTCACAAACCCATTGCATCTTAGTGGCAGCTCTTGCGTATGATACTGCCGAATCGGCGTTAAAAAAGAGCTTCCTCTTTTCACATTACGCTAAGGCTCCCTTAGTGACCAATGTTCACTTTGTTTTTCGTAGAATGGTACTCTCAGCACTGAGGTAGTCTCATGTACTGTACACATACCTTTAAATTTGCTTCCGAGTATTTTACAGTTTAGGACAATAAAAAGCTCAAATATTGAATCTTACTCTAGTGTCTTCTGATAAAAAATATTTCAACGCTCGTTGATAAAAGTAAAATTATCCTCAGCAAGCCTTGTGTTTGGATAATGAAGAAATGAAGGTGACATGTTATCACTCAAAATCATTCTTTATTCCAATGAAAATTTTATACATATCTCTGAGCTCAGCCCTGCCATTTGACTTTCAATGTGGTGATGTCATCCCCAATGAAAAAGTTACCGGGAATCCCAGTGGGATTCCGGTGGGATCCCGCCGGGAGAAAAAAGCGGGATTTATCGGGATCCCGGCGGGATCCCAGTGGTATTCCGGTGGGATCCCGCCGGGAGAAAAAGCGGGATTTATCGGGATCCCGGCGGGATCCCAGTGGGATTCCGGTGGGATCCCGCCGGGAGAAAAAAGCGGAATTTATCGGGATCCCGGCGGGATCCCAGTGGGATTCCGGTGGGATCCCGCCGGGAGAAAAAAGCGGGATTTATCGGGATCCCGCTGGGATAAAAAAGCGAGATTTGTCGGGATCCCGCCGGGAGAAAAAAGCGGGATTTGTCGGGATCCCGCCGGGAGGAAAAGGCGGGAAACAGTCATGTTCTGCAACAAACAGAAAACACACTTTGTTAACAGTTACTGTTCTGTTATTAATTCAATAGTATGTTGTTACAAATCATTATACACTATCAGAGTAAACACTATCAGCAAACTATCTTTGAAATTGAATATAAATGAACTCGCAGTAATTAATTATTTTACACTTGGTTACTCTGCTAAGAATTACTTACTCTGAGATTGTTTGACCAGTGATCATGACACAAGTAATTTGATTCAAACGGGAAAATATGAGTAGCAGACATGAATTTTACTTGAATATATGCTACTTACAACTTGAAAGTACTGAAATATAACTCAAATAAACTCTTACTAAATGACAAAATGTCAGGAAAACTTACTCAACATGATAGTAGAGTTTACATTATTTTATGCATGAACTAACACTTGCCCAGTACTTTACACATTAAAACAGACAACATGGGCTGATAAGAAGATCAAATAAGAGTACTATACCTGAGGGTGGAGCCTTTCTGGCTCTAGACATGATGTTTTTGACAAGAAATTACATTGCTAAGATCTACTTCATTATTGTTTTGGTTCTCACCTTTTGGCGTCTGCTATTCTTCTAAACTCGTAACATCACTGTAGCTTAAGTAAACCCAAAAGGGTACAATGATCGCTGCAAAGAGCTTGGAGCTAGAGCTCCTTGCACTGAAGACTGAGCACCATATTAGCTGATAAAACGTTGCATGCAATGCTTTGAGTTTAAGAGTGGAAGAAGCACCCATAAAATCCCTTAAAACTTATAAATATCATTAGGAAATAGAACAAATTGAAATTGCCTTGTCAAATGAAAGTATATATAATTAAATTGAAATATTTACATAAAATGCACATTTAAAGGAAAGTATTTTTAGCAAGTTTTGATGGTAGTTCTAAATGATAATCCATTAAACGATATTTGTTTAAGTGTTATAGTAAAACAAAAAATCCACATTGCCTGTAGAAAAGGAAACAATTTTATTTTAAATATATATAAGAGAATTATATTACAATATCATAAGGCATACATATATATTGCCTTTGCACTAATCGGCACAAATTCTTTGCTTTTTTTTTCAATTTTCCACACTTTTTTTTTAGATCTTTGAAGAAAAAAGGATATAGTTGGATGAGTCTGTGCCAACTAGAGACATTGAGTACACATACCCATATTCATTTATCTCTATGTAAACATAAGTTTTGGGAGATGAAAAGTTAAGAACCAATATTTATTGTAAATTTTTAATTTATGGTTGTTTTACTTTGTTGGAATGGGGATTTATTAGAATCCAGAGATTGTTTGTGATTTCCATTTGTGCGTAATATAGTAATCCTAATTTAGGTTCTTTTTAAAATATTAATTTTTTCAGTGAAATCTCGGTTTGTTAAGGGGTTTGAAAAATGAAATTCCCGGTTTGATCCGGGATTTCAGTATAAATTCCAGTCTGATCCGGGATTTCAATGTCATATTTTCCCGATGGAACCGGGATCCCGGTTGTTGAAAACTAATCCCGGTCATCCCACCTATTCCCAGTATATCCCGGTCTGAAAACCGGGATTCCACCGGGATACACTGGGATCCCGCTGGAATCCCGGTTTCTTTTTCACTGGGGATAGTATTGTTACATCATGGTTTTGACGTCATAGAATCGCTTGTCATTACTGAACATTATGATTTTATATAGTTGATGGTGGTAGGGCATTGTGCAAAATATTCCATCAAAACAATCTTTGCAAGGAGATATTTCTTCATCTCACACAAGCGATATCTCCCGTAGAAAACAGTTTTGAATGACACATCTCTCTGGTATGTATATTTTTGTATTATACAGATATTTCTCTGTTGCAGTTTGACAAATCTTCAGTCGCTAGAGCTACGAGAGAACCAATTGAAGGAACTGCCGCGGTCGTTGTCATATCTCACCAAACTCAAGATTCTCGATGTCGGCAGCAACGAGATCGGGGCTCTGGTTAGTAGCATGATACTAATAACGTGACAAATTGGCCGAATTTTCCCCAGGTTCCCAGTGGACTGATTGTCATATAGTAAATGGAAACTCTCTGTTGATATTGTCTCGGGACTACTGAGTCGTACATGGTGTCAGCAACATGTACAGAGTTACTGTATTTATTGTGTTTGGTGGTACCGTATTTCCTAGAATATTTATACCCCATGGTTCTATTTAATTCAGCACCCCCTTACCCTCCAAACCCGGGTTTTAATTGGCCCCGGTTGTGTTTGAGGAAATACAGTAGGTCAAATTCAGCCCTCCATAACCCCCTGGTTTATATTCGAAACCCGGGTTTAATTCGAGACCTTGCTTTTATTAGAGGAAATATGGTAATTTCTATCAGGGGAAAGAACCAATGTTTTGCAAAAATTTGCTTTAATAGCTTATTTTAGATTGGTCATTAACAGAAATTATCTTACTTAAAACATAGAATGAACTTCTTCTAAATATTTACAACCTTTGACAGATGGCAAAACTTGATTATTTTTTTAAAGATTTGGAATATAATAACAGAAGTCTTTCTATGGCTCAACTGGACAATGATTCATGTTGAATCAGAGAAAGAGATAGTTGATAGTTGGAATATTTAACAATAACATGTATCAAATTTTAGAAAAACACATCGACATGACATAATAAAGTTATAACCATTAATACATGCGATATGAAACACTAAAGCTTTTGAACTAATTTGAACTAAGTATTCTGCATGGCCAATTTACATGAGTCCAACATTTGTTGTCAAAGAGAATAATAAATAAGCCATTGGCTACAGCTATCCTGAAATATTCTTCAACCTCGAAATAGAAATAATCTCCCTTTTACCTTGATGACGTATTAACTCAATGGGATACACTGGTGTGTAGGAGTACAGCAACTCTCCAGAAAGCCACTGTATTTATTGATTGGTTAAGTGACTGCCATCATCCTTCACTCTCTATTGAGATGTATGCACTGGAGATCTGACGACTCCTTGGCAGGATCATAACTCTTTAACCTTTGGCTTTTGTAATCTAATGAGACAAGACTTAACCCTTTACAATCTAGATAATGAAATAAAACTACTTATGCTTCTATTGAAAGGATTGGCTATGTAAATTTCAGAGTTTTTTTCTCTACTGAAAATTTTAGCTGATGATCAATTAGATCATTTTCTTTCTCAATCACTCTTCCCCCGCCTTAATTTTCAAACGTCATACCCTCAGTGAAATTGCAGTTTTTCATTAAAATCAGTTTCCTATCCCTACCCACTGTAGCTGTTTTCAACACTTGAGGATCTATCTCTTCAAGAACTCTTGCAGCCCCAAAGCTGAAGTGTTGTGGGGAGATACCTTATAGCTAGGGATCAAAGTTTGTACAATTGGTCCTGACCCCTCTCAAATATGGGTGTGTTAGCCCTTAAAACCTTTTCAACATCTTCGCTGAAACCAGTTGAGATAGGAAGCTCAAATTTTCAGAATAACATGTTACATGGAGTTCAGGACCCATATTTTCGAAGCTCTCTTAGCGCTAAGATAGTCGTAAATGCCATACATTAACATTGACTTACGACTGTGTTAGCACTAAGACAGCTTCGAAAATATGGGCCCTGGGGGGTAACATTTTCTAATCTTTGCACAGGTTTTAGTCATCATGTTGGAGGTGTGACAATGGTTTGTTATCTGTACATAGTTTCCTCCCTAACTGATTCTCCTTGTTTTCCAGCCGGACACCATCGGTTCCCTCCCGTCCCTGGAGGAGCTATGGTTGGACTGTAACGATCTCAGCGAGCTTCCAGTGGTATGTTGAATATAATCTCAGTGAACTGTTGCATTATGATTACTCTTGATAAGCAAGCCTTTCCTACAAATTGTACAGAGCCCTTAACCTAAATATGACTTATAATTGAAATAATACAAGTTTTGTGAAAGTTACTTAAGAAATAGATTTCATAATGTGTTTCTTCACAGGCTTATAAACGGTTTGAAAGGTGCAAGTTAAACTGGCATTTATACTACAGTTTAACTTGAACTTTCAAACCGTTTATAAGCCAGTGAACAAACACATTATGAAATCCTTTTCTTATAAATTCAAACTTTGAAATGTAAGTGATTTCTAATCAGTAAATAAACTTTTGAATATAAAAAATCTCTGCAAAAAGCGTACAGTGCATGATAAAACAAATGTTAAGTATTGTCTTAGATCATGCGCTAAGCGCCGCCCACAATAATATCGCATCACTTATGTGTCACCACGCGAAAAACGTAGTTCACAGGAAATATGATTAAAGTATTTAATTTTGGGTTCTAATATGCTGTTTTAATCAAACTTTCAAATCAAACTACAATTAGGATTCTCGTAAGGTTTTTAAAAAGTTTAATCAAGAAAAGAGCATGTGATAGCAGTGTAATAATTACGCAATGATACAGTGATAAAGTAGTACCGCAGGTTATTTTGTGTAAAAGTCAGGTTACGAAGGTTATCCTTTTCAGCTGTCAATCTTGTGTTTATGAGAATGTATACCGGTCACATGACCTTGTTTAATCCAATCAGCAGAGAGCATATCGCTTAAATTTCAAAGTCTGAATTTATAATGCAGGGCTCGTTTTAGGAAAAATTAACCTCGATACACTATTGATACTTCATTCTTTATAACCTTGTTTGCTGTGGATAACTGTTCTACAAACAGTAAGGTTTGGGTGCAATGCCACACTGAATTTCAGTGCAGTACCACCAATGGTTCGCTTATTGCAGCCGATGCTCGCAGGTTTCCCCTCAACACAGCAACATAGTGTTACAGGCTTTCTCCCTGCAATAATTCTAGCAGCCGTGATATAAGTGAAATAAGTGAAAGCGACGTTAAACCCCAAATCACCTCACCTTTCTCTCTCTCTACAGGAGATGGGGAACCTGAAGAGGCTGACTCAGCTGGATGTGTCGGAGAACCAACTGGACTACCTGCCCGAGGAGATCGGGGGACTGGTCAACCTCACTGACCTCTCCCTCTCACAGAACAACCTGGAGTCTCTGCCAGACGGGATAGGTACGTGTCTATTGACCGGTGTCCAGGGACCTTGATATCACTTACATGCTGGAGGGGTGTGATTGTGAATGTACAGATTGTGTTTAAAAACATTGGACAGTAGTTTATAAAGATTGAAACCTGACGTGTTGGACCTTAGTTAATCTCAGAAATACATGCCATTTAGATAGTGAACAAATCTAACATTGTTACATTTGGATAACATTACCTTCAATAGTACAAATTCTTCTATTTTTTTTTGGCCAAGTCATTTGCAGGATTCGAACCCACACCCTCAGTCAGGCAACTATCACCAACACAGACTTAGATAATCTATTATCTATCTTTTTCTCATTCTTCTTTCTTTCTTAATTCTATTAAAAGAGACACATTCTATGACAAGAATACATGATTTCTGTTTGTTTGTGAATCTAAACACAGGGATTGGGAAAGGCAGGTGGCCATTTTGCACATTGGATGAAAAAATGGCCCATTAAAATTTAAAATTTTACTATTGCTTCAAAGGAGAATGGCCCATTTGAAATTCTGAAAATGACTAAAAGCCCTAAAAATGGCCCATTGTCAAAGGTGTCTTTCCCAATCCCTGTAAACAAGTGAGCTAATGAGTTGTTATTTAAGAATTATTGATCCAATCATGCTTAACATAAAAATATTATAATTCTTGGCAGATGATTTTTGCAAAATAACTCCAACTAAATTTAATCACATCAGAGTATTTTGGCTCTTCTTTTGACTTGCCTCTTTCAACGAGTCATCACTCTTGAAAACTCTTACAAAGCAAATGATCCTAAACTATCTTCTACTTGTCACATGCAGGCTCTGAGACGTGTCATCATAATTGGCCCTGTCAACTTGTATTGCAAATGTAATTTTCTCGCAATTAAAAATACCTGAAAAAACTTCTCCTTTCAACAACCTGACACTTGTCATAATTGAACGTACAATGAAAGGCTTGTTTTGACATATAATTTTGAAGGAAAATATTTCTTTGCAGGTTTTCTGAAGAGGCTGCTGATTCTGAAGGTTGATTTAAATCGACTGCTCACCCTGACACCTCACATAGGAAGGTGGGTTTAGGTCTGCTACCTTAAATATATTGTGGAGCTCAGTGGTGTAGTGGTTAGGGTGCTGGCCCAGGCCCAGGTTCGAATCCCGGTGGAGACGCCAAAGATTTGTGACCTGGGTCTCATACTGTGTTGTGTCCCTGGACAAGGCACTTCATCCATGTTGCATTCAGTGTACCCAGCTGTTTACCTGGTTACCTGAATACTTGACATACAGACCTATATGGTCGCTTGGAGTGCTTAGTAGCGACACTGAGAGTATAATTCCTTGGGGGTATAATACAAATTGTGCGCTTTGAGCATGGTCTAACATTTGGGGTGTAACAATACATCGAACTATCGATGCATCGCAATAGTTGGCTTGGCAATAGTACTATATCGATAGTATATACCAAAACACTATCGCTATCGCAATAGTAAGGTTAACTATCAATACTATCGAAACTATTAAATTTCCCTTAATTATGAATGATTTACACAAGCCTCATTGCATTTAATTCAAGATTTTTCATTTTAGAATGTCAAAAGGGAAGAACTAGAGATAAGAAATAGCAAAATGACAAAAAGTCTTTTCATTTATGATTTCTTTACTGATTTTTGTTCCATAGTCCTTACATCAATTAAACATTTCTACTAAAATTTATAAGAAATCTAGCTGATTATTGCGTGTTTGTACAAAAAAAACTATCGCAATAGTTATTGCAATATTGAGTTACAATAGTAAGTGGCAATAGACTATCGCTATCGCAATAGTCTCTTTGGGTCAATAATCACCCCTATCTAACATGGTGAAGCTGGTATATGAATGTGCTGTTAGGAATACAGCACTACCATGAACATTATCTCGGGGGTACCATTTCCGAGTGCTTGAATTGACCTTCAAACGTATAGTCCATTATGGAGGAGAATGATAAATTGGAGAGAGGGATTATTGCACAGGGTTTGGGAGGGGACAAAATTGACTATATCTTTTACCTTAGATAATAAATTATGCAAGTCCTGATGAGCTACATAATCACTGGTACTCTGTTACTAAGGATCACACACATTTTATGGACATTACATCAAAGTATGAAGGTATCCGATTTCTATAGGATAAATACCACTTCTAAATGTACTATTTCAATTATCTCAACCATAAAATGGTACTCATAGTACCAATGAAGTAATTTTCAAATTCCAAAACTACTGCCTCACACACTTAAGAAAATATAAAATGATAACTATCCTGATTCAGGGCCTTCTCATAAATATAGAGGCCCTGTAACCAGTGAAGTTGCCATTTTAGGTTTTTCTCCAGCAGTATTACCGTAGTACAGTATAACGATTGTCACCTCAATCAAAGTCCATGAATACAATGACATTGCTTGCATGTACTTATACCGGTAGGCATTATGAAAAACATGCTGAATTAATTTTATTTTCAAATTTTTTTATTTTCAAATAAACAGAATAATCGTGTTTAAAAAATTGTCAAATATTTGTCCCAAAAAAGTGAAATATGAGACATATATTTTGATTGGCTAGTTATTAAAAAATTGGATGTAATCAAATTATTGTCATAAAAAGCAAAAAATGAGACTTATATTTTCAATGGCTAGTGATAAATTTTTGTGAGGTTTCAACAAAGGAATCTAATCACAGTGTGATTGTTCTGTTCCATGCAGAACGATTCGTGCAACAAGATAAAGACGAGGATCGCTCTTGTTCTTATACGACGTTGTGTGCTCAGGGTAATTACATTTCCTCCCTGTGATGTAAACCAATTACTTTTTTCAGCTGTGAATCCTTACAAGAACTCATCCTGACGGAAAATTTGCTATCAGTAAGTGTGGTCTTTATGTATAGCTGTTTAACAAATTTATGTCATGTACAATATTGATTCAAACCAAGTGGCTGCGTTTTCAGTCCTGTCTTGTCACTGTTCGACTCGAGGAAGCGTGTTATTGATTTTAGCTGAAGAATGAGACATCTTGGGTCACATTACTTCTTATTGACTCAATCTCAACATCATTCTCTAATGTATGGCTTTGTCATAGAGTTTTGTAATGTCTTTTTTTTACCTGAGGTTTAAGGTTTGCCAGTATCGAAGAATCATATGTTTTTGGTTTTAATACAGGGATGTTTTTGTGTTTCTCTTTTAGGATTTGCCTGTATCAATAGGAAAGTTAAAGAACTTGTCAAACTTCAACGTTGATAGAAACAGACTCACAGAAATTCCAATAGAGGTAAGTCAGAAGTGTACAAGTTTTGTATTGGATATTCTGATCGTTTTTTTAAAAACTTAGTTCAGTTAATTTTTTTTTAAACTTGAAAAATTCTCAAACACAATTTTGAGAAACTGTCGTATCTTTTGTCATTTCTTTCAAAGGTAAATAAAAGTTTGTTTACAAATTGAGATATTAAAAAGTTGAAATCCATAACAAAAAAATTTAAATAAAAAGCAAAACAAATCATGCTATTTTCTGATTTAATTAGTTTATCAAAAAATAATTTCTGTAGCATTTCTATCAAATGCTGAATATTTTGGAATGAAATATCATTTAACAAAATATTATCTCTGTCGATGATAAAGATATGTAACTTACAGCAATTAGTAGAAATGCATTAAGATTGTGTTTGCAAAATAAATTTCAGCACCTCATGGGGGCAATTTTCATGGCAAATTATGCGAGATTATACCCTTTAACGGGCTGTGATATCAGTTAATCAACACTAATTAAATCAGCATATATCAACCCATTTTTCAATTTAATCCTCAAAACACCTCCTGTGGTGATACAGGAGAATGCAGAAAAATTCAGATAAAATGTCAAGATTTAATGTTCATGTTGAAAAATATGATGTTATGAAAATAAGGGATGTAATCTGTAGATTTAAAGTTTCTGTGTCTTGTGACTAGTTTCAAAATGATATTTCTATAGTGCAAATTCATGAATCACTAGTTCCTACTGCCTCTCACAGGTTCACAGAATGCATTAGTCCAAATGGTGTTTCTCTCTGCAACACCGAAAATACGATTCCTTCAGGGTAATAATTGTGTAGCGCATGAATTGTGCATGGATATGTGCGCATTATAAATATACTATTATCATACTATCGTTGCCAATGGCTGCAATATTGCCCAAGCGGCGCCAAACAAAAACTCCCTCTTGCCCTGCAGAACAACCACTATAAGTTAATACTTTTGAAAGCAGCGTTGATTCCACAAAACACCTCGCCTATTGATATGTCTGTTTCATGTTTCAGCTGGGTAAATGCACCAAACTGGGGGTGTTGTCGCTGCGAGACAATAAACTGCTGCGGTTACCGCAAGAGCTAGGCAACCTCGTCAAACTCCATGTTTTAGATGTATCGGGGAATAGGTAAGCAGATATTTTGTTAGATAATTGTACCATCAAAGCATTCAAACTGCTGGCAGTCTTAATTCATGATATTACATAACAGTCTTTTAAATTTTTTTAAATGATTTGTTCTATGAATCTAACAGACTCTGTCAGTGAGTAAAATATTACTTGTCTCATCGCAAAATTAATAATTTTTGGTCAGGGCAGATAACTGTTTGCGATTTCCACTTCCACTTCCTTTCCATGGCGAGCCAGTTTTAAGCTTATTATATGCCCTTCCTCTGGTCAGACTGGAGTACCTGCCTATCACAGTGGCGGCCCTCAACCTGAAAGCCTTGTGGCTGTCTGAGAACCAGGCCCAACCCCTGCTCAAGTTCCAGACAGATTTCGACGAGCGGACAGGACAGAAAGTACTCACATGCTTCCTGCTCCCACAACAAGGCTTTCACACAGAGAGCATGGGTGAGTACAGTGATAACTGAACTATCAACCTGGCTTTGTTATCGGCCTAAACCTTCCTTGAGGATCTGCCCAATCTGAATGGTCCTCTTTAGTCAGAAGGAAAAAAACAACGGTGCTAATATGATGCAGAATATGCAGTTACACTTTTGATCAAATATTACAGCTCTCACATGCACACTGTCAGTGTCAACAGTTATCAGTATGATGGCGATGAGATATTGCCCAAGCGTTGTTAAACTATAACTCTATCTCTCACTATTAGTGTGATTCTTATTGTAGAAATCAAAGTTCTTCATTAGGTGCAATTATCCTATGAAATTGTTCATCCAATACCATTATGCAACTTTGTATGCTGTAGAGAACTGTTTACCTGCAGTCAGAGTTGGGTGCAATGCTGAATTTCAGCATAGCACCACTTCACTTCTACTTCAAGTCGACGCTAGTAGATTCCGCCACAATGCCTTTCCACAACGGTGTTACAGGCTACTAGCAGCTATTTTCTAAGTGAAATAATCTAGAAAGCAGCGTTAAACCCAAAATCACCTCACCTATAAATTGCTGGTACTAATCCACGTGTCTGACGTCCACAGAGAACCTGCTGCGAGGGAGTGTGGCCACTGAGAACGACAGCAGACTCAGCTGGACGGACAGTACACAGCGCAACCCTCGTGAGAGTATCATCCGCTTTGCAGAGGATCACGAGAGGGACTCGGACGAAGACTCTGAGGTCAGTCGATGTAATTGACCGTGTATCTGGTTTCAAGATAGTTAAGATATTCATGGAGATATATATTTGTGATGTATTCGAAGATTCCAAGACCTATTTAGCTTGATTATATTTATCCTTGAGATGTCCCCCGATTTGTGTATACATACATCGTAATATAGTCTCCTTTCTGTGGTTGAGATTTTAGCCATAAACTCGAAACTATTCTCAAAATCTATCAAATTTAGAGTTATTCAATTCAGCTTTCAGTCGTTCTTCAAATGGAATCCTATCAAAATCGCTCAAAGTAACAATGTATCCTTTACTATTTTGCTCAGTCCTGTAATCAACCTAATTAATGCCTACCTAATTTTCACCCCCTTTGAATACTTTTGGTTGCACTCTGTGCAGTTATTATGCCTATTACGGTAAATAAACTCCTTCTGCAACAGCATTTTGTGTTATGTGAAACCTATTTACTCTGAATCTGTTGTTTCAATAACAAGTCCTGTACTTAGCATATCTGTCTCCTAATAACCAGTCTACTCAACCTCGTTCTATCGTTAGCAGTGTTCGAGTCACTGTCATACAACATGTACCTGACAATTCTAGTACCTCAGTCTATCAATAGCATTGTTTGAGGCACCGTCATGCAAAGTAAACTTATACGCAGCCTTCCGTCCCCTTGATATATTGGATCTGTGATTGAGAAACTAATAAAACTCTCATCAGTCTGTCTGTCTGTCTGTCTGCATGACCTGTGCTTCTCTTCAACAGACGACGTTTGTGCGTCATGATACTCCTCATCCTAAAGAACTGAAAGCTCGGCATGCTAAGTTTGTCAAACAGAACAAAGGCATTGACGGACATGTGATTCCACACCATGAGAAAACAGCAGAGGTGAGGAGATTTGTTGTGTCTGTGTTATTAAATCCATGGATTTGTTAACTCTATGAAGCTTAAAAGAGATGTAAATAACAATCTCAAATGGAACTTGGGATTTTGTACAACTTGTTTTAATGTTTCAAAATTGAACTTTCTGGGTTATCCTGAACCTTTTACCTCACTTGATTATTAACATGGCAAATACTATTGTAGGACCGAGCCTTCATGCCGCAGAGAGACCAGGATGCTCGGTGGACGGAGGACGAGCCATCACCCCATGAAGAGAAACCGGCGGAGAGACGGGTCACCACTCTCATGGAACCTCCCCAGATCATCAAGGGTGAGTTGGATTGGAATTGAAATTTGGAAAACTTGATACAATACAAGCTTTTAGTTCAATGAGTACCAATGTCTGTAAGACAACATACTCGATTAATTATCAATTTCTTTTCACATTTTATGAAATTATCCTCCTGAAATTATGTCCGCCCCCTCCTCAGATTAACTCTGAATTTGCCGACTGAGGAGCTTTTAATATCTTTTTCAATAATTACTAATGTCCACAAGACAAAGTACTCAGATTAATTCTAAATTTGTTTTCACGATATATGAAATCAATACATCCTCCTCAACAGCACCTGAGCTAGAAGGTCCACCCCCTCCTCAGATAGAATCTGAATCATCAACGGAGGAGGATGAGCTGCCGAAGGAGTCGATGCCGCTGCTGAAGAGTGTGACGATCTCTGCGCCAACAGAGGAACGAGTTGTGCACATGGACACATCACATGAGAGCGGGGAACTCCGAGAGAGGGGCACCGACTCGGATGATGATGTGGACGGAACACGTAGCGAGGGGGAGTACAGTGATGAGGTAGGTTGCTCAGGTTGGGATTTTTTAAATAAAAGATTTCTCTTGAATTGTACAAATAAGTTCTACAATGATATGTTGGTGAATGGTGTGAACCAGTAATGTTGGCAGTAGTATAAGGCTTCTTTGTAATGATGAATGGGGGTCTGCATAGGAACAAGAACATTCAACATTCTACCTGATGGAGTGAGTATACTCTTTGAAATGTCGTATTTTCACATTAAAGAAGTTCTTATCCAGATAATCTTCCTTTGTTGCCATAGTTCATTTTAGTTTAACAAATATTCTTTATATTTAGGGTTCTGAAGACATGCGCGAGAGGAAAGTCGGGTTTGCTGAAGATATCGGAGAACAACCAGAAAAAGATCACAGATTACGGCGGCGGGATACACCTCACTATTTGAAGAATAAACGCATCAACGTGAACAGCTGTAAAGAAGACGCAGAACAGAAAGTACGGGAGATTCTAGCACAAGCTGCAGCGCAGAAGGAAACAGCTGCAGTGGACTCCACCTTAGAGGTCAGTACAGCTGCTGACATGTCCAGTTAAAGGGAGATAACTTGGTGTCACAGTTTGAATATTTCTGTAGCAAGATTAAACTTATATTTATTAAATTATTTTTTTCAACATCGCTCATAGACATGATAACAGTCAAGTTAACAACACTTTAGCTGAATAATGAAAATGTTTATTTACTACTATATAGATATTAGTTTTTCCCTCCATATTTTTACGAATGTAGAATTGATTTTATCTGTGTCAAAGATGAGCCCAATTTCTTTAATCAGGTTTCTTTCTTATTTATTTCTTTACTCGTCAGCTTATTTCTTGTGTATATGGTAGTTTTTTCTCTCAAGTTGATGATGAATATCCATGTTACAGCCCCCAGAGGGAGAAACACTGGCCCTGACTCAGCCCCAGCTGCCAGTGAAGATAGAGGAGGAAGAGCTCACCATCAACATACTACGCGCCCCGGGCCAAGGGCTCGGCATCAGTATAGCAGGGGGCAAGGGATCAACGCCTTACAAGGGCGATGACGAGGTGGGTTGGAGTGTTTCTTCCTTTAAATACAAGATTTTTTAGATAACAACTTCTGATTGCCTTTCAAGGACTTCCTTGTTAAGATGTAATGTCACATCAAATTCATTCATTAACTTTTAATCCATTGGCAGATTCTGCATATTCTCCCAAATAACAGTTGATTTTTTTTCCTACCTGACACATTGGTTACGTGAGTGGTAATAAAAAAAATTCGGCTTTACGGCTCATCTCAGCCTTGTTGATTGATACTTCTTCTATTCTCCAGCCTTGACTCACAGAGTTATCTCTGGCTACACTGACTGCGTATTCTGTTGTGAAGTAATGTTGTATTCTTGATACCTTTCAGAGTATATTTATTTCCCGAGTTTCGGAGGATGGCCCCGCTGCTCAGGCCGGTATAATGAAGGGAGATAAGTTAATTTCGGTAAGTCAGTGAGAGAATTTAAGATTATCAAATTATAATGCAAATTAAATTTATCGTAAATGTACATGTGAATGAACGGAAACAGCTTACGATGAATAGTAATGGAGATAAGCTGTTGAGATGTTGATCTCTCCTTTTGATAGTATCACCAAAGCCAGTTTATGAAATAGGCTTGCGAGATAGCAGCCCAAAAGTGTTTACTTGTAAGTTTAAATGGCAAAATTAAAAAAAACCTCAATGTTATCAGAGCGAACCAAAAGTTACTAGTTCCTGGCTGTCGGACAAACCCTATATCACACACCGCCAGAGCTGTGATTATTAACGTTATTAGGTATATGACTTGATTTTAGATATGTAAGACATTGTCATAAAGTCGACCATTGTTTGCTTACAGGTGAACGAGACCCGTTTGGGTGAGGCAGATCACTATGATGCTGTCAATGTGCTCAAGAGCAGCGGAAACAACATCATGATGGTCATCGGGAGGGATCGTATAGTGCCAAATTCAACTCCTGAGGTACTTGTTGAGACTTTCTGTACTTTTCAGAGACCTGTGCTTTTTACTGAGAGTCGTTTCTTCTCTATTAGTATTCTAGTTTCTAGGTTGAGAAAAAAAACACATAACTGGTTTTTTAGTCCTAGTTTTTAAGTTTATTCATTGTTATTATTTCATATTAAAAATTTTTTATAAAAGGGATGCTGCCTTATGACATTGAAGCTTGTTTTGTCTTACGTACATTTATGAAGATGATGTTTTTATTCAGGTATGTGCGGAAGCTGATCACACACATACAAGCGTCGCCACTGTATCCTTCGCACCAGAACCAGAGATGGAGGTGTATGGAGAGGTACCTATTTCATTTTATTCAGTAATTTCATGAATGATTACTTGAAGGGGAATATAAGTAAAAAATCTTGCATACAATTACCCTTGAATAACTATGTTGAAAATTTTCCTTGTTGAATTATAAAAGTAACTTTTCAGCTTAGCTTGCAAGTCATAAATCGGGCTAGTACAATCACTGGCTAATTTCAATCCTTGCTGCATTTCCTCAACTTTTCTGTGCTAGTGTAGCGGCGTGCTGCACCTCAACTTCATAGTTTCCTGCCATAATACTAGCAGCCGTGATATAAGTGAAATACTCTTGAAATCGGCGTTAAACCCCAATTCACCTCACCTCACCTCACCTTGCGAGAAAGGATGAATATATATATGATGTGTTTTCAGACTATTGAGACAATATTACACCGAGACACCGGAGGTCTAGGGTTCAGTATTGCAGGAGGTCGCGGCTCCGTCCCTTACAAGAGTAATGATACAGTAAGTACTGATTTATCATACATCATTGAATATAATACACTTACCAGGAATAGACCACCAAGGTTTCAGGCTTTTCCAGTCCTATAAAGCTCTGTATCTACTGGATTGCCGAATAGGAATCCAAGAGAATATTGATTCAGGATTTGATTCTATCCTAAATATTGATACATTTGGAGATGAAGTAACTAGTAAAATATTGTTGCAGTTTAAATGATGCTGTGTTTAATATATAAAAATAAGTTAAAAGGTTATATGGCCAAAGAGTAAAAATGTTTTTGTTTAATAATGTTTTTTCACTTTGAGACTTTATATATATAAGTACTTGAATGAATATGCCTGTAAATAAAACAGTGTATGAAATAACGTCTTTTAAGGAAATGAAGTAAGCCCACTTTTGCTCCTGGCTGGTAAAAGTGAGGGATTTTCACTAAATTTGAATTAAAAATAATCTACAATAAACTTTAATTTAATTCATACACTGTTTATAATATCAAAATGTGGTCCGAGGTAAGCATTTAATATCTAATCACTATGGTAACAACAGGATCTAAGACGAGTGCTCGAGGAGTCCGCTCGATCAGAGAGAATGGATTTTCTATTTGTGAGATTCTTACCTTGTTGATTTTGTCTCACAGTATAGTCGTGTCGTGAAGTCGGTGGCACATGCTTCACTCTACTTCACCCGTTATTTCTGTCCAGTAATGAGTCTGCTTTCAGTATCGTCATTTTGTTCCCGCTTTCAGTTAGATCTGACATGAGGGTGTTATATATGTTGAGAGTTCCTTAATCCTATACTGATGTTCAGGGCCTACCAAATAAAACCTACCATTTGCGTAGAAAGACGGCAAGGCTACAATAATCATGAAAATAGCAACCTAAATATAATACTGCGACACAGATACAGTGAAGCAGGAGAAAACAAAAACCGTGCAACCGATGAGCACATTGAAGAATATCATCATTTGTATTTTCTACATCTGCTCATGCTCGCAGGTTTCACTACAGTGCATAGCCACATGGCGTTGCGGGCTTTCTCCCTGCCATAATACTAGCAGCCACGATATAAGTGAAAAACTCTTGAAAGTGGCGTTAAACCCACCCTCACTCACTCACTTACATCTGCTCATTTGTATAGTTTACACTTGATTTTGATTGAATGAACGACATCAGTTATTTTAGCATTTAAAGCCTATTATGTATGTGAGGCGAATCACAATTCCTGGGATACATTTTTGCGTACAGGTGTATAATGCATGCGTGACAGAGGTAAAAGTTGGCTGAGATTAAAATGTCGCAGTTTCCAAGTATTGTGTGTCAAAGTTGTAGATTTTCGTTTCACCTTTCACTGTTTAGGTTGCTTTTTCCAAGATTAATGTAGGCTTTTCAAGGTTTTATTGAACAAGGGAATGTTTTCTTTGGCAGGCGTAATATTATTGCACATTGACTATCTGGGCAAACAGATGATCCTTGGTAGCCGGCAGATCACCCGCTACGCAAATCAAGTGTACCCTCTGTCTGTTTTTAGTAACTCTGGCCAGTCGGGGAATATTTACCTTGTCAACAAAATCCTGTAAAATGGTTGGCACAAAATAATTCAGGACTATATCTACTGGTCAGGAAAAAATTGTAACTTAGCTATTAAATTTGTTATCCCATTGCTCAAAATAATTAGTTATGAATCTATTCATGCACCTTATGTTAGATAGAAGTTATGTTGACTTGCACATGGGGAAGGTTTTGTATTCGTGGATAAGGGTTATGAAAATTTAAGTTATATGCTCTTCTCTATTCCCTTATGACTTCGACTCTATCTTACTGTTGGTAGTAGTTACGTCACAGAGACGTTTTACATTTCAGCAAATCTATTCTTTGTTGGAGGTGGGTAGACAAGGCATTGACTGCATGGCGTCTTTGTTCTGGATGAGTTTAGTCCCACCACACAAGGATATGATATCCTCCTCTAATTATTTACAAGCTCTGAAATAAGTGTAGTTGTTGCTTGTGGACTGTCAGCTGGCAATTTTAAAACACAAGAGTATTACTGTGTGAAATTCTTATGTGCCCTGTGGATAGTTTTCTTTTGATAAATAAGTCAGAAGGCTGTGATCATCTGCCATTGAAAGGAGAAATAAAGTCAAATTTGGAACAGTATTTTCTGAAGAAATTTTTCTTTTGATAAATAAGCCAGAAAGCTGTAATCATCTTCCATAGAAAGGACAAGTAAAGTCAAATTTGGACCTCAAAAGATCACGCGAGAACCTTATTATCTGAAAAACAATTTTCTTTTGATAAATAAGCCAGAAAGCTGTAATCATCTGCCAAAGTAAGGACCTGGTAAATCAAATTTGGACCTCAAAAGATCACGCGAGAACCTTATTTCCTGAGGAAAATATTTTTGGTTGATATATATAGGACCTAAGCTAGAAAGCTGTTATCATCTGCCAAAGAAAAAATTGGTATAATCAAATTTGGTCCTCAAAAGATGACCTTTAGAACCTAATTTGAGCTGAGAATTTGAACATATCACTTCACAATGAAATTTTTGTAAAAAAAGAAAAAATCCTTAAAAAAACCGGCGTTACAAAAGTCATTCACATTGCTTGAAAGTCTTGCTGTGTATTTAATGACTTGAGAACTGTTAAACAACTATGATTGTTAGCAACAATTGGTGTTTACATATCCTTGTGTGTGTAGCTGGGTGAGATGCATGTTACAGTGTGTATCTTTACTTCCAGTTTAGTCACTCTAGAATTTGAACCGAGTTTTGAAGCAGTATTTGTCCCTCAAAACCTTTTATGTCAACTTATTGAGAGTTACCTCCCCTGCTCCTGTTGCATGATGTTGCTCAAATGTTTCCAATTGTTCAAACTTTACAATATGGATCCATGTTTTCTGAGTTTTGTTTTCTTTTAGATTCTTTAATTTCCTTGACAATAAATATTAGGATTGCAGTTTGCTACATGAGAATAGAGGATTTTAACAGTGCTATATTGAGTGTGCATTGTGCAAGATTGTTGAGTATAAATTTGTACCAGATGATCATAAACTTTTTTTAAATGTGTTAAAATTAAAATCATGAGATAAGAACTATAAGAATTCAAGGTTAATGTGCTTTGAATAATATTTGCTGGAGAGTATGTTGAACTATTATGTTGAAGTAGATTTACAAATTGATTTGAGTTTGAGCCAATTCATTGAATTAAGATTTGTGATGTAATTTCCAGGCAATATACATATCTCGTATTGTGGAAGGCGGCACAGCACATCGAAATGGAATGCTACAAGTTGGAGATCGTATTATATCAGTGAGTTCACATTTCATTCTTCTTGGAAAAACAATGACATTTCATATATTTGTGTTGATCATAGACAGGAGTAATTCAAGATGATTTAATTAGCGCAGCTAACCAATTCTACAACTTTCCTGAAACAGGAAACATTTCTGTTATTTCGTAACTGGTTCATTTGATATTAAAATCCTCTTGAAAAAGTAGAGATTGGTGATTCGAAGATATTCTATCAACCCGTTACTGAGTCAGATCAGAGCGTTTAAAAACTGTGATGTGATTGGTCAGCTATTTGACTGGGCTTTGGCTGCGCTAAACTGGTTTGGAACACGCGCCTATACAGGGTGTTCTCAAAACTTGTGGCGAGGAATCTACAGAACCTGTTCGTATCCCGGTATGTGCATTATTTTGCAAATTTATTTCCTTGGAACAAGGTCAATTTTAATCAGACTGACTAGAAATCAACCATAGCCATGTTTCAATAACAGGTAAACTGGATATGTCTGCCATCAAACTTTTATCAGTTTATGCCATTTTAATTTCACCATCTCCCCACTTCAGATCAACGGTGTGGACTTGTCAGACGCTAGACACGACCAGGCCGTCGCTCTCCTGACCGGCTCGGACAAGGACATTGAGCTGAAGATCTACAGAGAGAAGCTTGTTCCGACGACACCAGATGCCAAGGAGCTTGTCAGTTCACCGTTGGGACAGAAGTTACCAAGCATCACACAGCCTCGGATTCACTGGAATGATAATGTGACCACCCAGGAGAGTGCCACGCTGAATGTCAGCCAATCAGAGATCAGTTCTAGTCCAAGTGTGTTTGCATCTGCCGTGCCATCATCGTACACATATCAGAACCAGCCTTCCCCTGGAGTTCAACCCCCCTCGGGGCTACCCCCCTCACCCTCCCCAGTGATCCAACCCTTCCACTCCCCTGCAGTGCAGGCGGTCCCCTCCCCCACGTTACAATCCAGCCCCTCCCCAAATATAGCCCCGAACTCTTCACCTAAAATTAGCCCCAGAACTCTGTCGTCCGATTGGTCAACGCCACCAGCTGTGGTACAACCACCTAAGTTTGTGTATCCGGGATATAGCCGGTCACCTAACACATCCATATCGTCCATACGGACTACAGAAAACAAAGAGAACATCTCTCCCACGCCAGCTACAGTGTCTTTCTCCTCTCCTCCCAGTGTAAATAGTGTTGGTGTGAGTGATACAACACCAAACTCTAGTGCTGTGTTATCGGGCAGGGAGATAGGTGCAGGAAACAGTACAGTAACAGTGGAACGACAGACTATTAGTAAAGTGCATGTCAATCATATAGATGATGTCAACTCACAACCCTCTTCCATTCACGAGGTAAGTGTCTTCTGACTTATCTACGAAGTACTACACAAGTGTCGTGTAGGGCTGTTAAATACTCAAGAGAAGTGCTTGTGTACCTTTATTTCAAATCTCATCTTTACAAAAATAAAATGAAAATGTTTGTTTTCCTTGCAGGAGGTGACGATACAGAAGGCGGGAGGGCCGCTAGGGTTGAGTATTGTCGGGGGAAGTGATCACTCAAGTCAACCCTTTGGTGTTGATGAACCTGGGATATTTGTATCAAAGGTATACATTCAATATTATGCATACTCTGGCTGTGATCGGTACTCAAGTCTTGACTTGATAAGAGCTTAACGAAGTCCAATTAAGAGATAATACCGTGGTCTCAAACTATGACAACCTTTAATGCACCGCAGTGTTGATTTTAACCAAAACAATTTGACTCCACATGTTTTTTATGTAAAATCCAATTTGAATAATCTTGGCAGTTTTAAGATTGCCACTACTCGATTCTGATTCAGATTAATGTACTTGATTCTATTTTATCTTAACATCCATGCATATTTGACTTTCTGCACATCGGTGAATGAATATTGTCTTAAGCACTTAGTTTAACCATACAAAATCATTTATCTGTTTTCAGATAGTCAAAGATGGTGCTGCTTCAAAAACCTCACTGAAAATAGGAGACCGAATTCTAGCGGTGAGTTACTAACATTGAACATAGTTGTGAATTATCTAATATATATAGATTGTAAATCTAAAGCATTAATAGAAATTTGAATGGGAAGTGAAAATATTCAAAATAATCTCTGTCAGTATGTACGAGACGGCAAGGGTGCGGTTGAACTAACCAACTTAGCTTTAAGATCAGTGTTAGGTAATGTTAGAAGACCCTGAGGCTAAGATTGGTTTGTGGATTGGTACCCTGGGAAAGTGAAAAGTGAAAGTATATTATCAGTAATGACTCTGCCTGTAGGGATAAGTGAATGTACTATTTCCCTCCAAGACTAACCATGGATCTGCAAGTTAAGGGTTAATTTGATTCATCTTCTTCCGCAGGTGAACGGGAAGGATGTGACCGAGTGCACACATCAGGAGGTGGTGATGGCACTCATCTCTCCCACGTACGAGATCAAGTTGTCTGTCCGTCACGATCCCCCACCTCGTGGTCTCAAGGAACTTGTCATCAACAAGGAGCCCGGCGAGAAGCTTGGTATGAGTATTAAAGGTGGAATAAAAAACTACTCAGCCAACCCATTCGACAAAAATGACGAGGGCATCTTTATATCTAGGGTGAGTAGAACTAGTGTAGTGTCTACTGCTTTACTTGGATGATTAAGGGTAATAGATGTACTCCTTTAAACAATTAGAAATTATGTCGATTCACAGTGCCTTTTCTTTCAAAAGATGTTTGAATGATTTATTTAATTATGAAACAAGAAGTTTAGGAGTCGGCTAAGGATATTTCAAATTGATTGTGAATGTATTATTATCGATTGATACCTGAAATCCTTCATGAACTCTGTGTTTTCAGATAAACGAGGAAGGTGCTGTAGCAAGAGATGCTCGGCTTATCATCGGACAGAGGATACTCGAGGTAATCTCCTCATTTTAATGTTAGAAGCATGCATGTAAGGTTTTATTGTTACGACTTCAAATTACAATTTTAACATCCTAGCCATTGTATTTGCTCAGTAAACCATAAAAACCTGAATGATATATGTTAATGATTCAGGATATTTCACATTACCATGTGAAATGATAATCAGATAAGATATTCTTAATTTGTATAAGTTATCTTATCTTTTTACCTCGCAGGTGAATGGGACAAGTCTACTTGGCTCCACACACCAGGAGGCAGTACGAGCTCTACGCAGTGTGGGTGACAAGATGGCGATCATGGTATGTGATGGGTACGACCCAAACTCTGCATCAGAGATGTCAAGCCCAGGTAGTCCAGTCGGTTTCCTCTCGTCTTCGCAACCCGGCTCCGTGTCGAGTATCGACAAGGAAGATGAGGAGACGCGTATACTCAGACAGGTAAGGACATGTGACTGGATGAATTGTATTGTAGGTAAAATATTCAAAAAAAAAAAAAAATGGTTACTGTACCTTAATAAGAAAGAAGTCAGCTTTTGATTAAGACTTGATCTGACATTGATCAGGTGTTACTGTTGTCACCCCTCGTGGAAAATTGTCATTGCATTTGTGAGATATTGTGGGAACATTTTTATGTAGTTTGTTTTTGTTGCTGTAAGATTTGTTCATACCATAGAGTACAAGTACTGAGTACCACCTCTTGTTGTCTGTACACCCAGGTTCATCCCTATTCATGGTGGTGTTGGTTGCACACTAAGAAACATGTTTTAATGTGCACATTCTTAAGTTCATTGCACACATTTAGCAGCAATCAGCACTACTGACAAATGCATGAAGTACGTTCAACACAGGACAGAATGTACAATAGCAGCTTACTACATGAGTTTGTTAGTGATTGATTCATGATTGTGAGGACGTCAATCTAAGCAACAGTTCTAAAAAAAAATATTTTACAGAAAATATCCTGACAAGATGATCTCTCTGATTATGTATAAAATAGAACATGACTCCTGTGTTTGGAAGATAATGTCAACCCATAGGAACTAATGAGATTCCCAACAGTTGGTTTAACTTTCTTTAACAAAACTAGGAAAGGTTTACTTGTACATACAAACAGTAGATAGTGAATGATTTAACACTTGACAAAGGTCAAATGAGAATAATATCACTTTTCTGACAAACCAAGTGGTAGGAAGTACCATTAGTCGTACAAGAGTAATCTCCCCTTTCACAAGAAAATATAATGTGGTAACCACTAGTCATATGAGAGTGACCTCCCCTTTCATAACAATGGCTATGCTTGATTCGTTTTGGCGGCGTATACACCGGTCACATGTCCGGCGTACGCCGTTCCTCTACTAGGCTCAGTTGAAACAAGTGTATCGGCGTACAGACAGGAAGACGTCATCATCCCTCAAACTAGCTTCAATAAACATATAATTTATATTATATAACTATTTTTTAAAAATTATTTCAAAACATTGATTAATATTTTATTAGCGTGTAATGCAATGTTTTAAATAAGCAGTGACATTTAAAAATAAATCAGTCAACTATTTAATTGTACAACGCAACTTCATAAACAAAAGGGTTATTGAATGTCGCAAGGGTAACATTTGTCCGCCATTACACGCTGCCTTCGCCGGTCATTTCCAACCGGCGCATTCGGAGTACGCCTAAGGCGTACGCCGGGTTCCAATCAAGTGATTTGCCGGTTGCGCCGCTTCCGGCGGCGTACGCCGGGTAGTGCGCCGGGTCCCGAATCAAGTATAGCCAATGTAATGTGGTAACCACTAGTCATATGAGAGTGACCTCCCCTTTTGTAGGAAAGTGTAGTGGGGTGACTATTGGTCATTAGAGAGTGACCTCCCCTTTCTTAAGAAAGTGTAATGGAGTGACTATTAGTTATGTGAGAGTAGCCTCCCCTGAAGGCACTGGTTATCTTGTAGGAGCAAGATGTGGTTCGTGAGATAGACGCTTGGGAAACAGAGCATGCAGACTTCTTGGTAGGTCCACACCGGCGTGTCCATCTAGCTCTGATTTTGTCTCACCCTATCTCTAAGCATGTGTGCAAGCATTGGTCACTGTCAGTACAACTGTTTTATCTATACCTTCAATGATGTATAACTCTATAGCCAAAGTATAATATTATGCTGCCATAGGCAATAGAAATCGTTTCTTGTCATTTTGAATATTAACTTTTATCTACCTCAGCACGGAGAAGGTCAAAAGCAGGAAGTGAAATATTATTCCTCGTCTTTAATTCATAATCGATCATTTGTTCTGAGAACAAAGCCCTAAAAAATATGAATATTAAAAATCTTTTGAAATTTTTGGATATTGATTTTAAGATTGTCAGGTGTGACCAATCTTTCAAACAGGATGTGTCTCTAGGAATGGCTTGGTTCCTCTCCTTGCTTCGAAATCTTTCTTGGACTATACTATATGGCTTGCTCAACATATCGCTTCCTTTGTATGGCTGCAGGGCTGTTTGCTCTGGTTCACAGTCGACTGTCACTTGGCTACACTCATCCTCGATAATCCAGCGCTATTGTTCCGATAAATCTACACACAAGCCCTGGAAAACAGTAAGGGTATTTATCACTAACCTAGTTACCTCCCTTCGAAATGACTCAGCGAAACGCTTGCTTTCTAACAACCAATGAGATCACTTGAAATCAAGGGTGAAATAACAAGCACTCTTGTGTCAGGATCTTGGCTTTCGCAGACGATTGGGAACGCCTGGTAGCACAGGGATTTACCTCCACCCGTTTTGATGGACATGAATACATCTTTCTTCTCGTACAGACTTCTTAAAAATTTCATTTGAGTTTCTGTCAGGTTTTCTACGCTGAATTTGTTACAAACTTTATCGTAATCGAGTGAGTCGGCCGCCGCCATTTTGTTTCTATAAACAACGCTAGTGATAAAAGATGCGTTTTGATTGGTCGAGTTGTTTACGCAGATAGTGTCTGCGTTTCGTTTCTGATTGGATAACATGGACCCAAGGGGAGGTAACTAGGTTAGGGATAAATACCCTTACTGTTTTCCAGCGCTTGTGTGTAGATTTATCGGAACAATAGAGCTGGATTATCGAGGATGGGCTACACTGAGTCTTTGATTATCTTGTTAAAGAGACAGTTCTATCAGGGTATTTTTGTGGAAATTGAATTAAAGGAATTACTTCTGTTTATGCATTTGTTCTATGAATGTTAATCAAAATAAGAGTCGTGTCACCATATTGTAAATCAATAACATAGAACACTTGAAGCTGGCAGACTACCCAGTCTGAAAGTGTAATTCTGTCAATTTATATGATACAGTGATAGAAAAACCTCAAAGGTGACAGCCAAGAGCAAAACCTACAAGGTTCAGGTGTGTCGGACAAGCCCTATTTCATAAATGAACAGAAGTATTGGTGAATTTCTCCACAAAAAATACCCCAGTACTGCCTGACAGACTTGTGAAAAATATGACATGATATAACTATCCTGATTCAGTGCCTCCTCACAAATATAGAGGCCCTGTAACCAGGATAGTTATCATTTAGGTTTTCTGAAGTTTTTCGGGCAGTAGTACTGTGCCTTTAATTAAACACACTATGGTTCTTTGATTTCATTATTTGATGACATTAGCATGACAAAGTAGTTCTGTGATGATCCTAACTATTTAGTAGTCAGTACTATACAGTAGTCAAACATATTTGTAGGACATACCATATTAAACTGCTGGCTTTGTTAGCATGCACAAGTATATATACAGGTGTGTTATGTATACCTTCCTGTTTTGATGTTACAGATTATCTTATTTTTGCACATGTAGCTTGTTTTGGTTCTTTACATATTAATTCCTTCTTTTTGCTTTGATTTTGTGTGAACTTTTCAGGCTGTTGTGTTTGCTGTGGTGTACTTATATATTACATATAACCTGGAATTTAGTTATAGATACCTTGATTTAGCTCTGATATTTTTGTCTTATTCACTCATAAGATTAGAAATACATGCTATTTACTCATGGTTGTATGAACTTACCGGTAGTCCAAAATCTGTTAGAATTTGCCATTCATATTTGCTTTTATGGAGTAATAAGTACGATATAATCATAACTAGATCTTATTTGTCCTTCTGATGTTCTTTATTATTATTTCAACAATGAAAAATTTTAATATTTTGTATGCATGACCACAGGTGATTTTTGGTCAGCGCTGTTGCCCCTATTTCAATTTATTAGCCTTTTCTTACTTTTGATATTTGTGCATTTTAATTTCATTTGATAATTATTCCAGTGTTAGTTAGCATTGTACTCGAAAAACTGAGCCGCAATTATATCTTCCTGTACAGTTGATGTATGATCAGGTTACATCTTGTCCGTGTCAAGCATGATCACAATACATCAGTGAAAACAATACTTACTTGATTCTTGGCAATAATCATCATCGAGCTAATATCTGTCAGTAACATTTTGACTTGACACAACCATGGACATGTAAGGTTAGCTTCAGTTTTAGTTGGTTGTTTTGTGTTCGGTAATCAACCTATTCCTTGTCTAATGTTATATTCATGATCCCAACCAACACCTGTCTCTCTACCCCTCCAGGACAAGTTGCGGCGAGAGCGAGAAGATGAGGAAGTCCGACAACAGAGAGCGGCGGCAGAAGAGACTGCCAGGAAGACAGCAATCTTGCAACAGGAGCGTGCTCAGATCCGTGGTCCGGAGAGCCCCAAACAGGTGGGTCTTCTTGTAGTATCAACCCGGGGCAAGAAAGTAATTTACCTTTGCTCACACAACAGTACCTGTTTGAAACAACTTCCTTGACTTGCACCATTGAAGTGGTGACTCCCTGATCCGCTACTACAGTGTATAAGGGATTGTCATCATATAGGCAAGCTTGCTTGACAACAACATTAGGACCTATGCGAAACGTCGCCTTCAAAGAATAAAGAAGTTGAGAATCATTAAAATTATGTCTATTCTTCATCACATCAACTTCCTAAATGCCGATCAAAGAAGTCGTTAGCTTATCCTCTGATTGCAGAGGGTTCTAAAGATGTAAGCAAACTAGCTCTGGTTTTAAAGCATTTCTTGGAGGGAAGACAATGTAAAAGAACTTTCCAATAACATGAGCTACATGGCAACATGTGCTACAATCTCAATGTTTTATTTTTAAAAACATCATGTAACAACTTCTATACATAATTGATGTTTGATGACAAAGCATTTCTAGTAAGGAAGACAATGTAGTAGAACTTTCTTGAAACTGAAATGGTACCTTGTGCCAGTGGTCTCAATGTTTTCTTTAAAAAATGTTACAATATATATAATTTTTGGTGACAGACCTGATAAGATACTTACTTACTTATGTATGTCCGCAGAGTGCTGTGAACGACAAAGTGCCTGCCCCTCCCTCTTCCAGTCCTCCTAACGACAGTCCCATCAACACCGCGGTAGGTCCACTTTGAGTTTCTAGATACGCAGATTGTTCCACAGGGTTGCTGACTCTGATATTGCTTGTTGCAGCTTCATTATAGTGACTCTGATGAAAGAAGCAACAGTCGTTTTAAAATATTAATTACAATTTTGGTTAAGAGGGATCTTTCCCTAGCAAAAGACTTGTCCTGAATTTTAATATCAGGTTCATGTGCAATCCTGTGGAAGTGCTATTTTGTTTGTACCTAATCGATGCCTTGACATGAAATTTATTTCAGGTAGCGTCAATTGGATTCCTATCTCTGTATCAGATCTTTGAATATAATAACAACCAAAGAGAACATTTTCAGACATAACTCCATTTTGAATATCTTTGGTCATATGTGTAATAATTTTGAAAATGAGAAATCATTTGAAATATTGCAAAGTTGTTAATAATTAAATTAATACAACAAATATTTTCTATTAATATGTTGTTATTAATGAATAATATTAATATTGCAATATTTTGTTTTCGGAATCGTTCAATGAAGGTGGAATTTTTTCCATACAAGAGTTATTTCCCTTTGGTTGATATCACATCTCGCTAGTGACTACTTACACAATAACTGGTTCGCTTCTTCTGCTTTGTCTAGATGTTTGAAGCTGTGTAATCAATCAATCAAACATGTTTTATAAATGAACATTTTTAAGAAAATAAACTCTTCAAGCATCTAGTATCTGGACTCTACTTTGGTCATGTTGAAGTTAGTCTTCTCTAAAATGATGAGAAAATGATTTAAAAGTAAAGTCCAACATCAGAATTTTCAGTTTTGCACCTATTGTTAGATCTTTCAAAGACTTTAAAAGTTGACACATCATATTAAAATATCAGTGAACTTTAGGATTTCAATAAACATGTGTACTTTGATTTGAAGAAATTTTCTGAATTCAATAACTTTTTATGGCATTTTTTTCAATTGTGAAATCTTTGAGAGATGTAATAGTTGCTGCATTTCACAGTTTTCTGTTTGATTTGCTTGCTAAAGTAACAAGACCTAACTGAAAATAATTTAAAATCGATCTAACATCTAATGCATGAATTAAAGATTTTATTTCACGATTTAATGTTGTCTTTAACATTTCTTCTGATAAAATATTTGACCATTGCAAAGAAGATCTGTTTCTCTTTCTCTTAAAACATTTCACATAGAAATCCGATTTAATATTTGAAATTTCAAAACATTATTTAATATGTTAAAGATGCTCAAATTGATATTGTTCAATCTCTTGTTCTATGTGAAATGTTAACTCAGGGATGACTACATATAGACCTGATTAGTGGGTTGTGGTGGTCAGTCTTCGTTTTCAAATAGGATTGTAGTAGTTTGAAACTCCCTAATGAAATTACAATTTAGGTGAACAAACACTTCATTGAGAAACTGTTTTTTCAAGACCATTGAACATTCGTTTTTTTAATTCGTTTTTGTCACCTGCCCTCCAACTATTGCTTAATTGCATCGGTTAATAAGCATTGTGTTAGGAAGGCAGGTAAGTTGTTATGACAACTGAAAGCTCCAGTGTTGAAGTGGTATATTTTTGATGATGTCCACACAAAAATAATTCTTCAAAACACAACATCTAATGAAAGCGGTTGTGGTGAAACTATGAGATTTCATAACAGGAGAAACAGTATACGATGTCATATTTAACAATGTGATGACCTTCACGTGACAGTTTAACAAAATTATAACAAAGCAGCCCCACAGCCCACTCATCTTCCCTACACGTAGCTAGGGGTGAAACTACACTTGAGCTTTGGTTCAGTATGTATTGCGGTTCAGAACTCTCGGTTCGGTATATTTTAGGTTCTGATCCAAGAATACAATAAACTAAAGCCACAACAAAGCACATTTTACTTCAAAATAAAATCAAATAAAAGTAAATTGTAAAAAACTATAAAGATATATAAAGTTTTATGAATTTGATAACATGGTATTCAGTATAAACCGAAAATACACTTTGGTTCACAGTGCAGTGAACTGAAAGCAAAATACTGCGTAATTAATGTAGTTGTGAACTGTTTCACCCCTGCACGTAGCTAGAACCTAGACAAGTAGCCTAGCAGTCTCTCTCAAGAGGCTTCACTGCATGAGACAAGACTTTCTGTTGTGACCCTAACGCATGCCCTTACTCTAACGTCTCCAGCCACCCAAGAAAGCCAAACCACCGGTACCCCCTAAACGGGTAGCGTTGGCACGCCAGGCCGAGGTAGTCGATGAAGACGAGGTTATCGACCCCAGAAAGCAGGCACGGCTTCCTGCGGGGAAGTTGTTGAATGAGAAGGTAAATCATGGAAGCAACATGGTCGTGTGGGGACCAGCATAGTCAGTGTTACTTGTTTTCTGGGAGTTTTTGTGTTGTGCTTTTGTTGTGCTTACTAGACTATTGTCTGTTTTCTAACGTATTAACATTTCTTTTAACCTCGCCGCCATAAAATTGTTTTGATTTATGAAATTCGATTAATTTGAAGTTTCATTTCAGTGAAGTACTTGATTTTTAGTTAGTAATTCTTTGTTGAAATATTGTTTGATTATTTGTTCAATTTTAACATTATTGCACATAAATTGTTTCATGTTTATAAAATTGTTTCATGTTTATAAAACCGTTTCATGTTTATAAAGGATATAACTAAATGTATGTATTCGTAACAGTATCTATATATTGACAACTGTTCTGTATGTCTGCACTACAATGTGTTACTTTGTGGCTTAGCTTATACCATACATCATCACACAGACATAATTTAAATCTGTACAGCAACAGGTTTAGAGAATTTGAGGCGAAGGTATCTCTTCATCTGCCCTGTCTGTCATTGACACCTGTTTTCTCTGTGTTTGCACATCAGTGTGTGTATTTGTGGCTTAGCTTAACATCCATCATCATACAATAGGAAACAAGCTATTGTAATTAGAGAGAACAAACTTTGATAAGTTTAAAGAATTTGAGGCCGAGTATATATTTTCATCCGACTATCTGTTCCTGCAGCCTGTTCTCTGTGTTTGCACTGCCTTGTGGCTTCTCTTTATCATCTTCCCATGGTGGACATTGAAAAAGGTGAAATTATTCCGTAACTTCAAACAAAGGAGTTTTAATGTGGTGAACATCAACAAATATGAAATGGCAAGTGAGTCTGGATTATCAAAACCTTTGTGAGGTCGCTCAATTTCAGGGACAGGGGTTTCATTACTTTATAAGATAACAGGGTATAATATTTGTACAGGCAGGGAAAGCAGGTTGTTAAGCAGCGTGTTAAGATTGAAATATAATAAATTTGACTTTTCATAGCCGGGTAATTAGATTCACACAGGCGGGTGAAGTTTCCCCTACCCGGCTATTAATGAAACCCCAGCAGGGATCACAATTTATGGATACATTGTCATGAAAAGTGATGTCATCGTCAATGTGAGAATATATACATTGTCAATGCAAGACAATAATTAAGAGTTCAATTTCATATAGCTCTTATAATCTTCACGCTAGGTGACAGTTTTTGATTGGTTAGGCACAGTTTTGATAGTGTGGTTGTCTCATCGTTGGCAGTGTGTGACAGCTTTAAGAGAGAGTTCTATTTGGAGCATCCGTCGTTTTAGTTTTATGAATTACATGAAATGAAAACAATGCTGTGTTTTTGCTAATGTTATAATTTTCGAATAAGAAGACTTATGCATTGATGGAATATCCACAGATCATTGGACTAATTAAAAAATGTCCTGTTATGCCATAGGATGCAAAGTATGTGTCTTTATCGTTGTATAACATTGATATATGTCAACGAACAAAGGAAATATCAAATTGAAAGATTTCATGATATTGGACACAATCTCTGTATTTTACAGTTCAATGATTTTCCATGTACATTGGACATAATCTCTGTATTCAGTTCAAGAGTTTTCCAAATAAAATGTCTTTAAGCTATTCTTCACACTCAAGATCGAGAATTAATGATGACTGTCAAGCTGTATAGCCCTAAGTACATATTTGAGTTTATACTTGAATTATTGATGAGAGTGACACTGCTGGTGTAAAACTAGCGTGAGACAATGACATTGTTTACGTGATGCTCATCTGGAGTTGACACGGTACAATCAATACATACATGAGGATAACGATGGACTTCTCATGTTGCATATTAGCTACCAGGTGTTTCATTGTAGGATTTAATATCATAGATCAAAAACTGTTTTCATTTATTATTATCATTGATGTATGGAGACACAAGGGGTAGAGTTTAACCATATTGAAACACTAGCTATTGTGACTTTAGCATTTCTGAAAATATTCATACTGAAAGCAACATAAATCTACATGATCACATTATTTTTGCAAATTAATTATCCTTTCAGACAACCAATCATTACATTTTCTAAACCCAGTATTTTTGTAACTTGTCATTTGCTACAAGCCTGCTGATTTCAAACAGTAATTTTGGATTGGTGATATTCAGGATACCTATTTATACCACAACCCTTTTATTCAATAGTTTGTGTTTGTTAAATTAACATTTTACAAGAAAAGTGAAAATATGGTACTTATAATTTGTAAAAAAAACAACTATTTTTTTGTATTTAACCACAAGAGAGTAACCAGTTGAAAGTTCATTTTGCCTACCAGATTTTTATTGATTTTTGCTCAATTTCTGTATCTACATTTACAATTGATGTTCAGGTTTAACTTAATAAGGACTAATTTTAAAAGTAGTGAAAAATCTGTTGTCAGATCAATGAATACAACTTGCTACCATATGTTTCAAACAGTTTTATTATGGACTTTGATAATGCTAGTTAGGAATATGACAGTTTGAATCTTTGGGAAGGATAACCTTATTAAGAACATCTGTGTCCGGCATCCATCATGGAATAAGTCTGGTGTGCTGCCTGTTGCTGGCAGATTGTCCACTTGAGTCGTCCTTCTCGTCCGTCACACTGACCCTCTGCTCCATTGTCCACTACTGGTCAATATTCATCTTCCATAATCTCTTAAGATTTGCTTTATCTGTGTCACACCGACTGACCCACAGATCAATTGGCCCCAGGATAGGAGCATGGGTGACAATTTCTTTATCATTCAGGGGCGGGATAGTGCAGTGGTTAGTATATTCAGCTTAAGATCAAGAGGTCTGGGGTTGCTCCTACCATGTCTCAGCAACTTTGTCTGCAGTAGAGAACTGTTCTACACGCAGAAAGGTTTGGGTGCAATGCTTCACTGAATTTCAGCACAATACTGCTCATGGTTCGACTTTCGCAAGTTTCACCATAAGACATAGCCTTATTGGTGTTGCTGGCTTTCTACCTATAATAAAAATAGCAACCGTGGTATTGTGAAATACTCTTGAAAGCGGCATTAAACCTCAAATCATCTCACCTCACTATTATTCTCCCAAACAAATTTGTAAAACAATTATGACATTGTTGTAAAATATTTGTACAACAGTTATATAACATTATTTTGCACGAATGAATTGTCAAAGAGGTATTTGACAATCATTTCTCCTTATATATAATCTATTAATGAAGAAAAAATTACTCCTAACTATATGTTTAATCAATAAGGCAACACCTAATTGCTGACAAGTAATAGAAGTAATGAAAAATGTTAGTGTTTGATTGTATTGATCCTGACTGTTTAATTGCTTTGCCTGACAACGAAATGTGAAACAGTCATCCCATATCTCCTGAGAGATTTATAATCTCCCACCAGCATGTTGCATCATGGGCTGACGATTCTGTTGCATTGGAGCAATTGTCGAAACCCTTGTATTCATAGTCATGGAAGTCATTTGAAGACCCTTACGGCGGTTATACACCTAGCTATTTGAAGTATCCATGAGCGTCACAGGTCTTGAAGAGAGACATTTCTGAGAGATGATGGAGGAATTGTTGCCAGAAGCTTGAATAAAAATGTAAATCTGGAATGGCTATGTTGCATCACAACATGTGATTAGATTGCTTGGAGATCTATTAGACTTGTTGCATCACTATATTGAGTCTCTCTCAGTTCCTCAATCCCCCTGATTGTGCCACTTAAATATTTTTGTATACATTTGGAGGATCTATCAAGAACATGGCTTGTGATTTAAAGCTTTTATCGAGTTGTGGGGCGGGGGGTTGCTCTCCATTCTTTAGTTTATAATTGGGACAGAGCAGCTTAGCTTATTGAAATTAGCTCGGCATTATTGGGCAAATTAAAAGCCAGAAAATCCTGTCATTGCACATGCAAGTCTTGTTGTGTGACTCTGGAGACCTCCGAACTTGACTCCAACACCTCTGAAGCAGATATTGATTCTAACAGAGCTTGGTGGGTCACCCTGACATTGGAAATTAGTGGTCCATCAGTCTCACTTCAGAGAGAACCTCATGTCACAGCACCTGTGAGTCTTGTTGCATCACAGAGAATCTATAACTGGGCCCCGATCTCTCACACCTCGGCAGCAGATGGATTGTCTAGAAACATGTACCTCGTTTGGTCAGACCGACTCGGGGGAGTTAATTAGCTCCCTGACTTCTCAACTTAAATAAGACTACTTGCTGTTCCCGTTACATCATACAAACTGTGAGCCTTGTACCTGATTTTGACTGAGTCTCCTCTGGAGGGATATTGATCTTGTACAGAATATGCCTTCATCAGTGGGACTGGTTGGGGAATTAGCACACCATTAGTGTGTCAGTGCCTGGAGACCGACAGACTGCTCTTTACCCCTGACTGCCGGCTTGGCTTCAGAGCTGTGAATCTCAGGTTATGTAACAGGTGGTGCTGATGTAAGAGTTCTCTGTGGACAGACTCTTGTGTTCCCATCTGTTGGAAACAAATTGACTTCACTTTGATTAAATGCCATATTTTTGTTGCTATCATTTCAACTTGGCTTGGTTAATCGTGATAAATTCTTTAAACTTACCTGTCATAGATTCTTTAAACTTACCTTCATAGATTCTTTAAACTTACCTATCGTAGATTCTTTAAACTTACCTGTTGTAGATTCTTTAAACGTACCTGTTACCTGTTACTATTAGTGTTGACAACACACTTTAGACAGTTGTTATGAATGAATTTGGTTTGAAGACTTCAATACAAGTGATTGTTTCATCAAAAACCTGATTGCTTTGCAGTTACCTCAACAGTGCTGAGAATAATTGTGTAATGTTACAAATTACTGTAGACAGAAGATAGGTCTGGGTACAGACTATTGACATTTGAAGGAACTTAATTGATTTGTTATTGTTCTGTCTTGCTTACATTTGCAATTGGCTTCATTTATGAAAGTTATTTAAGGATGTTGAGATTGTGTACAAAGTCAGATATTGCGGAAACAGTTTTGGAAAAAGCAAAGACAGATGTCTTTGAGCTTTTGGAGTTTATTTGAGGATCTGTCAGTGATGAACCAGAACAATGAACAGAGTCACATAGTGAGACACACACAACAAAAAGAGGAAGCAAAAATTCTCTGGAGTGACATCTTCAGTTGATTCAGATTATATTAGTGCAGGAAGTTAACGAAACAACATGGAATATATAAAATGGAAGTAATATTTGTGAATTTACTCCAGAAAATATACAATAACAAGTGAACTAGATGATTTACAACAGACAGGAACCCATTCATTGAAAGTGAAATTGTAGGCTCAGCTCTTGATTATGGTATTTGTACAGACTCTAACTGCACATTTAAAACGAAAAAAGCACGGAAGTGACATTGTTAGATTATTCCTAAATCAATGCAGTGACGAGAGAGCGAGACGATATTGAAGCGAAACCAAAATAGAGGACACGGGAGAGTGTATTCCAGGTGGACTGCGTACAATCAATCTGTCTCAGTCGAACACATCACCTACACTTAGTTCACAACCCGCGCTCTCCCTCGATACCTGCTTACTGCTTGAACTTTGAACACATCTCATGTTGGTGTGTAAATAATGTAGGCTGACTTTAGATCTGGCTGCAATAGTAGGTATCTTGTCTATTGAATTTCCCTTTAAATAGCAGGGAGCAAAGGAGTTGGGTTTGTTTGTTAAAACATCTAATTTAAAGTAAAGAAGTAGTTTTGCAATCAATATCTAGTTTTGAAGTAAATAAATGATCAGAAGTTATACCCTTAGTCGTAATTATGATTATGATAAATGTGTATTAACTATATATAATCGAACTGTGGGTTGAATGCCAATGTATTGATTTCTCAAGGTTATACACAGAAGAATACAAAAGACAAAATAAACTGAAACCCACAAAACAAGAGTACTAAAACTTTTATCATATGTTCACTAATCAATTCAATCTTTACATGAAATAATCAGTTTGATATCAATTTCGAAGACAATGTAAATATTTTCTCAAGTCCTTCATATGAGTCAATCTGCCCCGTCCCATATGAAGTAAGAGGACTCGTTGTCCGTACATTGTCAGCAAACAGACTGAATGATATTCATTGATTGGACACATGGGAGTCCTGACTAGACGGTCAGTAAACACTGACCACACGCCCGATAGTTACACTCCGTCTACACGCATGAAGCTATGCCGTGTCTGTATCAACATGCGTAATGTCCGAGCTATCTCTCCTATCTTATGTATAATTGGGACTTATGTGTCTTAAAGTTGATACAGGTGTCACATGTCAGGATACTTCGATTTACCGATACATTGGTCTATGTACAGAGGCGATTTTAAAATTGATGCATTTTGAGTTTAGACGATTTTGTATTGATTCATTTAAATCAATAAAGGATACCATGGCAACAATGAATCGAATTGAATTGAATCGAGAGGCTAACTGAATTGTCACACCTCTACTGATGCATGTGTGAGTATGTATTGCAGGGAATGTTGAACAGCATTTTTAGTGGAAAGATGTGACAACCAACGTCTGCATTAGAAGAATGTTCTGCATGCAGTAAGGTTGGAGTGCAATATATTGAATTAGTATAGTGCCGTCCATGTTTTACTTGTTCAGCAAATGCTTTTTGGTTTCAATACACTTTCATAATGAAATTTCAGACTCTTTGTCTCTGTTACAATAGAAGCAGCCCCATTATATGTGAAATAAATTTGAAAGCTGTGTTAAATAATAATTATCTCATCTCACCAAGACTGAAGCAAGAGGGGGCGGGATAGCGCAGTGGTTAGCGCGTTCGGCTTCGGATCAAGAGGTCCAGGGTTCGAATCCCGCCAGTAGAGATCTGCTCTACACGCAGTAAGGTTTGGGTGCAATGCTACACTGAATTTTAGGGTAGTACCACCCATGGTTAGCTAGTCCCAGCCGATGCTCGCAGATTTCACTGCAATGCAAAGCCACATGGCGTTGCAGACTTTCTCCCTGCTGTAATACTAGCAGCCGCGATATAAGTGAAATACTCTTGAAAGCGGCGTTAAACACCAACTCACCTTACCTCACCTGAAGCAAGAGATTTACTTTTGATTTGTCTAAATGATTTAGGGCCCTGCAGTGCCGATTGAGTCTTACTTCCTTACTCATTTCAATATGATTAAACATAAGGGTCATTTAAGAGAACCCTAAATCCAATATCTTCTGGTAGGATAGTATGTATCACTGTAATCAGTATTGGTAGACTACCACTAATGTCTATAACAACATGTCTGTGTATCGAGTTCACCGGAATATTGATCCAGTCTTGGGTAATCAAACAGCAATGTGTGGAGTTTAGACACCCAGCTACTTCACTTTGTGTCACACTGTTGTGATTCAATAACTCTTCTTTATAAGTGTTGTAGTTGCTTGTTGATAATAGATTAATATTTTCGCCGTCGGCAGCTTGACAGGGAACTGTCCAGTGGAACTGATTTATTTTGGGGCTGTTGTAACGATACGTGTTGTGTTCATGGTTTCAGCCAATTTACGTTAATTTGCATGGGTTGTAGTGTTATGTAACATCCTGGAATTGCTGTATTAGCAGTTTGTAGATCTCTTTACGTTTGAATTAGATCAAGACATGGGTTTGTCTGATGGAAATGATTTATGTAAGGGGTTCCTGTAATGAGAGGTCCGGGATAGCACCGCTCGAAGGTAGTTGTCTGACTGGTGTAGGGGCGGGATAGAGCAGTGGTTAGCGCGTTCGGCTTTGGATCAAGAGGTCCGGGGTTCGAATCCCGCCAGGGGCATTGCAACTTTGTGTGCAGTAGAGAACTGTTCTACACGCAGTAAGGTTTGGGTTGAATGCTACATTGAATTTCAGAGTAGTACAACCCATGGTTTGCTAGTTCCAGCCGCTGCTCGCAGGTTTCACCGCAGTGCATAGCCACATGGCGTTGCAGGCTTTCTCCCTGTCATAATACTAGCAGCTGCGATATAAGTGAAATACTCTTGAAAGCGGCGTTAAATCCCAACTCACTCACTCGCTCACTGATGTAGCGATACCTAAACACTCAGTACAGATTTTAATATGCTACAATGATGGAATGGTCAACCATTTTGCTGTCTGAACTCTCAACTTGTCATGATCTCAAACCTCCCGCTCACACTGAAAAATTCCACACCACTGTAGCTTTATACATCGCACCATTTTCTATCAATACGGATAATCATTTTCTATGGATACGACTTTTCGGGTCGTGTAATGAGTTTTCCCCATTAACGTAGCAATATATTGCATAAACTTTAATAATAAATGACAAATTTAAAAAGAAAATAATATGAAAAAACATGCTACAGTGTCTTTAATATAGACTTTAGAGCTAGTGTATGAGTAGAAGTGAGTGGGTGAGAGTGGTGGGAGGAGACTGGAGGAGAGACTTCACAGGTTTGTTACATCTGACATTTAAATATAGGCTCCCATATCACAGCTTAAAATTTAACATTTGAAATGCAGCTATGGTGCTTAGGAGGATCATGTGTATTGATAGTCAGCATCATTGCAGTGTATGTAACACTCAAATGTAAAGTTGAAGTCATTCTCAAACAGTTGATGTATTCTGATGATAGAGCTTGTTCAAATGTAAGCTCTTACCATTGATTTGACATTGTGGTATTTGCTTAAAATTTAACATGGCTAAAAAATTGATAGGAGTATCTGTATGTACATGTCATATTAATCTGTACACTCGCTGCTAATGGCTGTGATACTGCCCCAACAGCATTAAACAAATATTTCACTCGAGTTTGTTGTGATTATTGAATTAAAGTTTTGTGTCCCTTCTTCTCGCTTCTAATGCAAGATTCCAATACTAAAGTTGAAATATATGCTCATTGTAATAAATGGGAGATATACCATAACTTGTTTGTCAATTGGAATCAATCAATTTTGATACACAAATGGCTTCAGTGAATAAAGTCTAACATGCAGCAAGGGTTAAATTAGCCAGTGATGGAGACTGGCACAATGAAGGAGTGGGAGCAAGTTGGCAGAATATCTGCATATTTGTTATCAGATCGTATTCTCTGGATCTTTCAATGGGGTTGTGGAGGCAATTAAATATCCCCAGATATTTGACCAATGAGAACAAGCATCGTTTTGACCACAGATTGACCGTATTTGCATACAAATCATCTTGATCCCAGCTGGCCAGACAAAGTGAACGACCTTGTTCTGTTTGCATGTTAGATAAGAGACAGGAAATGGACACAAGTCTTGATTGATATTGTCACTTAGAGGAGTTACCCTAGATCGCTTTACTGCAATCAGAATACAAATTGTCTGATTAGGAAATTAGCACTGGTCATCTTGGGATGTTGTGTCATTTGTGATGGTCAGCCTTGGACATTCTGTTTCTAATTGCCACCAGTGGTCAGGGGGATGTTGAGGGGATTTTCATGTTTTGGTGTATGGTGGTTCATTTGGATCTGGATAAGTTTTAGGCATTTAATCTATCAATTTGTCATGTTTCTTGTCCCTTCTGTTTGTAGAATAAATTTTAAACTGGTTGATACAAGGATTCAAAATAACCTTGAATTTCAACCTAATGATGATAGTTTGTTTGACTTTTAAATGTCAGATTTAAGTACAGTTTATGCATAGATTGTTCAATAGATACATGAAAACTGTCTGCAAGGGTTCAATGTTTTGTACATACAACTTTATCTTCATCACAAAAGATAAAAAAAACCCCAGGTTTATTGAATTTTAAACACTTTGAAGGTGTGACCATATTCTAAACATGTGAAAACAATTTGATGACATTTTTATGGTTGATTACCCAAATTGTGAGAGGTGATATTTTCAGTTTAGATCCATACACTGTTTTCAGAAAACATGAGAAATAGCTTGGTATCCATCCCTTTGAAAGGCTAATGTTATTGAGAGTGAACGAGATCTTTCACAGTTCCAAACTAAAAGCCGCTAACAAGTTAACGAAGCCGCTAATTATCTACTGTGAGAAATAATGTTGTTGATGCTGATGCTGTGATCTCTGACCAATATTCCCTGACCTGGGTCAGTCTCCATGTCACGCCGACATATCACCAGGAAGTGCCATCTTCTTTTATTATTCAATCAGTTTCTCGCATCTTTATACTTTTATCATTGGACAAATACTGTCAGTATGTGGAATGGTTGTAATACATATGTAGCGCAGTGGTTAGCACATTTTACTTTGGTACAGAGTTGAAATCCTGTCAGCCTTTGCAAACTTTGCCTTCTAAATAGACTTGTACTACGTGCAATAAGGTTAGGAGGATATATCGCCGTTAATGCATTGTAATGCCAATTCAGCGTTCAACAATAACTCCTTCACTTGGGTGTGATGCAACATTTATTCAGTGCAGTGACTGCAGTCCAGCCCAAGGTTTGCTAGTTCTTGCCAACGCTAAGTTATAATTGCAAAACATAGTCATATTCTTGGTCTTGTGGGTTTTCTTATTGTAATAATACCTGCTATTGAGATATACAGTCAGACCTCGTTTACCTGGACCCTGGACATCCGGAAACCCGGCCATCTGCAAGGTGGTTTTTCAAATCTTCTCTATGCATTTGTCTTCGAATGATGATTCGCACGACACGACTAGCTTTCCGGACAATTTTTAATTGTGATCATGTGGATAAAGAGGATCTGAATGTATACTTGAAGGCAGGATTTAAGCACATGTTGATATCGGACATGTTGCTCACAATCATACAAAAATACAAAAACAGATGGTTGGCTCTCCGTGTTTGAGGACATATACTCACTGCTAATGGTTGTAATATTGCTTAAGTGGCGTTAAACAATAACTCACAGATGGCAGATCCAGAAATTTTCAGGGAGAGGAGTTCACCTTTGGTGTCCTTCAAAGTTACATGCCCAAATTTTCAAAGGTGAGGTTCGATCCCCCCCTCCCCCCTGTTATTTTTTTTCTTCAACAACATTTTATGGGTTAATTGAATAATCACATTAGCAAAAATATTTACAGTAATTTTACATTATCCTGACTTTATTTCTGACATCACCTGGTCAACATCTCTCTCTCTCTGAGCCATGTTGTACACGACAGACAGAACACATGGCTTCTTGTGTACATGTTTGCTGTCAGGTTGTCGGCCGTGATGATGTCATTATTGCATTACAGAATTTACATTAGCCAGTATCATTACAGCCCGAAGGCTTCACACGTTAAGTGACTTCACACGTTAAGTGACGCCATATGGAGGATTTGAAGGATGTAGAATATTACTTGCAAAGAGCCAAGATGGCTGCTCCATATTTTTATGACCTGATTGAATTAGGTATGTTGACTAATAGTGGTCGGAGTTGATATGCAAATGTTACCCCTCCTTCTTTTCAAGGCCGCATTTAAGTATCAGAATCTAACATGAATATTCTTCATTTGGATTTTATGGCATCAGGCTGTTTACTCAAGGGATTGATTTTCTAGAAATAGTTATTGAGTAAATACTGGATAAGAAAGCTTGATTTCTTAAGAATATTTGCACAACGAACATTCTACAGTTGTCTTATTCAAGCTAAGTGACATGCCTTCACTGAATTTCTTATCTCGAAGCTATATTATCATTTGTAGACCATGAAAATGCTGAGAAAATGAACTATTTGTAGTACCTCGAAAGGAGACGTAAACGTGATGAAGTAAAAACTTCATATTTATATACTGCAACATTTGAATTTGAATGAATAACTATCAAAGGAATTATTCATTTGAAATAAGTATCTTTTTTATTGAGGATTATGACCATTTTAGGAAAATGTAAAATTCTCCAGAACCATCTACTTTCCAGTCATTCGTTATTTAATGTTTTATGTTCTTTGTTATGCAAATAAGCAACCAGTATTTTATTAATGCAGCTCTGTAGAATTCTCAATGGCCCATGTCATTACCCAGTGGTATCAGTGCCTGTTGAATATTGAGTCACTTGGTGATTCACTCTCTGGTTCGTCCCATACCGTCCCATATCGTATCACACTGGTAACCATACAGATGGAGCAGATCAAATAACAGTTATAATATGCTGTTGCTTGGAATTTTAGATGTTTCTGGGAAATGGAGCTTTGTGTTCTAAGCTACTCATAACCGACATTGGCCTTACTGTAATCAATGTATTATATTACATAGGAGTTGAGCAGATCTTGTAACATATCGAACTGGAGTTCTTTGAATTAGATATCAGATATTATAAATAAAACTGGAAAACATTGTTGCATAATTTTATATAAAAAATAAGTATTGTCAGTGTATGAAATGATCTTGAAAAACACCCAGCCCTCTAATGTTGTTTTGTCAATTTATTTGCAAAATTAGAAAAAAAAAAACATAATGTATAAAAATTGCAAGGTTATGGGCTGGCGGACGAGCCTTATTTTATACACTGGTATTGTCCCTAACTAATTTTAATGAATGTGGATATTCATACAGATATATGACACATAATTGTAATAGAGTTTAAATCATTTATTCTTTCAGAAGGAAATGAAACTTGAAGGTCGCTCAGCATATGTTGAGAATCTGAATTTCAAATTGATAACTGACATATTATGTCCAGCCAATGATAACTGTAAAATTCATCAATTTGTTTTGAGTCTAAATATAGTTCCTCTCTGACAGTCTCCAAGAACTATTTCATGAGTGTCTCGGGTCTCAGTCATGACAAATCAATGAGTGCGTGACACCAATCCCCTAATTAGGGTAAAATTAGAAATTTTATGAGAAGTTTCAAGGATTAGATAAGACGTGACATCTGCAGATGTTGATTAATGATGCTCAAATATTAACCTATTGGTTTATTCCTGAAGGCCATTGTGATTGTGCATGTTGCATTGTTGCCTGCTATTGTTAGTATTGTTCTGCTATTGTTCCGTCCTGCCACCCTCTGAGACAGAAGACTTGCCATCATCTGGCTACAGTCGTTATTGATTCCGTGGAAATTCTAGTCTTTGATGTTTGCAAGTTGATATCAAATTGAGGAAATTAATCAGTGCCCTGGATAGAATTTAACAAAACAATGAATACATGAGTCTTAACTTGGACTGGCGGGTTGATTAGTCCGTTTAACTGTACTGGTAATGTTGACTGTCTTTCTAAAAATTATCCTTCATGGCTTGTTTGAAATATAATCACTGATGTTGAAGTAAGAATGATAGTTTCAAATCTTTCAAGGTTTATAAGCAGTCAGGCTTGTTGATCTTGTAAGATCAGAAGATTTTGTGATATGTTTCATTTTGAAAATCTATATGAAATTTCTTGTTTGCGTTTGAAATGTTTTTCAATATTTCTATATAAGAAGTTGACGGATCATGTGATCAAGATGGCAGATCAAAGTAGTCGAAATTAAACTTCTCCAAACCACGTTTCAGTCTTTAGGAGGACAAAGATGAAAGTTTAGTTTTAATAGTTCAACATCACGGTTAAAGAGTTGTTCAGCACTGTGAAGGAAGTAGCGGTGTTTGACAGATCAAGTGTGCGTGTCCGAGAGAGATTGGTTTCAGATAATTACGCGATTGATGGGTCTGACATCTGGTGTCCACCGTTTCCCTGTTGTACTATCTGAGCTCCACTACAATTATGTACAACTACTGACACTGTTGTATCAATTTGCTGCCCTTTGTTTCTCTTATCTCAATCTTTTTAAGTTGAAGAAGTCTGATTATGCATTAGATAGATCAAACATGATGTTTCAATATACAGTCAGACTCTGCTTGATTTGGTTACAGTTGAAAATTGTCGAGTCTTGCGGATAAGCGAATCATCAATTATAAAGAAATGCAGAGGATTTGAAATACTTTGTGCAGATTTTGGGGTTTCCAGATATTTAAACGAGGTCTCACTGTGTACGCTTGTACAAATGTTTTTCAAAATTTGGTTTAAATGCCACTTTAAAATTTCACTGTCACTTGATACCAATTTATTAGTCATTGAAGACAATTTTCATGTTGAAATATTATTTATATTTTTCTTGGCTGCTATTTGCTTCCTTAATTATGAATTTTATATTTCATACTAGATCCATATGATATTTCATTTGTCATCATTGCAGTCATTAGTTACAAAGTTTGTTCTCCTAATGTTACTTAAAGCTATGAATTTGAAAATTTTAGTTCTGAACATAATACATTGTATGGAGGAATATATTCAATATTTATGATAATTATACTATTTCTGGTGGATTGTAAATTGATATTTCAAAATAACTGCAGGCTATTAGTCAATAATCAATAATGTAATACCTTTATATTGCTGAGAAGCTCTTCAAACCAAGGACCAGAATAACTGAGTTGATAATCCAGCTTCTATTGAAGCGCATTGATTCTGTTAACTTGCAGTATACGTAAATCTCTTTGTTGCTTGAATGTAGTGGTAATTGCAGCCTGGCCTGTTTCTCATTCCATAAACTGTTAAATGTTTGGGCGTGGTCAGTGATGATGCAATGACTGTTGTACATTTCAACCGTAAGATCGTGGCATAATTTTCAATGAATTTAGAGTTTTATGATTCTCTTTTTCATAAGTATATGGGGTTTAAATTGATTAGGATAAAAGATATTTAATTGTGGTCATTTATAGATTTTGTTGTTAGTTTTAAGTAATAGAATGTTAATTTTCTGTGATCCTGTTGAAAATTGATACGACCAGATCAAATGTGGGCGATTAAATTGCTCTATTCTTTGCACAATTAAACTCAATAATTCAAGAAGTTGAGCCATGACATTTAAAAGCTTGTTTTTCACACAGAATTGGTTTTCAACCAGTTGTGGATGTTTTCAGTTTGGTGTAGAAGTATGAAATCAAAATGATCTGTGACATAAGAGATAAATGAAACAAGTGGTCTCCTATTGGTCCCAATCTTTCAGTAATCTGCAGCCCAAAAATGAAACCCTTATCAAATTATGAAATACACCCAGCAAGGACTGTTCTAAACAAATCAATAAGTCTTCCCGTTCTGAGTTCTGTGCTTCGTTTGCCGATTCAACGCGGAGTTCAGAGAGAGAGGCAATACAGCCAACCATTCCTCTCGCCTCGCACTCTGCTAATCAATACGGCACATGAATATTTATCAGCCACAGACTGAGGGTGGCTTGCTTGCAGTTGTCGGCAGCGTCAGTCTAGTTTAAGCCATCTCGTGTGGAGTGTCAGACAAAGGACCAGAGAGCACTGAGAGTTGTCCAGCTATTGTGTTTACCCTGCTACCCGGTATAATGGAGGTAGGTCATGGTGTCCCTGCCAGCTCCTGTTGGGGATGCTCGCTGGACGACGGAGACACTTCGAGAAAAGGAGGACGGATCTTATTGAGATTTGTTACGTCAGTCGTGGCCTTCTTCACTCGGGATCATTTCGCTACATGATCGGAGCTTTGGGCTGAAATGATCGTGGAATTACTCCCAGGATTACATGTGGGGTACAGGTCTGATGGGGATGGGGATTTGAAGGCAGATTTGATCCCTGTTTTAGCATAATTCTAGTCAGACGTCTGGAATTATTGAGGGGACAGAGCAGCCCTTGTCGATGCCGTGGGTAACATGTGGAGAGAAGGACCACCATTCCTGGACATTTGTCATTTCGGTTATACAGGAATCATCTCCAACTAACCTTTGTGGTTTGCGACAATTTGGTGTCTCTGTCTGATACAACATCACCATGACTGGTTTGATCGTTGCTTGTGAACATAATTGAGGACATTTCATCGTTTGATCAATTAATTTTTCCCTTGATTTTATCAGAATCTTTGATTGTGAAATTATATGAAAATCATGAACATTTTGAAATGTGGTGTCATTCAATAGCTTGTGTGGGTTGGCAAGGAGTGTATCGTTGTTCTATCTGATGATCATCATGTTTTTATGACTGCTTCACTATGTGGGCATAGCATTACTTGTTCATCATGTGGGTTGTATCATATCTTCACTCCTACAACAATCGTGACAATTTGAAGTGTCTTCATTACAACTTGGATGTTGTGTAAGAATCTCAGAGATGATAATGTTGGCATTTACCTTGAAATAGACTAAACATGGTTATTCTCCTGTGTAGATGGTTGGTTCTGCTAATGGAAACCTGTAACCTTTAACTACTAAAACTCCTCGACCGGATACAGTTATTTTGAAACATCTCTATTCAACGTGGTCTAACCTCTCGATTAATCCTCAGTATTCTACCAGTTGTTTGTGATTATCGGATATGCTGCAACCTTTCCAAATGTCAGGCCATCCCATGGTCTTTGTCACCAACAGTTCAATAGGATGGGTTCACACATGTTTAACTTGCACAAAGAAGCTGTTTAATATTCCATATTGTCTGCAAATTGCTGTGAATACTGATGAATTATTGATATCCTGAGAATTCCATATTTGGTTGTGTCTCCTGTGTAGTTTCATTTTGGACAGCTCTTCATTCAAAATGAGTGATTATACTTCAGTATAACTCTTGTTAGTTCACAATGAATTCATTAGGTATGCATTGCATCAGAAAAATATCAAATAATCTGGTGATTTTTTTGCCACGCTGCAACACAGAACGGTGGATTATGTTTTTATTATAGTGAAAGTCATCATCTAATAGTTATAATATGAGAAGTTCTGAGGGTGATCAATTTTGTGGATCATTATAGCATCCTTTGAGTATGCAGCTTTCTGCTTGTTTCAATCCTCTGTAGATGTATTACAGCTCGGGATATTTGACCTCAACTGTCTGTTTAACCTGAAGCATTTTAAAAGTTTGGGGTACATGGAAATTCAAACCTGACACTTCTCTCTTCATTTCCACAACACTGACCAGGAGTAGAGGTTGTTTGAAGCATGTAGGAGTTGCTGAAGATGTCTGCCAGTTCGGGACATATTGGAGGTGGTTGATGAGACTGATCTCTGCTCTTACTTTGCTCCACATTGTTCCACATCGTTGCTTTCATTCAGTCAGTGTGACTCACACCTGCCAGTGTTTTGTTTTCACAGTCCTGTGAAGTCACGTGTTGTGTGACCTTGTTGAATCATGATATCAGTGATGTAGTCCAGAACCGATTGCCTCAATAATTAATTGATCTGTTGCAGTTTATTCAATCCTGACTGTTTGTATTGTTCTCCTACGCAGATCTAGTTCACAAATGAGAATTGATTTTCCAAGAAAAGATAACATCAATGCATTAAAATGTGTCAACAGATTTTTTTCTGTTACTAATCTGATAGCCTTTTCTAGGAAATTATTATGGAAATATTGGAAAGATTTCAATTGTGCAATGTGTAATTGTATGTTATCAAAATAAAAATATTTACAATGGCAGAGTTTATCTCTAATATAATAAAATTGACTAAAAATGAAATTCACTGAATGGGCAACAGTCAACTTCCATTTCAATTGAGGAAACTATAAGAAAATATTGCTGCAACAGTGTTTGAAAGTCATTGTAAATTAAAATATTGAATTGAGCAATGTTGTCTTTATGCTTGAATGAATGCAATGACTTATTACAAAGTTTGTGTTTCAGAACACTAACAACCAAGCTGGAAAGAACGAGGGTCTAACGTTCAAAGACAAACGCAGTTTCTTCGAGAAGGAAATCAAACAACAGAATGAGCCCAAAACACAAAGTGAGTCAGACTCAGGGTCAAGATCATGAAATGTCATTCATTGTGGGATTTTTATTTTCAAACTTATATAATTCATATATCTTAAAAGTGTCAATAAAAATATAATACAAAAGTTTGTTAAATGTATGTGATATGTTCTTGTTTTCTCAATCTCTGCGGCTTACTATTGGCATGAGTAACAACTAGCTATAGACTAGATGTAGTTATGAAATAGATAAATGCTTGAACTGCATGTGTGTGTGTCCAATCTGTCTGTCTGTGCGGACTTCCTGTGGCGGTGCAGCGTGACCAGACTATACTGGCTGATGATGCCAGTCAGGTTTGCTTTCTCATCTCTTCTGTATAATACCCGATATAAGTTATACGATGTTGCATTCTTGCTTTCATAGCAGTGGACAGGATTTTGTTAAACTGAATTGGAAATGCAATAATATTGTATTCAAATGGTCACCGAAGAACCTCGAAAGATCAAGCATAACGTAGCTTTTTTGGACCTGACATTGACAAAAGACAAATTATTTATGGTTGTTGAGTTCAGTCCACTGCTATGAAAGCACTGATGATTCTCTTGATACTTGATATAATAAAGTTACTAACATGACCCCATCTCCCAACAAAGACAAATGTCTAACAGCTATCTCCCTTTTCCCCATTTTTGCAGCCAAAAAATTCAGCTACTTGGCTGAACACGAGGTGGCCAAACTGAAACTAGAGGAAGGTGAGTTGAACCAACAAACATCCTGAAGCACCCCCAGTACACAACTCCCAAATAACCGTTCTTAAACACAACCCCAATACACAAATCCCAAATAACCATTCTCAAACTAACACACACTACAGGTTATCGTCCTCGAACACTCCTCCAGCACAAACTCTGAAATAATAGTTCTCAAACACATCCCCAATACACAACTCCCAAATAAGCATTCTCAAACACACCCCCAGTACACAACTCCCAATTAATCACACAAACACACGCCCCATTACACAACTCCCAAATAAGCATTCTCAAACACACCCCCAGTACACAACTCCCAATTAATCACACAAACACACGCCCCAATACACAACTCCCAAATAAGCATTCTCAAACACACCCCCAGTACACAACTCCCAATTAATCACACAAACACACGCCCCATTACACAACTCCCAAATAAGCATTCTCAAACACACCCCCAGTACACAACTCCCAATTAATCACACAAACACACGCCCCATTACACAACTCCCAAATAAGCATTCTCAAACACACCCCCAGTACACAACTCCCAATTAATCACACAAACACACGCCCCATTACACATCTCCCAAATAATCTTTCTCAGACTAGTCCACCATACATAACTCCCAAATATTAATTCTCAAGCACACCCCATTACACAACTCCCAAATAATCATTCCAAACACACCCATAATACCCAACTCCCAAATAGTCATTCTCAAGCACACCCCATTACACAACTCCCAAATAACCATGCTCAAACTAACACACACTACAAGTTATCGTCCTCAAAAACTCCTCCAGCACAAAACTCTGAAATAATAGTTCTCAAACAAATCCCCAATACACAACTCCCAAATAATAGTTCTCATACACACCCCCAGTACACAATTCCCAAATAATGACTCTCTTACACGTCTCAGTACACAACTTCCAAATAATAATCACTCAAACACATCCCCAGTACATAACTCTCAAATAATGATTCTCAAACACACCCCCAGTACACAACTTCCAATAAATAATTCGCAAACACACACCCAATACAATACTCCCACATAAGCATTCTCAAACATATTCCCAATACCCAACTCCCAAATAATAATTCGCAAACACACCACCAGTACACATCTTCTAAATAGTCATTCTCTAACATACCCCCAGTAGACATGTCCCAAATAATCATTCTCAGACACACTCACTATACACAACCTTCAAATAAACAATCTCAAACATTCCGCCAGTACACAACTCCCAAATAATAACTCTCAAACTCATCTCCCAAATACAGTTCCCAAATTACAAACAACTAACAAAAGTGAAGGAAATGCTCAACGGCTTAAATTAGCCAGTGATGGAGACTGACACGAGTTATGCCTTCAAAGAAGATGTAAAGCTATCATTAACAAATTTATATGACAAACCATGGGCTGATATATGCAAACAGAAACTATAACCATTAAAACTGGCGTTTCTTTTGCTGTTCAGTATAGTTACAAAAGTTTACATAAGAATATGAAATAAACATCAAGTGTTACAAACTGATGTAAAGGCAAACAATATCAATCAATAAACAAATAAAGTAACTGGCATTAGGTATACTGAATGCAAAAATGCAACAATTTGAAGAAAATAATCATAATATATTAACAAATTATAAAACCCGCCATCTTTGAATCGTTATAGAAATACTTATTTGATAAAGTTGATAGAAAAGTTAACAATTAAGATCTTCAAATGTAAGAGAAAATAAATAAAATAAAATAAAATGTTTAAAATGGAACAAAAAGACTGATATTCAATTATTTGGATCATTTGCAATATACAGTCCAACTAAACATCTCTCTGTACAAATAAAGGGGGAAATCATTGCAATAAAATGAAATAAGAGTAAGACGGAAAAGAGAATTATTTAGGAATATAAGAAAGGTTTGTATATAAGATTTATTTCAAGTGCTGCCTAGAAGTACAATCGAGAAGCAAATCTCACATCCGAGGTATGATAAACAATTTAGAACAGCATGGCTGTATAACAATGACCGCTAAAGTTTGGGGTGGGATAGCGCAGTGGTTAGCGCGTTCTGCTTCGGATCAAAAGCTCCAGGGTTTGAATCCCGCCAGGGGCACGGCAACATTGTCTGCAGTAGAGAACTATTCTACACGCAGTTAGATTTGGGTGCAATGCTATACTGAATTTCAGCGTAGTACCACCCATGGTTTGCTAGTTCCAGCCGATGCTCGCAGGTTTCAACACAATGCATAGCCACATGGCGTTGCGAGCTTTCTTCCTGCCATAATGCTAGCAGCTGTGATATAAGTCTTGAAAGCGGCGTTAAACCTAAACTCACCTCACCCCGCTAAAGCAACAGCCAGCTAATGGCAAGAAAGAAATATCCCTTTTATGAAAATATTGAAAACCCAAACAATCGGTGTCAAAAATTTGTCTTAACGACTTAAAAATGTTACATGAAAAACAAGATTTCATGGAATGAAAATTGGTATGAAAGAAAGATATGTAAATAGTTTATACTGCATTTTATTACCATCTACCCTGAATAAACTAATGGTAGGTGGAAGAATCTTGAAAACTAAATAAATCTATAAAAATAATATGATAACTATGTACATCTTATGAAAGGAAATAAGATGTCAACTTATCATAACAAATCATCGAAATATAGTTATCCTGTACTTTGTAGTATATGCAAACAGATGGGTGAAATATAAAATTAAATGAACAAACAATTTAACTAACAAAGATTTTTAAAAGGAAAAAAAAAGAATAAATAAAATCAATCATATTTCACATTAAAAATAAAATCCAATATTTTAGATAAAATTTATGAAAAGTCAATTCAAGATAAAAGAAACTATTAGAACTAGAAAGCTGGTTTTGTAAGCCACATTCATTAAATCAAGGGCCAGCTCAAGTACTGTAGGCAAACAAACATCTTAAAAACATGGGATTTTTTACGGGAGAGACCCCAACTCAAATGAAAATTCATACTAGAGACCGTCAGATGTAGGTTTTTGACACTTAACTTAAAATTATATTAAAGATTTATGTAATGTATGACCATGGAACATCTGGCAAAATTGGGGGTGGGCTATAACCTGAGAATAACCCCAACCAGGACAACCCTCTGAAAAGGGTCTTATACCCGAGATAATAAGGTAGTACTGATTCAGGAAAACTTCAGAACTTATCCTTTCCACTACTGGAGGATTCATTACAGGGGAATCTAGTTGTGAAATCAACAATATTATACCTCTGATTGAAGTTTTTAAATAAAATCAAATCATAACTTATAAGTAATAAAGATTTAACAAAAATCCATTTTTAAAGGGGCGATTTCATTTTCTACAAAACAAGAAAATTATCTTTATATCATAAATAAGGTAACTGTTAAAATGTGAAAATTAATGCTTGCAAAATGTGAAGACATTTGAAGAGAACTCCCGGTGCCTGTTAAAGGGAGTGTCGTTACACTTGTACTTAGATTGTAAGCAACAGGAGCTTAAAGGAATTACAGGGTCTCAAAATAGGTTTGCCTGACTCCTGGGTACAGTAAACTTCTTTGTCGAGAAAGGAACTATCCATATAAACTTGCCCTTGAACGCCTTCCCAGGGATTTCACAAAATTGAGTCAAATTTAGTCAGAATTCTATCTCAAATTAGTCTCAACATTAGAATAAAATTTACTACAGGTATTTCGTAGACAAATGTACGAAAGAATAAGACAAGTGAAAACAATGTTGAAACTTGCCATGGGGCAAATAAAAGTTTTAAACCCCGGATGTATTGACTAATGTGAACACACAACTGCAAACCACACCATCAGCAAACCCACAGAACACAAATGCACTCACTATCCTCCAATGAGTTTCCCCGTCACGCCCCTTGCCCCCAGTCCCCTGCCCCCTGCCACTCCTACTACTCCTACTACTCCTACTACTCCTACTACTTACTATCAGGTATCAAGAGAAGCGTTGCAACATTGTATTCTTATAGAGAAGAGATTGTCATGTTCTGTTGATGTTTTGTGCTTGTATACTAACACGGTAGCTGGGTACACACTATCACGTCACTCACTGCATTTGTTGGTTCATTTCTTTGTCATCGGACATTTGGAGATGCTAATGCTTGTATTGCTACAAAGTACTGCAAAATACATCCACATGTAGCTAAAATGTATCTATGTAGCTACTAAGTATCCCTGTGTAGCTGCTTAGTATATGTGTAGCTGCTAAGTATACGTATGTAGCTATTAAGTATCCAAATGTAGCTACTAAGTTTCCATGTATAGCTACTAAGTACCAATGTTTAGATACTAAGTATCCATGTGTAGCTACTAAGTATCCATGTGTAGCTACTGAGTATACATGTATAGCTACTCAGTTTCCGCATGGAGCAACTAAGTATCCATGTGTAGCTACTAAGTATCCATGTGTTGCTACTAAGTATGTGTGGCTACGAAGTATCTCATTGTAGCTACTCTGTTTCCATTTGGAGCTACTGAGTATACATGTATAGCTACTCAGTTTCCGCATGGAGCTACTAAGTACCAATGTGTAGATACTAAGTATCCTTGTGTAGCTACTAAGTATCCATGTGTAGCTACTAAGTATCCATGTGTAGCTACTAAGTATCCACATGTAGCTACTGAGTGCATGTATAGCTACTCAGTTTCTGCATGGAGCTACTAAGTATCCATGTGTTGCTACTAAGTATCTAAATGTAGCTACTCAGTATCCATATGTATCTACTGAGTATACATGTATAGCTACTCAGTTTCCCCATGGAGCAACTACGTATCCATATGTAGCTTCTAAGTATGTGTGGCTACTAAGTATCTCATTGTAGCTTCTATGTTTCCATTTGGAGCTACTAAGTATCCATGTGTTGCTACTAAGTATCCATGTGTTACTACTAAGTATCCATGTGTTGCTACTAAGTATCCATGTGTTGCTACTAAGTATATGTGTGGCTACTAAGTATCTAAATGTAGCTACTAAGTATCCATATGTAGCTACTGAGTATGCATGTATAGCTACTCAGTTTAGGCATGGAGCTACTAAGTATCCATTTGTGGTTATGTATCTAAATGTAGCTACTAAGTATCCATGTGTGGCTACTAAGTATCCATATGTAGCTACTCAGTTTCCGCATGGAGCTACTAAGTATCCATGTGTCGCTACTAAGTATACGTGTGGCTACTAAGTATCTAAATATAGCTACTAAGTAATAATAAGTATCCATATGCAGCATATATATATATATATATATATATATATATATATATATTATATATATATATATATGTAGCAACTCGGCTTCTGCATGGAGCTACTAAGTAAGATAAGATAATATTTATTGTATAGCTATATATGTGTAGCTACTTAGTACTAAGTATCCCTTTTTTGCTCCTAAATATCCTTATAAAGCTACTAAGTATTCACGTGTACCTACTAAGAATTCATGTATAGCTACTAAATATCCATGTATGTATATACTAAGTACCCAAATTTAGCTACCAAGTTACCATGTGTACCTACTTATCCATGTGTAGCTACTTAGTATCCAAATGTACCTACTTATCCAAATGTAGCTACTAAGTATCCGTGTGAGGCTAGTTGCTAGTATAGTACCAGCTTGTACAGCTTATGTGTGGTGGTTGACTAACAGCATGCTTCTCTCCTCTCTCGCCTCGTGTCTCCTCGCTCCTCGCCGCTAACAGAGAAGAAAACTGCGGACATGTCACAGGAGGAGATCCTCTCGTATGTTACAGGCAGCATCGCGACGGAGATGGCCGGGGACCAGGACTACGACAAGGTTCTACAGAGGTGAGTCTTACTGCCCACATTGTCTTCTAGCTCCAGCCAGGGATTACCTTATTCTAAAGCTTTAACCCTCATGATACAGTGTTTTATCCAGAGTGCGCGATTGAGGGATTCTCGCAAGTTAGCCAATCAGTCACGCAACTTTACAGTCATAGTGGGGGAGAAATCGCGCAAATAAACATACATTCACGCAATTTTATCAGACTGGTGCGTTACCTGTATATATTTTTTTTACTATCTCTTTCCAACATCGCGATCAAACACTTCCTTGTTAGAGGAGAGATCTTCGTACGTTTCGGAAATTCCGTAATATCAATCATAAAACATCGTTTTCCCCTGTAATCCCCCTGCTTTGAACGTGTGTGGTCGAGGCTGAATGGTCAATCCAAGAAGTTCCGAATGTTTAGACATGTGCAGTAATCATTTCCGCCCAAATCACTGTCTGACAGTCACATGGCGTCTGCTAACTTACTAGCGAAAATGTCTACCGGCCGCGGCGTAACCAAAAAGAAACCTAGTAAGTAGTATAGTAGATGTCATTGCCAACATTTATTTAAGATTTATTTCAGGTTGTAGGCACTCCCCCTCTTTTAATCCAGAGGTTTTAGGTACTCCCCCACTTTTTATGAATGTAGGGGGGGATATTCCCCACTTGTACCAAATCCTGGATAAAACACTGTGATACCATAATGCTTTGACACAAAAAAGTATAGTCTGTATACCACTGAATATATACCTCTATCTCATAATGAGGTTTCTCTGTCCTTGAATAATTATTTAACTTCGTCATCTACTCTTTGGCGTAGAAAAACTCTACCTAGATCATCATCTTTATAATCTTATATAATCCCACAGACTTGGGAAAGCTACTTAGTCATTACTGATTGGACAGTATAATTTTCTTTGAAACTGAATGCTTGATAGGTTGTTGTAATACGAAGTCGAAGCTTTAATGCATATTGCTAGTCAACCTTGTTTTGGGGGGTTTCTGTGAGTCTGACTCCATAGGGACAGCCTTAGTAATCAAAAATGTCATTTTGAAATGTAAATTTGGTTTGTGTTGCCTCAATTTTCCCTGCAAGGCTTAGCTCGCACCAGTCTTTATCACTGGTAAGTTGAAGTCTTGCTGTAGTTCATTAACTTTTCTGTGCCAGAGATTTCTGGTTGCACTACTAAGGTCAGGTGTAAGTCGCTGACACAGAAATGGTGACAAAATGCAGTCAGTGATAAAGACAGTGCAAGTTTCTCATTGCAAGTGAAGTTATTTCTGTACCTGTCATAAAAATAATCAACTTTCAACCATGAATCATATTTCTACTAATTGGCTTCTGAACTAATCTTATGAAAAAAAGGATTAGTCTTTCTGTCCTTTCGTCATGAAACCTAGCCTCTAATGGCACAGATAACAATTGAAAGACCACTGTCATGGCTTCTCTTCAGTCATATTTTTTGTGTACAAGTTTAGAATATGTAGGCCGTATCCAGATCTTTTGCATCATTCTTCTAAAATAGTTGAGGGCAATCTTACTCAACATTTTTATGTCATAACATAATTGTAAGACATTATCACAGATCTTATGTGTGATAACTTGGCCACACAGATCATGCCCTTGTTAGAATTTGATTTGAATATATCGAGGTATTTTAGCATGTAGAATTACCATTTGAATCATAGAAGCAGTTGTTCCATTAGAATACAAGGAAAATGTCTATAACCAAAAACATGAGTATTCAATAAATTAATATTTTTAGTTAATTGCTACCCTGTTATGTTTAATAGTATGCATTAAATGAAGAGCCAACAAATAGTAATACTTTCTCATACCTAAACAAAATAGCAAAAAATTAACTTCTGGGTTCGTCTTTTGGGTCAAAGATGAAATGTCCGACTGGCACAAATTGGAATCTGCAATCATGTTGGATTGTGAGAGAACATGTATAATTGTTGCTGGGGTTTAGAGAGGAGATTAGTTCATGACCTAACATCGATTTTCATCTTGTGGTGGTTTAGAGGATGATGTTACTGTATGGCATTGTTAAACAAAGAAAAAGAGTACCCCCCGTATGTGCCCCTATGAATGAATATGAATGTTTATTATACTGTTTTCCTTACCTAATGGTTAGTGTATGTATATTATAAGATTTGACCTCGAACACATATTCAAAATAAAATAAAATTATTTGTATAATGTAATCTATGTATGACTAGATTTCACTAGATAAAAATATGTCACTGTATGTCGAACAATAGATTTTGTGATACAAGTCTCAATTTAATCTGTTATGTTCTGTATGTGTATCTTTCTAAAAACAACAAGAAAATACTAAAAATTATCATATCATATATTAGCATATGTCAGCCATTATTTTGTGTGTGCAATTTTAATAGTATTATGACTTTACAACTAAGGTACAATTTGTATTTTCCACTTGACAGTCTTGATCCACGGAGGTAAACATTGATTGCTGTTGTGCAACTCGGTTTCCACTGCATGTGGAGTTAAACAGAGTTGTCTCCCTTCCTACTTAGAGCATGATGCTTAATGGGAGACAACTCTTCACTTTTTATTTTGTTAGATGTTTTTGGCTTGATTTGCATTTCTAGTTAGAATTGCCATTTCCCAAACATTTTTGCATGAAGTTTTATTTGCTGTGCATGAATCATTTGATCATACCGTCATTTTCAATGAATACTGAAGTGATATATAAAATGGAATACTCTATAATGTCTATGTTTATGTAGGCAATATTAGACCTAGGGCAGATTAAAACAAATGGTCCTTTTTGGAATGAATACAATATCAATGTGCAACAATAAAATCATTAGAATTTTGTAATGAGCAATGTCTATAATTCACCATCCTAAAACAAGGTTAGATTTCTATATATTGTCCACTTGACAATCACAAATCTCACCTAATACTGTACTTCAACAGTTTCTCTATAAAGATCTCTCATTGACAGTCGCATAGAACAAAGTGTGTAATCACTAAATGGAATTTTGCTCCTTGACGAATTCAGAATTGTTCTGAAAAAGATAAAAACTATGTTATTCAATTAGGGATACATTTCCAAAATCTATTCTCTCATCAAACAGTTGTTATATTCATAATTCGTTAGAAGTCTACCGGCTGTTTTACTAACCCTGCACAGTGTTTCCCTCGACCCTCCCATTCCCTCTGCTTTGTGTGACCTCCCTTGTTAGCATGTTGTCGTCTTGTTGTCAATCTGTTCATTCATTGTTCATCCAGGCACCTCCCATACTTCACTGTTAGCCCACATACTGCTTTACAGTCCTGCAATTTGTGACAAGCTGCATATTAAATGTTTCTCGTGTAAATCTATTTCACTTAGAGGTCCTGTATTTTCACTCACTTGCTGTTGTTATTGAATAGTATATTGAAGTTATGTTTGTATAAAAAAATCTCAAATATTTCCTAAAAGCATGAAAGACAAAACTAACTATATGTTTTCTTAGAGTTTGTTCATATATAAGTATATCAATATCTATTTTGCTGATTAAAATCCACTCTATGTTTTAATTTTGATAAATCTTTTATTAATTTTATTCTTAAATAAAATTATCCTGCTTAGTTTTGGGTCTGGGCTTTTTGCTTGTTTTTAGTGATAAATTTGCCAATATAAATTTTTTCACCAAATCAAACAAGAAATCTGAAAGAGTGGTTCCCTTGTTTTGTATCAGTTACCCACCAGGGGGCGGGGTAGTTAGAACGGCAAAAGCCGAGCGACGTCTCTCAGATCGAGTGCAAAAAGACACATCAAGCCCGCCGAGCGACGGCGAAAAATTGTCACCGACCGAGGAGAGGGAACTACAAGCAGAGAAACGGGCAGCATGGAGGAAGGCTAGGTGTGTTAGAATATTGAAACTTTTAGAATTTACCTGGTCAAGGGAGAGAATTTAACAGTTATATTAGAAATAAATAATATTTTAGTTTGTGAAGGGAAGTTTGGGTTGTAGTTGTTACATAAAAATTAAATATGAAAATATTTGTTTATAAAGGGAGGTAATTTTAATACCCACACTTAGAGGTTACCGGAGATGAATATTTGTTTAAAGGGAAGTAACTTTAATATCAACACTTCTAGATTACCTGAGATGAATATTTGTTTAAAGGGAGGTCATTGTAATATCAGCACCTAGAGATTACCTGAGATGAACAAAATTGATTAAAGTTGATATCACGAATATATGTGTTCGTATAAAATGGAAGTTTTCACCGAGACGTTCCGTGGCTTGTCTTTCACTCATCAAGTCATCTTGTTAAGGGCAGGGATTGTGTGATGGTGAACAGTCTTCTACGCTATTTTATGTTTATTTTATCACTGTTTTTATGTTTATAGTTAGCATTTGTATGTGTATGACCTGTTGTATGTTTCATGTGTTAAGTTGAGGATTATTTCCGAGAGACATAATGCCAGAATGTTCTGCCATGTCACCAAGCAATGCATGTTCCACATTGCTCATTTTGTTTGTTGTGAGATTGCTGCCCAATAGATGCCTCAAAGTCACATTCAACTTCATACCAAACAGCTAATATGTTTAAATTGCGTATGTGTTATGAAATTTTGACTTTCCAAATAGGAAATATTGAAAAAAAGGACTTCACTGTCTACCTTATTTTGTGTCAACATGTACATATTTACATGGTTCCAATTATACACATGATACATTTTTTCACTAAAAACAAAATCTTTTAGAATAATACTGATTTAGGACAAATTTATACAATATATAAAAGATGTTAGCACATGTTCCTTAAGAATCAAAGCCAAAGGCAATAAAAACAAAACATTACACCAATGTTTGGAACTCTCCAAAGTTTGAAGGTGATGTTTTGGCATTGTTGTCATGGTTACTTGTATTGTAGAATGAAGTCGCTGGAGGCGGACGCTGTACGTGCTCAAGCAGTGATCGCCCGCGCTCAGGAGATGTCCAAAGATGCAACGACGGCCCCACCTAGTTCTACTCTGTCCACCGTCGATATAGCTTTTGCTGGTGAGTTGGTCTGCACCGTTTGATTGCTTTATTCCTGTACACAGGATTCATGTACATCAGAAGGAAAAACATTTGGCACTGTGAAAAGTGAATACAAGTCTTAAATTTAAACATGTTCTGATTTAAACTTTTAAACTTGCGTTCTCACAAATTTGTTGTTTGATGCAAGTATTTAGAAATACAATAAAGTAAATTTTCAAAAATTGATTAACAAAATAACACGCTCTCAAAATAACAGTTGTGAAAATAATGGTGTATCACAAATACACATGAAAATTTTTTCCTCTCGTGAACTATTGATGAAATCCAATTTAAGAACCATTGGATTGTTGCCTTGAAAAAATAGACAATTACAGTTTTATGAATATTTTGTAATTATTGAAAGCATGAAGACAATTTTCTGCATGAAAATTTACATTTTTTGTGATTGCATATTTTTAGAGATAAAGTCATTGTTGTAATGTGTGTTTGATTGTGAGATTTTGCAGTGTGACTATTTTCTTATTTGCTCTTAGCAGCATGGTTTTGATTGGAGTTTACAAATAACGTACCTGAAGAGTAACTTCCCTTTACATCCATAAAACAAAGACAATCTCAACACGACTTGACACAACATCGAATGGAGCAAAACATGTTCACTTTTTGGCTCATATTCTTCCGAGAACTTTGGCTACTGATGAAAATTTAAGACATGAATACATTATTTGATCACAGATCATCAAAATTAAATTTCAACACATTCTCAGTTCTCCAGTTTTCCACCACAATACCGTTAATCATCTTAATTATATTATACACTGATTAGATTGAAACAACATTGAATTCCCATGAAAAAAACAAGTAAATGAAAAAGTAATTTTTAGACAAATTGAAATTTTGTCGTTTGTATTCTAAGAGTAGAGAGATAATGATGAAATTGTGACAAGTAAGCCACTATGAACTGACAATGGGTGATATGACTGCAGATGATGATGAAGACGAACCTAATCACACAATGGGTCAAAACGGGGAACATTCCTCACAGGTTGGTGTCCTGTAGCTTCCGTTCCTTCCTTCCACAATCATACAATCTGATGAACATTATAGTAATCGATGTAATTAGCGGCATCGTTCTAATTAACACCCCAAATTAAAAATTCATATCTGCAGAACACCAGAAGGACCATCAAACTCAATAATTGCAAATCGTAAGCCCTTCATCATAAATCATGTCTTTCCTGGTTGTAACCGATCTAAGGATACGATTAATCATAGCCACTGTTAAAGATTGTTCTTAATCAATACCCTCCCCAAGGGATAACTTAATTACCCTTTTGAAAATTTTTATCTAACAGACCGATGCGCTTTTTTCGTCGATTACGGTACTAAAACTAACATTTGTCAGATTTTATGTTCGAGTGATCCGTATTATTCCTACTAAACACAAGCAGCAGAGCACATGCAAAACAATCAACAAATAACAGTGTCTTGTTATTGTGGAAACTTATGTTGCACTTTATTTTTGGCTTCCTAAAGCTTTGATTCATTTGTTTTGCTTGTACATGCATGTGATCTGCTGTTGTGAGATGATTAACACTCTGAAGCTAACATGAACACTCTGCACTGTAACTGTTAACAGTTGTACTCTTCTCCAGCTAGACTAGATATTCCTTGTATATCAGTAGTAGAAAACTCTCAGAGCATTATTCCAATATAAGACCTATATTCTTGTAGCTGGTATGTTAGCTGAGCTAATCATTTAGACTAGACTTACCTTGTACAGTAGAAACCTCAGTGGGTGTTTCCAGAAATGTTTAAGGTGAGGTAGGGGGGTTCACATATTGAATATGTTCATCGAGGAGGGAGGTTAACTACCTCGGATACACTACTGAATACATAGAGGATATTTAACATTTCTCATCGAGTGAAGTAGAAATGTATATTTTCTCCAGTGGCACAGCCACGAGTGTAAATATATTATTTCTACTTCATGAGATGAGATATATATGTCAAATGTTCTATTTATTAGATTTAACAAATCATGCATAGTTCATAAAGGACGTTCATTTTATGAACGGAGCCTCCGAGATCGCCTTTCTTTCCACGGCCATCCTATGATGTCATCCTATTGTTGCGATGCCGTCAAATTATTGAAAGTGTTATTTCACTGAGTAGAATAACATGTTATTTCACTCGGTGAAAATACGGATTTTATTATAACTCATAAATGCCATATTTCACCACAGAAAATCTAATAAGAGACTGATATTAGTGACCTTCAGAGCTATATTATGTTATTTCAGCTAAACATTTAGCCACTTTATAACTGACAACAAATCAAAGATTCGATTGTTTATGAAAATATATTTACCATTGTGGTATTTCCCTGTTTTTATGAAGAAAACCTCGAAGTACTACATATTTAGTTTATAGCATTTGGTCTTACAAAATTTGACTTGAATTATTTTATGAAATATTCAGAAGTGTTACAATGACTAGTTGGGGACTGCTTAGCGAAATGAGTTGTAGTTACCCTATATTGAAGGTTTACTGTAATCCTATTTCTGAGTCGCTTTACCCTCCAATTAGTAAATTCCACAGTAATAAATAAGATCTCCGAAAGTGATAGTAAAAATGATGAAAGAAAATACTATGAACCTCTAATGAGTTGTAACGTTGTCAGTTCCAATTTCTCCACACAGAGCCGTCTACCTAGAGACATATCTAGCAGTCTTGTAGTTGTCAGTAAAGAAGCCGATACACAGGTTGCCGAGACTACGAGACTTGTAGACGAGAAAGTTCAAACAAAGACAGAAGAGTATTTCGATGAAAAAACTGGCAAAAGCTCTTTTCGTACAATGCAAGTAATAGAGAAAACCCTAGAACACGAGGTATGAGATGAGTGACGGGGCTTGTCCTGCTTTCATGAACCCCTCACTGCATGGAGTTGGAACGAGGCATGGGCCATGCATGCTTATATACAGTGCAGTTGGTTTTATATATACGGAAATATTGTTTTCTTAGTTGTTGGGTTCTTGCATGAAACCAGTTTGGGCATGGGTGGTGATGTTTTTTATTTATTTGCGTGTTGTTGTTTTTTTCAAGTCTAGACTGTTTAAAGATGTAATATATGGAAAGATGAAAATTATTTTTAATTAGTTAATTTACACAAGTATTCTGTATCTGTGAACATAGAATTTATCACATCCTTTTTTGACTACATAAATTTTTCAGAATCAGTTGATAATGATGTGTCAATATTTGGAGATTGGTAGATTATTCAGTGATATTCTCTGGGCTGAACATCCAAATTGTGGTTTTGAACATTTGAATATATGGTTTCAATACTTGTAGACCTCACTTTTGCACTTCTTTTCTGTCTCCATTGCACAGCTCTGCATTCTACAGTGCACCTCGTTTCTATGAAATATTCTCTATTATTATGTCAATCTAAATCACGTCTTAAAAATGGGTACAATTTGATCAAATGTTGCATTATTATACTTAATTTTGTTGAAATCCTGTCCTCATTATTTCTAAGTACCATCAGTTATCTGATGAATTGAATTCTCAAAAATTGTCTTTGGCAGAGTTACACATATTTGAGATTTTCTTTCCAATGTCATCTCTGACTTATGGCTTCAATACTGCCAAAGCGGTGTTAAACAATATCTCGCTTACTAACACCAGTGTCTTCAGAGTTTATGAACCAATGATTCAGATATAGCCATTCACTTGAAATGCATGATTTGTGATAGTGTAGTTTGCTTATAGAATAAATTTCGAGACTTTGTGTTCAATATGTTGTCAAAACTCATCAATCAATGATGGCATTCTCTTCGCTTCATCAGGTGGAAGTAACCAAGCAGCAAATTTATGAAGTAAATCTCCAGCAGTCGCCTGTGTCGCGGTTCAGCGGAACAGGGGGCAGCCGGTAGGTACGTACCGATACTTACAGTTCAAGGGGAATTTATTGTTTGTCACTTTAAAGCAAGAAGCTTTCACAAAACTTTTAGAAAAATTAATTGATTTTCCAATGATGCATACATAATTGAAAGCAACATAACACATAGTTTAACAATATTTAAGAAGCTTGTATTTGTCATACATATAAGGGTTAAGTTTTCCAAAGGGGAAAGACATCAATAATCTAAGAAAAGAATGTTACTCAACCACCTTGAACGAGATTTATGGATGCTTGATAACAACGTTATCATCTGCACGAAATGTCACTCATTCTAATCAAATTCATATTAACAAAGTATTTAAATAATTGCTATAAGAAGCTTTTAAAAAGAAGATGCTGATGAATTTGCCTGATATTTGCAGGTGATGCTAGCAAGGAAGCTGTCACATTCAGGGAGTTAACCACGTAGCCCAAATCCCACCCCGGTCTGGGCACTGTGTCTAGACCCCCCTCCACTCGGGGCCCACAGTGTGCTCGACTCGACTCGATATCCAGACTGAGGCTACGTCAGAACTGTGTTTGTTTGATAGTGGAGACTTCTGGGTAACCAAATAGGGATTGTACGGTTGTTGTTAATCACCAAAGTGCTATTTTCTCATTTTATACTGTTCACAATTAGCTCAATAATACTCCTGTTATCATGTTGTACATTAACTAACAATATGCCACATACAAATAAGAAAAACAGCACGATTGTATTTGCAAGCAATTCAGCATTACTATATTTGAGTTGAGAAATATTTGGTTGACCACAGAGTTTACCCAGTCAAGCAAACACAGTTGCAACCTTCAGATCACACTGATATAAATGAATTAGGAAATAATTTGTAAAAAGTAATTGTTGAAAGTGTAGAATATTGTGTTAATAGGGGAGAGTTTCTAGTTATGTCTTATTTGGTTGTGAACCCCCTCTGCAATGCAAACTTGCCTCTGTTTTTTGTTGTATTTGTAAATTGAACTTTGTTATTCTAGCTTTAATTTTACTGTTTCTCTGTGTTGGACTGTCAGCCATCGTATGTTACATATCAACACAGTGTATGTATGTTAGAGGCTGAGATGGTTGATCTAAACAAGACGAGGTGCAATAATTATGTTTCTACTAACCCCTTATTTCAAATCAGTTTGTGTCGGTTCCGAAGCTGATTTTCTCAGTTTTAAGGTTTGATTATCAGTGTGAGGACAAGCAGAAATATATTTCATTTCAATAGTCAGTGTTAACTTTTCACAAACACAAATAAAAATGTCATCAAGGTGTGTCACATCATCGATTTATATTATTTGGAAGAGATGAACTCATGATTGTATCAGGATTTCAATCATTCGGACATGTAACCAAATGGTGCCAAAATCTTTGTAGCAGAATTAATTGTTGGTTCTGTATTGTTCTCCAGCTTTTGTTCCTCATACTATTGTTCATTGTCCCAGATCCCACCCTCTATTGTTCCTCATTGTTCCATTCCCTCTTTTCTGGTCTTCTCTGTGCTAATCTAAAATTACAACTGGAGATGGGGTTCTTCCGGGCTGTGTACTATGTCCTATCTTATTTTGTGTTTGTACAATTAAGTTGCCTTTAACCTCTTGCAGTGTATATATTTAGTTACATATTACCATGATGTTTTTAGTTACTATTTAACTTATGAATAATTATGTTTTATACAGTTTATTATTGGAACTTTATACTTTGAATTTTGTCATTCCTTGTTTTATCCATGAGGTCTACACTTTTTACCCCACTTTCCCTGGTGAATATCCAGTATATGTACCTTTAACCATTAACTTGAAAAAGATGATTTTAATCAAAGCTTTTATCTCTGAATGAATGGAAACAGATAAGAGATGAAGAAAATATAAAACCTATTCTGCATGAATCTTCCAACAAATTTTTAATATGAAAAATACCCAAAGTATATTTCTATCAAAGTCCCTGTATGTGGCATTTAAGCATGAAGTGAACGTAGATGGAGTGTATGCAAGCTAGCCAATTGTCATCGCTCGTTCATATGTATATCCTTGTTGATATCATTCGTACTGTCGCATATTCATGCCATATAAGTCATATCACTGGAGTGTATAATTTGTACAAAGTGTTCAACATGCTTATGGGGGGAGGCAGGCTGTTTATATGACACTGGGAAGGGTTTTACAAACTAACTTAAAGCTATTAACATCTTGCCTCAATCATGTGCCGCTGTATTGTAATAATTCTCCTGTGACGTTTTCGGCACACAATTTGTACAGTGGTAGAGCGATAGTGTGTTCTGAAATTTTACAACACTGCTAGAATGTAACATTTTTGTTCTTGCTTTGACAGACTTTATCTTGGGTGAAAAAAAATCTAAATTATATATTGATGAAGAAAATTATATTCTTATCGTTGAGCCATTCATGGGTTTTAGAAACCACATTGTTTTCTTCTGTGATTTCTCTTGTTTCAAACTTTTATCCTTGCCAATCAGGAGCCAAAGTAATGTCCGCCAGTCTTCTTGATTGACTTCAAATTTACGTTTTTTTCCACGTCTCTGGATGCCTGTTTCAATGTAATGATGATTTATTTCTGTAATTTTACCGTTCTTTACTGAAATCTATTTGACACATGGCCAGTATTGATAATTTTTATTTTGGAAAATTTATAATGAAAAAAATATATATAAAAATGAGATTTTATACTTGTATTTTAACATGATCACCTGCATGATGCTTTTACTATTGGTGTGAGTTTCTTGAGGACATCACTTTGGTTTTCCTAGTTGGTTTGTGTGAAAGATGTCTTAGAAAAGCGTTTACAATGTTACATTGATAATGTTTTACCGCAGGCCTGAGTGGCCAACCTCTACTGCCTTTTGTACATTTCACTCATCGATTAAAAAGAATCTATAATTTGACTGGCTTCATTTTCTTCATGTGCCTTATAAAGGATACGGTACTGGAGCAGCATCTTCAAAAGCAATTTGAACCCATATCCCCAGAGTTGGGCAACTATCACCAGCACTCACCGTACTGAAATGTAACAATGTTAGATTTGTTCACTGTCTAACTGGCATGTATTTCTGATCGTCCTGGGGAGGGCGGGATAGCGCAGTGGTTAGCGCGTTCGTTTCCGGATAAAGAGGTCCGGGGTTCGAATCCCGCCAGGGGCACGGCAACTTTGTCTGCAGTAGAGAACTGTTCTACACGCAGTAAGGTTTGGGTGCAATGCTACCCTGAATTTCAGCGCAGTACCACTCATGGTTCGCTAGTTCCAGCCGATGCTCGCAGGTTTCACCACAATGCATAGCCACATGGCGTTGCAGGCTTTCTCCCTGCCATAATACTAGCAGCCGTGAAATACTCTTGAAAGCGGCGTTAAATCCTCACCTCACCTGATCGTCTATGGAGCTGTGCCAATCAACTGAACTGTACTGAATGTAAAAATAGCTATTGATCTTTGGACCTCTATTTTGGTCAAGTCCCCATGGTTGTGTGTAAGCTGTTGGTACTGGCGATAGTTGCCTGACTCTGTGAGTGTGGGTTCGAATCCCACAAGAGACCGAAAAAGTACAGTTTTTGTTCTATTGAAGGTAGTCCCAAATTTAACAAGCAGACAAAGTCTACTATTTCCCCCACCAAGTGGAAACAAGTATGGAAATGGCTAAAAACATATTTCCAAAGTAATTAAAATCCCCAATAAGGCAATCTGATAACAAGCAAAAAACCGAGCGTGGCTCACTAATACCCCCGACTGCTAAAGTTTGATGTCATTATTTTACTTAAAGAGAGAGGTGTCTGCACACCTAAGGATTGATAAGCTATGAAATGTAATTGCTAAGATTAAACTGTTTGTGAAAAGGGTAGGACAAGTGTCGATCTTCATGTAAAAAGGTGGTTTACGTAAAAATAGGAATAATGGTAACTTGAAAAGGTATGGGTAACATAATACACTACTGCCATTACCACTGATCACTGACCACAAATCACAACACATAGCTTCATTCATTCTAGCTCCGAATATGAAGTAAAAAAATATTAAAAATCGCCAAAAATTCAAAATTCACCAAATCTCCTAGTGGTGAAGAAGACATACATGTGCTAAATTTGAAAAGGATGAGATGAATAGTTTTTCTGTTATCAATCTGACAAAAAATGCTCATAATATGACCAAGTTAAAAAATATAAAAATTTGCCAAAAATTCAAAAATTCCGTTTAAACTTCGCACTGCACCTCTCCTAGTGGTGGACAAGACATGTACCAAATTTAAAAAGGATGAGATGAATAGTTTTTCTGTAATCGATCGGACAAAAAATGCTCATAATATGACCAAGTTAAAAAATTAAAAAATTCGCCAAAAATAAAAAAAATTCACCAATTCGGTTTAAACTTCGCACTGCACCTCTCCTAGTGGTGGACAAGACATGTACCAAATTTGAAAAGGATGAGATGAATAGTTTTTCTGTAATCGATCGGACAAAAATTGTCTTCGGACCGACGGAATCATTGGTATTACTATATACCCCCGACCTTTTTAGGTCGGGGGTATAATAATGGTTGTTCCACACACTATCCAATAAGTGGGCAGTTTTTGAGTTCTGGGCGGAACCAAAATACTAAGTAATGTTTCCATTGAAACAGCGGGCCTATGTTTCATTACTGAGTTTGTTTTCAGGGCTCTTACACGTATCCTCGGTTACCCAGGGTTTTATATATGCTCCGTAACTCTCCACTATATCACCCCTAGGAAACATCAGAGAAATCTGTACTCAAATTACTCGCTCTTGGTCAGCGTAAGCCAATGAAACTGCTACACAGCTTGGACCTGCTAGCCATTGACAATTCATATCACGTCATTGCAAAGCACGTGCGGCCATTTTGTTAGCCATCCGTCACCGGTTATCTCCCTTGACCATTTCTGTCTTATCCTATTGAGCATTTTCTTTGGTTACTGACTTCGTCACGCCGGCCAAGGGTGGGTAATGTTAGTACAGATTTCTCTGATGAAGTTTCCTTGGGTGATATAGTGGAGAGTAACGGAGCATATATAAAACCCTGGGTAACCAAGGATGCGTGTAAGTGAATGAAACAGTCTCATAGGCCTGCTGACTTAAAAATATAAATGCAGCATGTCCAGAATTTCTCTACATGTGTTTGTTCATTCTTGTACGGTACCTATATTTGGGCAACACCTGCATCCATAATGGCAATTGTAAGTCAACTTCTAAAGTCTTGATTCTGATTTTACTAAAGTGCATCTAAAGCATGATTTAAGTAAAACCAATGGAAAATTATCTAGAAACATTCTCGTGGGAAAAAAAGAATAAATATGCAAAGTTTAGGACAATCATTTATTTTCATCATTCAAATATCCATGATTAATACATTCATTCATTTCACATGATGCCAAACTTCAACAATTTGCATAACAAAAAACAAAAGTGTTGTAACATATCAATAAGTGATAATTAATACTCGTCATGGAAATCCATAATTAGTTTTAATTAGAATAAATAAAATGAAACACATCACACTCACCAAATTATTGTCATGTGTTGTGACCGAATCATGAGAATCTGATTAAAACATGCAGAACAAAATCAGTGCGATATATATTTCATATGTGAACATGTTCAAACCTCACTTCGACAAATAACCACTGAGTCAATGCATTGTTCTATTTTCCTCATTCATGCTACTCCGGACATAAAATTGGGTTATTTGCCACATCTATATTTTAGGGAGTTGGGCATGAAGTTTTCTAATCAAAACAAAAAGGATATTCTCAAAATATTTGATCTATATATCGACATCTCAGTTTAATTAGATTGATTTATACATACTTATCAAAATAGTTTACGAGTGTTTGTAAGCCGAATTATCAAAAAATAATTACCGGTAGGAATTTGAACACCGGAAATTAAGGTCACAGGGTTTGTCATAGGTAATACACAAAATGACATAAAGTATTGCACAACTGCTGTGATCCGTTACAAATTTGAATTGATAACAGTCAAATAATATGTGATAGCTACTGCAGTGATGTATTTCACAAATAAGTAATATCATAAACAAGGCAAAAGTGAGCACAGCTCACATACCCCCGCCTGTAGTTTGATCGCCTTCATACAGTATAAATAAATTGGAAAATATAATCTAGTCATTCATGTCAATGAATAAAAATCTTTTTATCCCACCGGAATGTAATACCGTGGGATATAGTCATCACCCCGTCCGTCCGTAATCATTTAGTTTCCGGAGCAGAACTCGAAAACCGTTCATGATATCTTTCTGAAACTTTCCATGTGTATTACCCACCAAGAGAAGTGTTGCCTTTTGATATTTTCAGATTTCTGAATTTTTTGTTCCTTTCCATAGAAACTTGTTGAATTTGGACTTTGTCAGAGACAGGTTCGTTTCCGGAGCACAGCTCCAAAACCATTCATCATATCTTCCTGAAACTTTGCATGTGTATTACCCACTAACTGAAGTGGTGCCTTTTGATATTTTCTGTTTTTTTCTGAAATTTTTTTTTTTTTCTGTTTCCATGGAATCATGAGAGGGATGTTGGTTGTTGTTGATTTTGACTGCTTCTGGAGCAGAAGTCTAAAACCCTTAACATACCTGAAACTGTAATACCCACTAATTGAAGTACGGTAGTAGATACACTAGTATCTGTCAAAGATGTGTTTTAAAAATGTTGTGGAACTGGTGGGATATGTCATCTTCTGATGACTCTTGTTTAATGAAAATATTTATTTAAATTACTTGAACCGTGGAGTTTAAACCAATTAAAGGCACAACAAAACCATATAGGTAGGCAACATCCAAATTTAAGTATTCAAATTACAAAGTAATGACACAAATTACAAAATTTCAATAATTATTTGGACCTTGAGACTCCTAAAGGGCACAATAGCACCATATAGGTTATTTCCATACCAAATTTGAAGTTTCCAAGTCAAATAGTCTTTGAGATATGCTCCGGAAACGAGACAAAGTCCAAAAATCGGACCGTTTTTGATCAAAATTTCAAAAATTATTTGCACCCTGGAGTCGAGACCCCTAAAAGGCACAACAGCACCATATAGGTTACTTCCATACCAAATTTGAAGTTTCTAAGTCATAAAGTTTTTGAAATATGCTTCGGAAACGATTTCGTATGCACGGACGGACATGGACACGTCATAGCGGGGGTATAATAATGACAAAAGTAATTCAAGTTTTCTTAATTCATTTCGCAACCACACAGTCAACATCAACATTCTTTTACCAAATAAAGGGCTAACGGATGAATGTATCTCTTCATAGTTACAAGATGAAACAAAAACAAAAATTCAAATAATTCCACTCTCAAACCACATGCAGTGACAGAGACCTTGAATAGTTTCATCTTTATTGTAATTCATCATTTTGATATGTATTTGTGCACAACACTGAGTGAGATCAAACTGTGAAAGATTTGTAACTTATGAGTGAGTGAAAAACAAACTCAGAACCCTTGTGAGTTAGATCACAGACTTGCATATTATGAGTGACCATTGTTTTCAATTATTATAAAACTCAGAACACTTATGAGTGAGACAATGAACTTTCAATATGTTTCATTAATCATTCAGTTAACAGCTCTACGCAAACAAATGTCTGTCTCCATCACAGGCTTATTTAAATATAGTTGCATTACCTTTACTTTCTAACATAGCAGCACGCTGCACCTCAACTGCATAGTGGGCTCTGATTTGTTAGCACAGAAAAGTAGAGGAAATGTGGCAAGACTAAAATTAGTCAGTGATGGGGACTGGTGTAAGTAATGCCTTGCAGGGGAAGTTATCTTTGAGTATGAAATGTTCCACCAATACCAAACTCTCAACATCTGTGAATTAAGTAACTTTCTCAGTCTTCGAGTTTGTGAAGATCGTCTTGTAACCAGTCCCATACAGTTTGTGACATCTCGATACTGGCGTCCAACACATAAGCATGAGAGTAGTTATTCTCACACAACCTCATATCCCCGTGAGGAAAACGCTTCTTCATCTGGTAATAGAACTCCTTTGGACACCAGTGATCACTCGACCCATAGTAGAAGCTGAGTTTACCCAGGTGCTTCTTGACAATGTCCTTGGGTAGTTTGTCCACCTGGTCCATCTCCTGGTGAGCCATATACGAGAAGTTATTCACACACACTGGGTCAAACAGGTTCATTGATGCGTTGAAAGCACATTCGGGCACCTTGCCGCCCTGAAGGAATCTGAGTATGAGTCTGTACTGCATGTGAGGCGAGAGGTAGGACATGAGCTTCGAGATCCAGACTCCCACCCAGCGGAAGTAGCGCAGAAATGGTGTGGCGTACAAACCGCGAGGAGTGACTGCCATTTTCTCTATGGTTGGGAACAACATGAAACATCGGAGGACCTGGTGATTGGGAAGAGAGTCGAGAATCTTGAGGATGATGTAGCAGCCGATGGAATGACCTATTAGAACTAGTTTTATATGTTGAGGGATTTGTTTGCGGATGAATTTAATCTTGTGTTTGATCTGTCCTTGTAAGCTGTACTCGTCATGAGGGAGTTGAACTGCAAAACACATGAATACCACATATTGAGACATGGATCACTTACAAGAACTGCAGCAACAGTGTACTTACAGGTGTACTGAAACATTTTCAACGTACTTGTCACATTCATGGGAAAGTCGAGTGTCAAGCTCCTTTCCCTACCTTGCTGCTGTCAAACCTATTTCATAACCAATGAGGAGAAGTTTACAGAATTGTTCAATGAAATCTTTTCCCAAGCCAAGTATAAATTAGTCATTAGGTGTATTAAACATACACAACTCCATTTTAGCATCATGTGTTTTCATTGGAATCTGTTGACTTCTTGACATGTCATTGCCATGAATATCAGTGTCTATTACAGTACAGTGAAATAAAGTGGAAAGCAATCTAACTACAGCAAGGGAGAAAACAGGAACCCATCCTTTACCTAGTGTGTAATATGTGCAAGGTATTGGTGAAGTGCCTTACAAAAATAATAGACGATTTCAGTCTTTATTTAAAAAACGACCACCTCTACTCAACAATTGATTGGTATCAGAACATTCAAAATTTCACATCTATTTGGAAATCTGCATTTTCAATTTATTCTGCTTTGAAAGTGAAAGACATACCGAGATCTGTGAAACTAGACGTGCGTTTTGGTATGGAGACATGACCGGCGTGAGAGACGCCCCACACAGGTGAGTTGGACAGGTAGAAGAGATTCCTCATGAACTCCTCATAGTACTCTATGATACCTGGGTTACCTGTACAGGGGCAACAGAAAATACATTAGAAACACAAGTCTGCTGGAACTACTGAGGAGAAAACAATCAACAGGTGAAATCACCTCACAGTGCATGAGAATAGGATTTCGCAACACATAAACATGATATTCGAAATACATATTGGTTTTTCGCTATTTCAACTTCTAAAACTTAAATTGTTTTCTTATGAAACAACTATGAAAGTGTCTTTTTTTCATGCTTATATTTTTTGGAATATAGTGCTTTGGGGTTATGTGAGTTGTAGTTTTGGCTAAGGAATCTGTACACAACATTTCAGCTTTCTAGAGCTTTTTGTACAGGAGAAGATGAACAAATTTTAAAGTCGTGACTCAGGGTCACCAAATGTACAGTTTAAAATCCCAATTGGACAAGGAGTCTGCAAATAAAATTTCAGTTCAAATTAAAAGGCCAGATGAGCTGAAAAGTTATGATGAGATTGGCCCACTAATGACTGGGTTTTTGTCTGCAATAAACTGGTACAGAACATTCACCCATACAAAGCTTATTCAAACCTTGAGGAGAGGATTCTATGGAACCAATTATTTATTTTGCACTTTTATTCCTTGAAACAAGGACAGTTTTAATAAGATTACAGACTTTTAATACTTAAATGAAGCACGGAGAGGGAGTGACAGACCTGGAATGACGAGGAACAGTATGGGATGTCCGTGTGTGTGTTGATTTGCCGTGGGCAGCTCTCCAAACTTAAGTACATGAGTTTCCACTCCTTGTACCGACACAAACTCCGATATCATCCCTGTATCCTTGTCCATTGTGTCAGCCTGGAATATATAGAGGATATTATATGAGTGTAATATGTTATTCTATGTTTACGACACGAGTGCCTGAATATTAATTTTTCCCAAGCGTGGGTGAGAGATATACCGATATTCAGGCACAATGGCATAAATATAATATGACATAGGCACAAATAATTTTCTGCTTATTACGGAGTCCATTCTCTTCCCACAGAGGTTACTCCCTTCAGATTTCCGATCCTAACCTCTGTTGTTTTACGCTTGAAATCGGGGGCAGAAGGGAATGTCCTGATTGGTTGCAAATGAGTCTAGTTGTGCAATCAGCGACGCCGTTGTTAAAAGCGACATTTGCCAATGTCACGTCATAATGATAAAATAAACGTAAGACCAACATTTTCTCGTTCTATGTGTTTTCCTAGAAATATGCTATTTGACTTTGTGAAAACTAATGATCATAAACATGCTTATAAGACCCAATCAGAGACAAATACCAAAAATAGTTGATTTGTGTTATTTACATCAGACATATTCGAAGGACATATGCCAATGAGCAAGATCCTTAAGAGTAAAATGTCTCGATCTTTGAAGTCACTCGGTTGAGATGGCCACTGAAAGATGAGTTTTCATTGGTTAAGAAGAAGTGATACAGTATGAGATTCGGCTTTCCAACGCTAGTGGATTCTGCTTCTGCTCTCGATTTCAAGCGAAAAATAACAGAGGTTAGGATCGGAAATCTGAAGGAAGTCACCTCTGTGGGAAGAGAATGTACGGAGACATGAAATTAATGAAAATACACTTAAATCTACTTTCAATCATAAACTGGGTGCCCGCCATCACCGCAATTAGAATGCAACGTCATAGATGATGCGTGATGTCATAACATTGTTTATGATATTTTGCTCCTGGGCATTGTATAAAAATATGAACCCCAATTAATGTATGATCCTGAAAGGAAGAACACATTTTATGGTTGTATACATATCTTATTACAATCATTTATAAATTGCCCATTTAGGTTTTAGTAAACAAGTTTTCAAATATTCTAAAATACTGCTTATGGGATATTGTACCGTTGATTTTAAAATCCTAATATTTGATACAGAATAAGAACTTGAAATCTGGTAAATCCTTGCACATGAGTTCGAAACAGTGACCGTTTGGTAAGGATCGCGCGCTGAGATAAATTCCACAGTTGATAGCAACAGCAAACATATCATATTTCAGATGTTTTCATTTTGCCTAATTATTTTTACACTTCAAACTACTATTATCTTAAAACAATAAACAGTTGCACGAATTGAAATTGATTTTACTTTGTTGTTGGTTTTCTGTTTTAATTAAATTCCTATGTCATTCCCCGAGGACTTGGTTTTCTGATGGAATTGGTTTTCGGACAGCTCACATTAGAGTAGTTTTTCGTGATATTTGCAGCAATGTGACGTCATCAATCATGGACAATGTGACAGAGAGGTCTCTCTATTCTGGGTTAACGGAAGTTCCATAAATAACTTGGGATATCCCTTTTTGGTATCGACCAATCAGATGTCCGAAATGTCCGGATGTACTCACTAAATTAGGTCGAGAGGCTCTACCTGCAACCCCACTGGATAGCAGGTAGAGAGCGACTATGGTTAAAACAGGGGGGATTTGCGCATACTGTACAGTATGCATCGTTTTTGCTTTGTTGCGGTTATTTCGCATGACGCACGCATATTCTAATTATGCCCTATCGATTGGAATCGCTTGCAAGAATTGTTTTCACCTATTTATAATGTCGACATCTCCTGTTTATTTTCTTTATTCGGCCGCGAAATCTGCTAGCGTCCCGGCCGACTGAAACATCAACAAACGCCGCCATCTTGTATACCGGGTGTTTGCATCGACCAATCAGATTGCGTCATACGATTCTAAAAATAGATACAGCGTGGAGTTAATTTATTCATGGTGACCTCGCATGTTGACGATGTTGGGAGACCCAGCAAGTGAGGGAGATCTAACGTAAATTCTTCTCGAACTGTTGAAGAAGAGAAACTCTGAGAAATGGAAATATAATGTAAAGAAGAAATACATTCTAGTTACTGTTTGTTTTCCAAGAAATAAATACAATTACGTACATCTGTAGCATGCGATAAAATATGTTTCATTTTAAATATTACAGCAATTAGAATCGCGACATAATTTTCGAAAAGATAAAACTATCTTCACGATAATGTTTTATAAATAAATGTGGATAAAACATGTGTTTGTCATTTTTCAAAATTTTAATTTTTTAACTATGCCAGAAAATTATGTACGAAATCGTATGGTGTACACAACAGATACGAGTCAACAATGATAAAAAAAAATCACGGCTAGCTACGCTAATTCATTATCAGTCTGATTAACATTACGTACGGCAAAAGTATGTTAAATTAAGACAATCATAATTCATGATGTATCATAAAAGTGTACCAATTTATTTATAAACAGGTACGATATTAGAACATAAAAACATATGCTGCAATCTACTAGTATCACGGCGTTGCACGAATAATTTTAATAAAATAAATAAATCAAATGTGATTCTTACTATTGCCAATTTTTGCAGAACGTTTTGAAATAAACTTACCTAAACGTACATAATATTACGTTATCCCTCCGTTGATTACTTGTCGACTGAACACTGATTAACGGAGACCATGTTCCAATAGATCACCATGAAAATAAGGATATGCGGCATGCATTTTAAGAATCTACATCCACATTGAATTTTTGTGTTTATAGCAGAGATGCTTGCCGATCTATGGGTAAATATTGTAAAGCACATCGGCAGTCAGATAACTTATAAACCTATTTGTGTATAGGTCATTTAGCAGGCACTAGTCATGTCTATGACATTTACGGCACCTATTGTACCATCACATGGAAGTCCGACAATTTCCCACTATCTTCCCATTTTGTATTGTCGTGCGACATTAATTGTTCGTAATGTAAGTTTTATTTCAGTAATTTTATATTTTATTTGCAATTTGCTAAAGATACGGCTTCATATTGAATACATCTAAACATATTAATAAGGCTTATGAGTTTTACAGAAAGAGACTTGAGTGATGTAAATGCGATATGTGCGGCAGCCATGTATCGTGCATATCAGCTTGGTATTCATAAGATAAACGTTCTCATTTTTAATGAGCTATTCTCTAAATATATTTTGGAAATTAAAGTGATTCATATTCTAAAAATAATTTAAGCTTTAAAAGAAATAAAGCATATGATTTTTGAAAACTATGTGACCACACAAGGTAATGTGGTTATGCAAATGCCATAAGAAAGAGATATGTCAGACTGACAAATTAATGATGTAAAATACGACCGTGAGAAAAAATATTTTTTCTTTAAAAGGCTGGAATAAAACATAGATGATGAAGTAATTTCCACTATAGAGTGTAAAATATCACCTTATTGTCAAAATAATTTTACCCCGTATTACACCAATAGTTACGCTCGTATTTTATAAGCGTCGATTACTGAGCACGTCGCGCGATGTATCAAGTCGATTATATTTGGTCAGCAATGAGCATATACTAACAAATGATTTGTTATTGATCAACAACACCTTATCGTAACAAAAAGATGTTGTGATTTAATTTTACATGGATATAAAATTATTCTTCGGGATAGGATCGACTACAAGACAACAGTTTGTTCCGTTTAGACCATTTGCATGCACGCCTTGTAGACTAGGCTACATGTCGGCACATCGACAGTCTATTCATTACGAGAATAGCCAGTAGTCAAGGCATTTATGAAGTTTATCAACTAATCAATGAATTACATTATCAATTAATCAAACTACTGAAGAGTAACAACCATATTTATAAATAATTTATTTTACAATGTTCACAAATAATGCCAAATTCAAGTTCGTCCCCCACTCTCCGATATCGCAAGAAGCCAGGTACGTGACGCTAATTGTATTCATAGTGACCTCGCTAGTGATCGAGATCGTTTCTGATTGGCTGGCGCTTTCCAAAATGGCAGCGCCCAACGTTGTTTCGACAAGTGCCGAGGAGTGAAATGTTTACCTTGAATTGTAAAACAGAACAGCGTTGTTAGAACAATATTAAGTTATGAAATATTTTAAAATATTATCAAGTAGTGATTCTCGGCATTTTAAGCAAACTGTCACATCAAAATCAAAACATAAGATTTCCACCCAGTTTTAACCATAGCCGTCTTCTGTCGTTAGTATGCGGCTCGCTGTGTGAGGTAGAGCATTCGGACGACAGAGCTAGGTTTCGGTCTATCACTAAATGAGACAAAATAGAACCATCATTGCATCAAAACGTTTTCACCGACGAATTGTCTCCAATTTATTTTAGATGAAGCTCATATGCAAAATAGGGGTGAAGTGTATTATTGATTTTAAAACAAGTTTATTGTCAACATTTATCTGTGTCTTAAGCGTCCGAAAACCAATACACGATGTTACAATTTTGCTATTTATAGTAACATTCACTAGTTCGGACATGAGTTACGTCCCTTGGCATTTCTCGCATTTCGACAAAGGCGACTTCCGGTTGTGTGTAAACAGTTGTAATCATGTAGTAAACAAGTCAGCTTTCAATAGCCTCTACAAACGACATTAATTGACTTTAGAGGTTGCTAATAATATCAACGTGTTCTTTAATCCATGAAGAATGCATTTCATTCACAGATTTGTTATGACAAAGCGTAACTGCTCCAAAAAGATGAGTAAAAGAGAGAATGGTGCAGTCGCCTTTACACACGTATTGAGTTGGTTTTGGTAGTAATTTATACCAAGGTTCTAAGCCCTTTTTAGCTGGTAAGATGTCAGTATACATTCTGTAATTAATATGTTTGCATACTTTGAACATGTTTGCACTATGGTTCTGACTTGTTGTGCAGTGACATGTAGGAACAACTCTGATAAAGTTAAGAAATGGAGACAAGAATACTGCTTTGGATGAGAGGCTTCTAGGCTGTCAGATAGGTGTAACTGTGCATCTCCTTTATTTATTTATTTATTTATTTATTTATTTTATTTATTTTTATTTTATTTATTTATTTATTTATTTATTTATTTATTTATTTATTTAGATCTATATTTATTTTATTTTATTTTATTTTATTTTATTTTATTTTATTTTATTTTATTTTATTTTATTTTATTTTATTTTCAAAGACAGATTTGTAATAAATTACTGTGTATATAGATCTACATAATGATAATTACAAGTTTTCCCCAATTTGTGAAAATAAAGTGTGTGGAAATTAAAACATTTTTAAATTGATGTTTTCGCTTCACCTTATTTATTAAATAACACATATGTAGTTCCATGTTTGTTAGAACATTTATGAATGTGGATCTTGTCATTTTACATGCAAATTCAAATGGAAAATTTTTAGAATCCTATTATTATTATCCATTATCTGGACAATACCTTTTAATATTCTACTGCATGGACACCCAATGTTCTGGGTTTGTTCCTTACTTTGAGAGTTAGTTGCAGTTAGCACAATAAAACCACAGATGCCCCTTTTATAATTACTTTAATCTCTTATACATTTTCTGATTGATTGATATCCTGTAATCTAACTATTCACAAACAAATGTCAAAGCCCGAAGGATGAAGCTTAGAAATAATATCATAAACTTTTTTTTCATTGAGTAACTTCTATAGTTGTAATTTTCACAGACTTCAAATCTTAAATTAAGTAAGAAAATATAATTTTATAATTTATAAGTTTTACTTTTTTAGATGCTGCTGAAAATTTGTTTATTCAATTCTTAAGTGTTTTGCAAAGATATGTATTCATACAGCACTGGGGACAGAAATGATTTTGCACGAAAATAGAGTCAGCTTATAAACATACGTCTCTTATGAAATCAGAATTTTGTCTTCAGCTTGCTTGCACTTTGTGAATGGTCGACCGTCACCAGAAAACCCAACTTAAAGACTGCAACGCTTAGGCAGCTCCCATACTTTCCTTTTGTTTCAATTCTCTTGTGACAGCCCTACTTCTGAATTTTATATTCTTTATTGCAAACATACATGTTACACACAAATAGAACAGACATGCAAATTACACCATGTTACATCCATCACTTAATCAATTGATTTAAATGATGTAACAATAGTTCTTCCTCTTCAGGTGGATTACATTCCTCGACTCAGCACTTGCTTACACTGGGAAAAGCAGGAAGTTCTGGGATTGTGGACATCTGTATTTTGTAGAATTGTTCAATTTGTCAGAATAAAACAAACATCTATGGAAATCTACATGGAACGTGTTCATCTGCAGTTTTTATATAATTAAGAGAGCTTGTTAAAAGGCTTGTAATGAATAATCAGCAAACTCTCCAAAGCGACTCTAAATGACGAATTTACTACATGACATTTGCCTATTTCAAACTCAACTTTTTGGATTGTACGTCATAACGCCAAACATACAAATAAACTGTACCTGTTGAAGTTGGAGTATCATGTAGGAATATACGAATACAAAGTTGTCAGGGGTATACATATTACAGCGACCAGCATATCTTTTCGTGTTACAAGCAAGTGTCTCTGTGAGGACATGCTGGTTTTACCAAACTTGTCAAAGATGGCAACCACGATCCCAAGATCCCATTTAAATGAATTTTTTTGTGGTTTCCATGGCCTGAACAGCGAGTCTATGAGGAAGTACACATTTCCTACACATTTCAACCATACTACCATATTACCAATAGGTATGTTTTTGTGGTTATCAAATTATGACAAAATATAATATTTGTAAAATTGTCATATTGTCCTTTTGAAGCGTATCTCTGAAACAGATTTCACTCTTTTGAAGCTATTTTCTTTTACCAATGTTGAAAGTAAGGGTATATGAGTGAATCTATTTATTTTGTTTAAAAAATGATATTTCTTACAGTCACATTTATCATTCATTGCTTCCTTGTGTTAGTGTTACTTTTATTATCCAATTTGTATTGTGAATATCCAATGAGGGTGCAATATGCACACTGTCTGTGAAGCTTGCCACATCAGCATGTTCATACTTATATAGGGTATATAGAGGCATATAATAATAATTTTGGACATTGGAGGAAAATACAAATATTCAGAGTATTTCATTTTGGAATCTTAAATCTTACAATAAATTATGTCTATTGTCATGGACAAAATATTGTTACAACAAAGACAAGTACTCATTGAAGAGTTGGCATGCTTGGTCTTATCATGGTTTTGTAAACAATGAAGTGGGCGTGGCAGACACGTTTAGTGTTGGAAACATTAATAAAAAAAAGTAGATATTATTTTTGTGAAACTTTGTGACAAGTCACAATACTGCAACAGACTTAAAGTACACAATAGAATGACAATTTTGATTTTATGATGTAGGAAAAGTGGTCCAATTCTTTTTTAAATTCACGATTTGATTCCTGGGAGTAGTTATATTGTAAGCGTCATTACTCAGTAACGAAGCATTGCAAATAGGTACGAACACTTTTTACCTTTAGTTTTAAAATTCCTAATGACAAATAACAAAACTATTTTGAAAAAAATATTTAGAAATGTTTGCGCTACGTTCTATAATACATGGCCACGAATTCACCATCAGTCCTTTCAGTGGTTTTCAGTGTTTTTTTACGAAGCAAAAGGAAAGTCTTCAATGCTGTGGCACTCAAAAATCGAAACGTATCTAGTTTCATATCATTTAAATCTGCCATCCTGCAATAAAATTTCACATAATAACTTGATAAAAACGATGTTAACAGCTGTAAATCGAGCGCAAATGATACGACATTACTGAAGGAAACTACGACAACAGAAACTTCCTGTCGAAATGTGCGCACGCATCTGCGGTTCGCGGTTCTATTTTTAGTAACAACTAAGATGGCTGAAATTTGTAACATCGTGTATCACTCGAGGTTACGTCTACGAATCCACAGAATTTACGTTTACGAACCCGTCTGGTCAACGTCTACGAATTCTCTTACTAGATATCCATTCATTTGATAGATTCTACTTATCTCCTAAATAAATGTCATAATCTTAAAAAAGATAGAAAGGAGAACGTTCAGGTAAGAAGTGTTACAAAAAACTTTACCACCTTCTCTGAACTTTGCACTTCCAAATCGACGACTGAAATGTTTACATCACGTGACCAAATTGTCGCTTAAATCAATACAAAAACATTCTGTTACGATAGTATGCACAATTCAACTTACTACGTTACAGTGAAAAAAGCCAGAAAAGTATGATAGAAAGAAAAAAATTATAAATGATGAGTATGTCCAATAAATGAATTTACGAAGTGGTAATTTATTTTGCTCTAAGCGGCAAAACCGGCTTCCAATTTTCTTCCTCGGAGGCTGGAGAGTTCCTTATATAAACATGTGAGTTTTCAAGGAGAACTGACATCTAGGTAACCTGGCATAGCTCCTCATCACAGAGAAACACCAGCAATGAGTAGTTTAAGATTTTGTCGCGGTGTTGTGCCACTCATGAGATGCCATTATTTTGAGATCACAAGACGACAGGTATTTTTTTAATAATATTATATTATCAACATCAACAATAAAAAAAATTCTCAGACATCAATAGTCCATTAAAATAAAAAAAATATTTCATTTAAGACATGGAACATATTATACTTTAAGGACGTCAAGTTATATTGATACAAACAGATGTGAATTAATGAAAATATTACATTGTATGTATCATATGATCAACTGATGATTATTTTTGTACAATGTTTACTTGTGAGCACTCTCTCAGACTTTGAAAGTTTGATTAAAATCGATAATTTTCGGAGTTGCAATATAGTGCATCTACCAGGATACGAACCCATACCATTTGGAAGTTTTCTCTCTAAACAATCTGATGATGGCCCCTGTGACAACTTGAAGAATGGCGGGCAGTTTCATAGATGTTTATTACGTCACAGATTCATGTGTACATGGATAGTGTAGCGCAGTACACGACACGGTCAAAGGGAGGCAACTCCAGCCAGCCTATATTACATCTTCCCTCTTAAGAGATTGTACTGTCCCTTTTAAGTAATGCCTTTCAACATTGACAATAAACTTGGTAACAAACTGATAATAAAGATAAAGCATAATGAGAAATTGTTCTCAATCTCATTGCTGATTAATAAACATAAATCAGTATTCTTCAAACTAGAGTCTTGTTGTTTGTACTTTACTTTAAACGTAACAGCAACTTAAGACTTATATAAATGTCAATTTGAACACTTTATCCCAAATTTGTTAAAATTAAACAATTAGAGTCTCTCTTGAAATATGAACTTAATCAAAAGTATCACTGTCTTTTTGGATTTAGAGTCATTTTGAAATTCTGTTCAGTCCTGGTATCTGAAGGGGACTCTAATCACTCTGCCTGATCTCGAGGTGTGGACATCAGCATTAACATCGCTGGTTTTCTCAGTGTTGTCGGATTGCTCCACTGTTACATCTTTGATGGGCATTCTAGAAGTTGAGATGATGAAGAATGAAGAACAATTTTATGGATACACAACTTCTTTATTCTGTATAGGCGACGTTTCGACATAGATACTAATGTCGTTGCTTGACAACGACATTAGTATCTATGTCGAAACGTCGCCTATACAGAATAAAGAAGTTGTGTATCCATAAAATTGTTCTTCATTCTGCTCCACTGTTGTTTGAGATTGGGGAGCAATGTCAGGGATATGCTCCAATGGTGGTACAAAAGGACTGAATGTCTCTCGGGTAGGTCTGAGATGCCTACGATTCCGTCTATACTTCCTACCATCTGCATTAGTGACCACATATGACCTAGGACACTGGTCAAGTGCAGTAACTGTGGCAGGATTCCACTTGTTGCCTTCTCGGATTCTCACCATATCTCCTTTAGCAAGGGGAGATAACTCTGTAGTGCCTTGCCTATCATAGTAGTACTTCTGAATGTACTGTCTCTCTGTCAGTTTCTTGTGTGTTTCTGCCTGGTTTAGAGCTTGTGGTAGCAACAACGACGTTGTTGTAGGCAGCAACGATTTCAGGCGACGACCCATCAACATTTGTGCAGGCGACAAGTTAATACCATCGATTGGTGAGTTCCTATACTCCAGAAGTCACTAAATACACATCTTTACCACTTCTCTCAGCCTTTCTCAACAGGGTTTTCACTGTTTGAATGGCTCTCTCAGCCTGACCATTAGACTGAGGGTATGTAGGGCTAGAAGTTTTATGGCTAAATTCCCACTCTTTGGTGAATTTCTGGAATTCTCCACTCGAAAACTGTGGACCATTATCTGAAATCACTAGGTCCGGAATTCCATGCCTGGCAAACACTGATTTCATAGCAGTAATAGTTGCACTGCTTGACAAATCAACAAGTTTCACAATTTCAGGATATTTGGAATAGTAATCTACACATAAGAGGTAATCACTGTTTTTGTAAGTGAATAAATCTGCACCGACTTTAGCCCATGGTCTTGGTGGAATATCATGACTTTGTAAAGGCTGTTTTGGATTTGATCTCTTGTTTTCATTACACACAGGACACTTTGTAATGAATTCCTCAATCTGTTTGTGCATTCCAATCCAGAATAGAATGTCTTTGGCCCTCTGCTGACATTTCACAATGCCTAAATGCGACACATGGACTCTGTGAAGCATTTGTTCTTGTAATTGTTGTGGAACAATTAGCTTCATTCCTTTGAACAATAGCCCATCAACTGTTGTAATCTCATCACGAATGTTCCAAAAGTCTCTTGCTAACACAGGAACATCTTGTCGGTCATCTGGCCATCCAGATAGCACAACCGATTTCAGCTGTTGCAACTGCACATCACTTGTAGTTGCATCCTGGAATTCTTTCACCTTTTCAGGGGTCATAGGAAGCATGGCGATGAAGTTCACTTCATAGTCAGTCTCTTCATACCAGTCATCACTTGCTGGTAGAAATGCTCTACTCAAAGCATCAGGAACGATAAGTTCTTTTCCAGGTTTGTATGACACATGAAGGTCATATTTTTGCAAGCGTAACAACATTCGTTGTAAACGAGAGGGTGCTTGGCATAAAGGTTTTCGAAAGATAACCTCAAGCGGCTTATGGTCTGTCTCGACTTTCACTGATTTTCTGTAGATGTATTGATGGAACTTTTCACAGCCGTGAAGAATTCCTAGCATTTCTTTTTCAATTTGTGCATAGTTCTTTTGCGTTTCAGTGAGTGATCTGGATGCAAAAGCCACTGGTTTGTCATTTTGAGACAACATAGCACCTAAGCCCTCCGAACTTGCGTCCACTGACAATGTCACTGGTTGATTGACGTCATAGTACTGAAGTATGGGGACTTCAGTCACCCGGATCTTCAGTTTCTGAAAACAGCGTTTGTGTGACTCAGTCCAATGCCACTCGATGTCATGGCCTAACAGTTCTCTCAACACTGAAGTCTCCTTCGACAGGTTGGATATGAATTTTCCCAAATATTGAATCATGCCCAAAAATCTCATCAAGTCTTGCTTGTTCTTGGGTTCAGGCATATCACGAATCGCTTGGACTTTTCCAGGGTCAGGTTTGATTCCGTCCTTCGTGAGTAGATGACCCACATATGACACTTCAGTCATTCGGAGTTTACACTTTGACTTGTTCAGTGTAACACCTTTCTCTGACAGTCTCTTCAGAACTGCTATCAGTCTGACATCATGCTCAGGAACGGTCTTACCCCAGACTAACACGTCATCCACTATGCATTCTGCACCTTCGAGTCCTTCTAACATCTGTGACATGGCCCTTTGAAAAACTTCAGGCGCCGATTTCACACCAAAAGGCAATCGTGTAAACCGGTAACGTCCAAAAGGTGTATTGAATGTGCACAATTTAGAACTATCATCATCAAGTCTTATTTGCCAGAAACCTGCTTCTGCATCCAAGACGATAAACACAGTCGCACCTGGTAGGCTTGCCATGATTTCTTCCACAGTCCTCATTGGATAGTGTTCTCGCATCACTGCTTTATTGAGGTCTTTTGGGTCGATACAAATGCGGATCTTGTGGGGCTTCACAACAGTGACCATGCTGTTCACCCATCTCGTTGGTTCTGTCTGTTTGACAACAACACCTATTTTCTCCATTCTGTTCAGTTCTGATTTAACTTGATTCACAAGTGCGGCTGGTACCTTTCTGGGTGGATGTACCACCGGTGTAACTTCAGGGTTGATTTCAATATGATGCTCTCCGGGCATACATCCTAGACCACTGAATAATTCTGGAAATTCTCCCAGAACATTGCGCTCACTCGTAACAGGTTCACCAAGCGCTGGTTGTTCAACTAAGTTCACACGTCGCACAAGATTAAGTTTTGAGCAAGTTCGTTTACCCAATAAACTTGGTCGTTCTTCTTTCACTACTTGAAAGGACACATTGTGAACTGTATTATACTTCCCCACTTTACATGGAAGTTCTATCTGTCCAAGTGTTGTGATTTTATCCCTTGAATAAGAGATAAGTCTGGCATGTGACTCTTGCAGAGTGTATGATCCTAAGTTCAGACTGTCTAGCACTTGCTTGCAGACCACATTACACTGGGCTCCAGTGTCAAGTTTGAAAACAACACTATTCCCATGAATGTTCACATTTTCCATCCAATCATCATCATTGTCATCACGGTCTGTTTCTACCATTCCAATGAATAAGTCCTCAAACTCATCACATTCTGCATCAGTCTGTTCCAAAGTATGGACTGACTTCTGTCCCCGTCGATGCTGCTGATCTCTCCTGTCAGATTTAGGAAGTCTGGTTTTGCACATCTTTGCAAAATGATGTTTTCCTCCACATTTATCACAAGTTTGACCAACTGCAGGACATCTATCTTTCTTGTGATTGTACCCACATGCGCGACACTGGGGATACTGTTGCCGAAATTTGTGTTGAGTGTCTCTACTTGAATTTGATTCCTGGAATTTTGGTTTACTTTTCTTCTGATTATCACGAAAATTACCATGTTTGTTGATTGCATGAATGTTCTTCTGTTCACTTGTTTCTTCATTCAACACTTTAATTTGCTGAGCACTAGCCTAACTGGCTCTACACAAGTCAACAGTTCGACCTAAATCTAAGTCTGGTTCTCTCAAAAGTCTCATTCTCATGCCATCATTGCTTACACCACAAACAATTCTGTCTTTTATCAAACTTTCAGTCAAAGTTCCAAATTCACAGCTTTTTGCCTTATTTTTCAAATCAGTGACGTATTGGTCAATAGTTTCACCTGATTTCTGTGATCTCGTAAAGAAAGCATGCCTTTCTATTGTCAAGTTCTTTTTCGGTTCACAGTACTGCTGAAATTTCTGTTTAACTTTATCAAGTCGCTTATCATCACCATCGTTCGTCCATTCAAACGAATTGTAGACTTGCAAGGCCACATCGCCGGCCACGTGAAGCATTGTCGCACACTTGACAGCTTCGGACTTTGCAGCGGTTCCGCTGGCTACGAGGTATAGTTCAAACCTCTGGATCCATCTCCGCCAGTTTTCAGACAAGTTTCCTTCGAAACTGAGTTCATTTGGGGTTCTTAATTGCTCCATTCGGCTCAAAATCCCGACTCTGACACCATGTGGCAACTTGAAGAATGGCGGGCAGTTTCATAGATGTTTATTACGTCACAGATTCATGTGTACATGGATAGTGTAGCGCAGTACAGCCCCTATGCTAGTAGCATGTTCTGAAGCAATTCATTTAGTCAATCACAGGACATCCAATAAAATATTTTCGTGCGAGAAGTTAAGGCCAAATAACTCCAAACAGTCATCCGTAACATTCAGAACATATTAACAAATGATTACAAATGTGTTAAAAACATTGATCATTTAAAAACTAGGATGTAAGTTTTGTCTGCCCTAAACTGTTATAAAACATGTGCATATATACGGGATGTTATCAGACATTGTGGCGAGAAATCTATAGAACCAGTTTGTATCCAAGCAGATGCACCATTTTGCAGATTTTTTATAATCATTTTATTATGAAATCATTTTCAATGTTTACATCAAAACGCCTGATGTATCTTCTTCAGATACCCATCAACACTTCATCTGGGAGCAGAACTCTTATTGGAGCTCAGAATCTTCATGGTTTTCTCCAGAATGACAAGTCATCTCCAGTAAGAGAATATATTAAAAGAATCTCCTTATTTCAACATGCTTAATCATTTACTTATATATTTTAGAAACAGTTTTAGCTGCAAATAAATGCAATGGAATGACAAGTTTCAGTATTTACTACTGAAAGAGCATATCTAAATACTGTCCGAGATTATGAATAATAAATATTTAAACCAAATCACGAAAAGTAGTTGGTTTGATAGTCATCTACGGGAATAACATTTGACTGAAATTGTTTTTCAGAATTTCCTTTCCCACTATTCAACTGTAGCTCAGTTGGAGCGAGAGACGTTGTGGAAAAGAATGAAGAAGCAAATGGGATTAACAGGAAGACTAAAATATAATAAGCAGGTATTTTGCTGGAAATAAAAAAATATTAGTACCACAGATAAAGATGTTAAAGAGCCATCAAGGATGTTGATGAACATATCGAAAATTTTCCAAAAATCTATTCTGTGAAATAAATACACTTAATCTTTCCCAAATTTTTCCAACTTAAAATAAGCCGAGAAATTGCATTAATTGGTAAAGGTGTTTTCCAGTCTAAATATAGATCCAGTCTATTATTTTCAAGCGCAAATCATTATGGTCTAGCTCACACACAGTAAACAAAGACACGAAAGAATAAAAAAAAATATGAGCAATGAAAGAAATCGAAAAATACAATTTGTTGGCGGTTATTTATTTATCATTTTATTTAATTATTGGAATAATTGTTTTACCCAACTAGGTATTTTTCTTGAATTTTATAATTAATGAGAGTAAAAATTTGTCATTTGCTGGTCTTATCTCAATAAAAAAATAAATTAAACAGGAAATAATATGTATATTCTCAGGACATTTAGAAACATTGTTTGTGAAGCAATCGTCACATTCAGTAATGTGTGACAATGGTAACTTGCAAGAGAGACACGAGCAGCACATGGGTTGTTATGGCGACTTGCGCTAGAGACGAGCCTTCATGCTTCGGAAGCGCTAACTGTTTGTGTAGTACGTATTACGCAAAAAAGGGGATTCTGTTTATATGACGTCAGATACCCTTAGCGTGCGCTAGTCGAAGTGGTACTTCTCTTTGAAACCAATTTGCAATACATTGTCGTGATATGAAAATTATTTAACATATGCCATGTTGTAGATAAAAGATTTCTCTGGCAAATGACGTTAAAAGTATATTTTCCAAAAATTTGAAACACTAACATCCTTGATGGCTCTTTAATGTTTTAAAGTTAGAGGATAATGCTATTTCTTTGAATTACAATTTTATGCATATGCATGTTATTCCAAATTTATAACTATTCACTTTTTAAAGGGCATACATTTCTGAAATTATAACTATATTACATTTTACTGTTTTGTCTACATTTAATATCGTAATTGATCTTTTTCAGAAAATGAAGCTATCAGGCTACAATATGTATGTCTGTTGTCAAAGTTTGCTTGACTTCGAATTAATTTTCAAAGGTAAAATTATTTTTTTTAGCAGAATTATAATTTTTTTTATATATTAAGCCTAATAGACAAGCTCTTACAACCAAGAAAGAAACAAGTGTTTGCCACTAACATGGCAATGTCCCCCGCTGGTGACATTGAGTTAGTAAGACATATCATTGGAGCTGCTGTATATATTGCATTACTGGTAAAAAGTGCCATGATGATCAGCAAATTTTAAGACTTTGGGTGCTTGGGTTCATGATATATCGCGTAAACAAGAGTTAGAATAGTGGTCAAAGTGTTGCGGTGACCTTGAAAATAAGGTCAAGGTCACCAAAATCAACTGATGTCTGTGTCTTTCCCCAATGTAGGCTGACAACTAATTTGAACACTTTGGATGCAATGTTTCATGAGATATCACCTTAACAAGAGTTCAAAGAGTGGTCAAAGGGCTGTTGTGACCTTGAAAATCAGGCCAAGATGACCAAAATTGACTGGTGTCTGCGTCTTCCCACATTGTAGGCAGACACCAAATTTGAAGACTTTGGATGCAACGCTTCATGAGATATCATGTAAACAAGAGTTCAAAAAGTGGTCAAAGTGTCGTAGTGACCATGAAAATAAGGCCAAGGTCACCAAAATTGACTGGTGTCTTCGTCTTCCCACAATGTAGGCAGACATCAAATTTGAAGACTTTGGATGCAACACTTCATAAGATATCGCGTAAACAAGAAATGTGACGTACGTACGGACGCGCTGAATACATAGTCCCCCGTTCCGCGTTGCGGCGGGGGACAAAAACAAATATTAGACAAAATGTTACGTTTGATATCTTCTTTATGTACTCATATGATTATAAATATATTTATTTTTTATTCCTTTATAAAGGAAGAACCAATAAACATTTAACATAAGATTGTCATTCATAATTCATTGTCTAAATGTCTCTCAAAAAACAATTATATTTTTGTGGAGGATAGAAAATGTCAAAGAGAATAAATAAGACAAATATACTGGATACTTTTGTTGATGAAAACTCTAGATGTGTACACGATACCATAATAAATTGTCTTTACAAATATTTCCAGATCTCGATCTCCCCGACACTTTCAACTCTTGGTTTCTGATCACAGAGCTCCATGTATGGTAGGTTGTAGGAAATTATAGTGCTTAAGGAAATTAATTTTATTTTAATTTAATCAAACATATATCTTTTAAAATTTTATTTTTTAAAAGTATATTCTTACAAAATCTCCCACCATTGAAACCAATGGTTAAAGGGAGATAACTCTTCATACATTGCACTATTTCTGTACTACTGTACATGTACATCTTAATGCAAAGGTCATCTTCTGTTTGAAATGTTACTGTAACTACGTAAATGTTAAAATAAAAAATAAAGTAATACCAAATGAGGTAAATGAACTTCATATCATTCTAGAAACATTAGCTTTCTGGCTGGTGGTGACACAGTATATGATTACCACTCATTGTTGTGTATCGAGATACATTTTTCAAAATTTTTAGTGTGCATAAGATGACACTATGGAAATGAATAATTAATACTCAATCAGCATCCATTGTATGACCAAATTTAGAAGTATTGATTGAAATATACTTTATAAAATTAATATTATATTAAAATGATACAATTTGACAATTTTAATTTTGTTGAAGTGTCAATAATTGGATTTAAATAATTACCCCTCCATTGGTATCGCAATTCATAAGGTTAACTGTTGTTTTGTGAGAAAATGTTGGTATTTTAATAGATATTTCTTGCAAAGATATGTATTATATTAACTAAAAGCAACATTAATGAGGATTATTTTGAACCAAATTTATCACAATGTTCACTTGTATTATCAATGTATGCATTTTTGTAAAACTCTAGTTTACCATGATAATGTAAGATGAACAGGTTATCACGACCTAGTGTTTTGGGATGGTAAATATCGTGCATTAGGAATATAAACTATGTGTTAGCTTACCAAGTCTTGCAAAATACAATGTTTATGCTCAATGTGTGATATGAACCTTCCTGAAACACACATTCATTAGAGTAAAAAATTACACATGAGCTTCAGTTCAAGACGTATTGCAGTACAGAACTCTCATTTTGTTGCATTCTCGGTTTGGTCAAAACAAAATATATTTTTCTTGAAAATAAATCTAATAAATGTAAAAATAAAGATATAAATAAAATTTTATGAAATTAATAACATGAAATATGGTATGCAGTACAAACCAAAAATACACTTTGATTCACGGTGCACCTAACCGAAAGAAAAATGTAGTGGTTAAATTAATGTAGTTGTGAACTGTTTTACCTGTTTTACGTTACCTATTTGTAACAATATGATGGCTTGATGGATTGGAAATAAAAAATTATTACCCGAGGAAGTGTGTCATATGACTTTTACGAAATGAGTGTGCATTTGTGTATTGCCAAAGCGAGATTTGGTTTCATAAATGTCATATTGTACACTTTCAAGTTTAATAATTTCTTTTTTACCCATTATATTCCATTTGATTGGAATACAACAGCCAGGAAAAGGCCCACTTCTCTTGTAATGAAGCTACAGTTACGCCACGAACAATTGTTTTATGTCACAGACGACGAAATACAGGAAGTTGTGATGAAGCAATGGTTGCTAGGCAAACATACTATGTGCACATGCTCGTATTGAAAATAGTAACTTGGTTATCGTCCATCATATTGGTAATACATTCAAGTACATTGTTGGCAGGATGTGTATGGTGCGACTGGCCCAGCTAGGAGACGAGGGTGTGGTTGTCAGGAACGGCATGGTGGAGGCTATGTGGGAGGACGTGGACAAACGCAGCAAACAACTCGGGGTATGTAGGACAAGGTCATCTGAGATCCTAGATTCCACTGAGCAATTGAAGCTGTATCAATGGTACTCCCATCGTTTAATATTGACTACTACCATTGCTTCTGGGAACAGCATCAAGAATATTGACTAGTGAAAACATTGACAACTTCTTTTTCAATCTTTTATTTCCAATACTGTAAGGCCAGGGGCCTATTGGTACAAGAAAATGATAAAGATCTTATGAATACAACCAAATGTCCTCAACTTCTTTCCTGAAACATCATGTATTATTAACAATAAAGAAGTAGTTATCAAGAAGAACATTTTCTTAGTTATATCTATGTTCTGGACTTATGTGTTGTATATGTACAGAATGCCGCGTCACTGACGGCAAGAAGAGAAGGAGTTCGAGAACTTGCCAACGTCTTCCATGCATCACTCTATGCTTATGATGAGGTTGGTATACAAGGGACATATCTTTAACGATAATTTGATATAAGATATAAAAAACACACCAAAGACAGAGATTTTAGAGATATACTGAATTTGGAATTTTGCCAGCCACAAGAGCCAGGTATAAAATATAGACACAGTAAATAAGGCAGTGACAGAACCAGAGAGAGGTTATATGTCGAACGCCATGACACCCCATTGGCTGAACTAATGGTATTCTTTTATCTGAGCCTGCCTCATGTTTACAGGGAATCCTGGGAGATGACAAGGAGTTGGCGGGGTCGGTGTGGCGTGTGTTGTTTGAGATGAGTGAGAAGGAACCACACCAGGTGGCGCTAGTGGTGGAGTACATCAGGAAACAGGTACGAGCTGGCCCGGTGAAATATTACTCATCCCCAAACATGGGAGTTGTCTGTTGGTGCAAATATTGGAAGTGCCATATGTGTGAACTGTGATTCTCACAATATTACCTTATTGACTTTGTAATAATGAAACGAGGGTTTGTTTGTGAAATAAAAAATATATTTTTTAAATAATAAATATTCTCATATTTGAATTTTTGGAATTAAGGAGTCAAATGAATTTTTAAGGTTTTAAGGTCCATTTTTATAAGTAAAAACACTTTTAAGCTTAATTATTTGGAGGTCCCATCTCCCTTTCAAAAACATGGCAATAACAGTGAATTGTACGCTATATGCACCAATGTAGCTTGTCTTCTTGACCTCAAAGCCAGTCTGAAAAGAAAATACTGTAATTAAAGTAAACATACCGGTCCCATGATTTCCATGTGCTCTAACAACAAAGATGACAAAACCAAATTACATCATTCTTAATTTGTTTCTCCTTAAAAGTGGTATTCTAGTTTAAACCCCCTTTGAGTATTCTTGAGCTTCACTATTGCTGAATGAGTAAGGTAATTACTTATTAAATATGATGATCGTCTCTTTACTCTTTCAGACTCATCACCTGGACAATGTGAATCAAGAACTTATGTTGAAAAATGGTTTAGTAACTCTTCTTCCGTTCTATGGACACAAGATCGACAGAGATGTGGTCAATAACAAACTGTTTAAAGTGTTCAATCGGAACATGTTATCCTGACGGTAACAAATACTCTGGCAGAGGATACAGTGCATGCAAGATGCCACTCAATTCAAATGGAACATGACAGATTGTGACACTGTGTGACTGGGATAGTTTTTAAGCTACCAATTCCAGTAGTAGATCCAGAGCAGGGGTTTAGGGGGTTCGAACTAATATAATTTATAAAATAAACTTTGTACGCAATGAGTTGTCTATTTTTTTCATTAATTGATAACTCACTGTATTGACAAGTGGTTGTTCACGAGAGTTTTTATTGGGACCTAGGAAAGCCTATGAACAAACGTCATCTGTTGTTCAAGAAACAAATCTAAGAATATTTATGTAAAAATGATAACATTTTAATGATACAGCCATTGGCTCTGTAGCTTATCAAGTTTTAAATAATACACTATATATAATATAAGGTTGAAAATTAAAATAATTCACAAGGAATGCACCAGAGTGTTAATAAATCTACAGTTTTTATCCATATTGGCCATGGCGTCTGTACACAAGATTTCAGCTTTCTAAAGCATCTAGGTCTTGAAATGAAAACAAAATAGTTTCCAGGTGTTGCCTCTGTAACCCTACCACAGTGTCACCACATCTACAATTTGTAATCCATATTTGCAAAAGAAGAAAGTTGTACAAACTATTTCAGCAAAAGTTCTAATGCATTTAGTTTTTGAGAAGAACACATATTTTAGGGAAAATAGAGTCACCAAACGTACAAAGAATCGGTACACAAGAATTCAACTCTCTTGAGCCAGTGGTTCTTGAGAGAAGTGAGTCATTTAACCCACTTGGACAATATTGCAGCCTTTTTGAGAGGAAAATGAAAATAGGTTTATAGATTATGGCCCCTTTGACCGTTGTTTGGGGCCACAGAGTCATCAAGTCTACCAATTATAATCCCCATTAGCTAATGAGCAAGCACATTGATTTCAGTTTTCTGACCCTTTTTTATTCAAGAGAAAACTGTCTACTAGACTAGTATCTACAGCCAGTGGTCCTTGAGAAAAATATCAATAATGAAAAGTTTATGGACAAACGCCGACGCCATGCCAATTATTTGAAAGTCCCAATGAATACATTGCGACATATCTCGCCATAAACAAGAACCACCCGAAACTTACGTAAAATCTCACAGCTAACACAGGGTACACGGCAAGGAGGCAGAGCTCGGTATGATAAGTGTAGGGGAGGGCGGGGATGGTTCGGACGATTTTCAGAAAAATCCTCCTGGACTATTAAATACTAAGATATGAAAGTCATGATACATACCTCAATAAGCTTAATATATTATCTATTTATAATATGCCTTGAATGAGAGTGCTACCTAAAACAGTGTACATTCCAGCTTTGATAAATTGAGCAATTTTAGAGTTAAGTGGCGAATAATCACATTTAATTAAATAAATAAATTTTTCAATATGAGGATGTTTACAGAAGTATTGGGGGAAGGAATTGACATCTGAGGGAATGTAGGGCTGGGCAGTATAATAAAAAAAAAGAAGTTCCTCGCATACAATAGTTGTACAAAATTGACAGGTTCTATTACATTTTTGAATGCCGGACCAACGTCCTGTTTCAATGGGAAGCCTATGGTTTGAAGTTCTAAATTTAGTTAGCCAGCGTCTGTAATGGTAAGGTACGTAATTGTAACAAATATGATTCTAAAAATATTGATTCCTTGTACATTGTATAGTAATAACCTTTTGACGACTCCACAGCAGAGCGCCACCACAATTGCTTAAACTGATCTATGAGAATAAATTGTACATTATGTTTAAGCTAAGCAATGCTAGGTAAAGACTGGGAGAGCCAAATATAATATAATCCAGTTTCCTCCAGGATACGCTTAACACTTGACAATAATGGAAAACTAAAATCCGAATTTGAAGAATACAAGTTGTACATCACATTGTAAAAAATGCTTTTTAATTTGCCATTACAACATATCATTTTAGCCCAATTTGATATAATTTTAACTTTTACATATATACTGATTGGGTACCTACCTAGTTCACCGTAAACCATGAAATCTGAAGTTGATTGCTTTACATTTAAAATATATTTGCAAAATTTAAGATGGACACGTTCGATGATGGTAACATTTTCAAACCCCCAAACTTCGGCTCCGTAAAGGAGAATAGGCTTGACAAGATTATCAAATAATTTCAGTTGGCAGTCTATTGGAATATCAAGTTGACGAATGCTCTTGAAAATAACAAACATAGCTTTATTAGATTGTACAGTAAGGCGCTTAATTGCTTCAACGAACCTACCATTACCAGTGAAAAGAACACCAAGATACAGATATTCATTTGCAATGTCAATAGTTGTACCATTAAACATAAAGTTGTATTTCTTTTTACAATAACCTTTTGAAAATATAACAACCTTTGTTTTTTCTAAATTTACACTAAGTTTCCAAATTTTACAATATTGATTAAACACATTTAGAGCATGTTGTAACCCATCGCTTGTTTCAGCTAATATGACAGTATCATCAGCATAAAGTAATATCAATAATTTCATAAAAATACCAAGCTGGTCCTCAATAAGCTTATTTACATGTTCAAGGCCAGTTACATCATGTTGGTGAAAGAAACACTCAAGGTCATTTATGTACAGAGCAAACAGGAATGGGGATAAATTTTCACCTTGTCTAACCCCAATATTACATGGAAAGGCATTTGTTATTACATCATCATGTACCACTCTAAGGAAAGTATAACACTTGAGACTGTGTCGAATAACTCTTACGAACCTCACGCCAAGTGTGGTAGTCGTGGTCTGTTCGTTCCCACTCGCAATTATATAAACATTACATACACATTCGCTAGTTTCGTAAAAGTCAGGTGACACATGCACTTGCTCAGGTTAATCATATTTTGTGATAATCATTAAAGATATAGAGGATATATGATATTTGATATTTCTCGTCGAATTCCATGTATTTATTACATTTTAGTGGTGAAATACGACATTTATCGGTTTAGAAAATCCGTATTTCCACTGAGTTATTATATGACGAGCAATGAAATACTTGGATTTATCAGTGACATAAACGTTCTATCAAGCTAAGGGGAAAATAACATTTATTGTCACTGCGACCAGTGATTTAATTAGACGTCATAAAACAATGGTCTGACGCAGCGAATTGGCTTTTGTCCTCACAGTGTTACTGTGGAGACGGGCTGTTCCTAGCGGTCACTTTGCGTGAAAACGACACTTTAATTACATGAATAACATCATGTATACCCGTCAATTCTTGACAAATACCACGTTTATTTTATTTTATTTTTTTAATCATGTTTTATTTTTTTTTACAACAAACAGCATACATGACATGATATAATTTATGTAATACATTATATATGGACAGGTATTTACAATACCACAGTAAAACAATTTTACAGATTTAATATAAATTGTTCGATTTTTTTCTTAGAATTGAAATACTAGAATATATAAATGATTTTTAGGTTTTGCTTAACTTATGAAAAGTCACATTAAAAAGAATTTCCAGATGGCAGAAGTAAATATTCTGAGGGTAAGATATATGTGATCCGAAATGTTCTTCCGAGCATGTGATAAAATTTCTCATAATTTATTTATTGACGATGGATGGTCTCGAATGGTACCGACAATTTACAATTTTGATAACTTTATTGTTATTATGAAGATTGAGAAAATATAGTATGCCAAAAGACCACACGTTTTGAAGAAAGCATATGCAAAAAAACTTTCAATAATGATGTCCAAACGCCTGGCCACGGTCATTGTGAGGTCATTCGAATAATTCATGACTCATTGAATCTTATTTCATTTGATTTTACCTCTTAAGTGTTTTCACTTTTGATGATATGATTCATCGAACGTGTTATGTGTTCTTGCGTTTTTACTTTTTTCTCAAGTCGGCTAAGTTTTGGCAAGGATTTTAACCTTGGTTTTGATAACTCATTTTTTAAATAATAATAAACCCAGACAGATTCAATATATAATTAAAGTTATAGGAAACGCAAAGGTTTTTGAATTACATAAATTCGTTTTGTCCCTTTTAAGTAGGTCAAAGTGTTTTGATTAAGGCTAAAATAAGTAGCTTCTTTGAGAGACATAGGCCTATATGCCTACAACATTTATGTATAAAACCATGCAGGGACTTTCTATATTCTGTATGGAAAGTCCCTCATAAAACAAAGGTAAAACCACAGTTCAATAATTGTAGATTTAATAGTGTCACCTTCAAAACCCAACCATATTACGTACTATTGTAACAATTTGAATGTGTAGATTCTATTTGAATTTGACTAAGACATAGGCCCTATCGAGCGAAAGGAGGTTTTCTCTAAAATGATAATTGAAAATAGTTCATAGGCGTAGGAACAGGGGGGGGGGGGGGGGGGGGGGCCGGGGGGGCCGGGCCCCCCCCCCCCCCCCCCCCCCCCCTTCTGAACCTGGGGGGGGCACGGCCCCCCCACTTTTCACCCACGAAAAAAGTTCAATAGCGCCTTCTAGGAGCAAAAAGTCTGTGTCAATTTTGAAGAAAATTTCTTTTCTCATACTATTTTTTCAGAAACAGATAATATGACGAGTCCTCACCCTATTTTTAACACTAATATGGATGAAAATTTTGATCCTACAGCATCTTCTAGTGAAAATACGACATGGCAACCCCAATTTTCAGACGAAATTGAAAAGAATGTTGTTCCTATAGCTGTGTTTGGTGGGAGGAGGGTGCTTTGATACGTTTTTAATACGTTTCAAAAATCGGAAAATGGGGATCTTAATGCCATGGCCCAAAAAACCTATTTTAGGCTTTTTCTCCAGAAGTAAGAGCTAGAAAATTGAAATATCGACTCCTAAGACATTTGGGATTGTGGTGACCATGTGACCCCTAGTAAGGGCAACATTGGCCACTCCTGAAAACGTTTTTAGCTCATCAGACCTGACCTCAAAAACATATTTCGTCTTTCTTCTCTAGAACCAGCTGTAGTGACTACAGACAGTTGGAATCTCGTGTACATACTCCTACTGTCACTCCTTAGATCATGGATATCTTGATTAATAAGGGCCCAAGGAACCACAGCATTAAAACCTATTTTCGTCTTTTTCTCCAGAACCACTGATTCCAGAGAACTGGAATCATTAGTACAGTTAGCTTGGCAAGCGGAGATTCTGATTCATATGTTTGGTCCTCATGGGCCACAAACTCAAGGACTATATTTGTCTTTTTCTCAAGAACCAGTAACTCTAGAAAGTTGAAGTTCTGTGTACAGGCACCTTGGCAAGTGGGGATTATAATTAATAGATTTGGTAACTTTTGGGTGTCATGGTTTTATGACCTTCTACAGAATGAAAAGTCTTTGTATTGGTCTCTTGGATTATGAATTGTAATTTTTCAAACAATATGTCATTTTGGATGCTATTTCAGGATTAATTCTGATCGAACTGAGATATGAATGGTCTTTCTCCGTTTCTGGAACAAGTAAAACTTGTCGACTTTATTTCAATCCTATTTTATTTCCATTTTATCGTGACTTCCGTTGTCTTGTTTGCAAATATTGAAGCTCATACATATCCCTTGCAATTACAACTATATGGTCCTGAGTACCCTAACACACGCACTAAAAAATTCCAAATTGTTGCGATTATGGACTAATCGTGGCCTAGTGTAAACGCAGCATATGCAGATTAAACATTTGTAATGATTATTATCCGAAATATTAAGAACAAAAGAACTAGGAATATGATACATGCTAACTTTCAACTATCTCGCGAGTATAGGTCTCTGTCCCTTTCACAGCTAGGACATACTGTCCTTTCTCTCAAAATGAATGATTTCTATTATAATTTTTTGAAATTTCCGCCTTTAAAAATGTGTTAACGGTGCTTATTCTATTCAGGTGCATGTTTCAGTTCAAACACATTTTCAAATGTTCATTTCTGATTTGATCTAGGTACAATTTGGTGTATTTTCTTGACATACAATCGATTTTTTACAGCCACACCTGTGTCAAGTGACTTTTTTTGGCCTCAAAAGCAAGGTCACGTGACATTTTTGGCTTCCAAAGCAAGGTGACGTGACTTTTTTTGGCCCCAAAGTAAGGTCACGTGACCTTTTTTTGGCCCCAAAGCAAGGTCACGTGATTGTAAATTTAAATAATCAGTGAAACACGCTTTAAACCCCATCCAAAATGAGTAAGATTCGCCCCCCCCCCCCCGCCCCCGCCCCCAACCAATCAACACAGACGGGGTATTCTGACCCAAGCTCGATCCACCCCCCGCTCTCAAGAAAAAAAATTGGGCCCCCCCACCCCAAAAACCGTTCCTACGCCACTGTAGTTTGAAGAAAATCAATATGCAATAAGCATAATGTGTAGTGCATCGTTTTGAAGAATATGATTGGCTGTAAAATCATTATGAAAATTCCCCACGGTCGCCACCAAGTGTTTATCGATCCGCTGGCGGCACTGGTAATGTTAATTTTGCTGAAATTTATTGCTCATGCGGGGAGTTGGTCATCAAGAGTTGCCTCCCTTGAAAACTCTCCCTTGAGTCGCACACAGAAATGGCGTCTGCAAAGAAAGACAGCATGATTGCAGAGGACGATGAATATTTTCGGGTGATAATCAACGAGAGATCCGTCGATGACATATCTTTGGGTCTATTTTACAAACCACACACCATCACCCTTCTGGCAGCATGCATTTTAGGACTGTTATACATTGTGTTTACACGGTAGGTACACGTGATTGTCGAGATTGTCAATTTCAATGTCTTGACTTGGCCTTCACCGGTGCTGGCCGTTCTTGTGTTTACAGCATAATTATGTCTTTCATTGTAGTCGAAGTGGTATCGGAGTGTACTGCAAGTGATTGAACCTTCTGTTCTAGTTGATTTCATACTGAAATACATCAAAGATCGCAGTTATCATTTTCTGAGAAATGTCCTCTTTATAACGCGTCTCGCGGTATATAAAGAAGAAAGTGACTGCATGTGGATTGTCATCTCTTTTGTCAGAAATCAATTACATTTGATTATTTCGTCTGCATGTTTACATAATACATTCATATTTCTTATTAAATGTTAATTTGATTTTTTATGGGGCACATTTCGCCAAATAGAAATTAATCCTTGTACTGTTGTAGCCTATCTGGCTTTTGATAATTTCATCAAACGAATAGAATAGGACACTCCTAATAGAATGATGAAATTACACCTTTTAAAGATTTGAATGGAGGAATTTTGATCAGATTGAAGATGTTTAATTGTTTTTCTTTGAATCACAATTTTAAATATCAATTAAATCTATTCTTGATAATTTCATTGATGGATAAATGTTAACATGTCAATAATTTTCTGCATTTCCATTGTGCTTTTCTCTTATATTTCTTCATAACCATATGACAATAAATGAAAATCAACTTGTTTGACAAAGAGTAAAAAATTTCCACTGCAACGGGTGTAATTGTGATTTAGGGGGATTAACAATATGCTTATTAACAGGAGAGAAGTTGTATGCAGTTTAGACAAACAAATGCATTGCTAAGAAACAGCTGCATCAAAATATTGCCGATCCAACATTAAACAAATTGATCATTCAAAAACATTTATCATATTGTACTTTTATAATGAACCAGACTAGTAAGCTAACAAGTACAGTATACCAACACAAACTTCAGTCCTTTATGTGGTTCGAAACAAAAGACAAAACATTTGGAAATGTAAAAAAATAGATAGGAAGATGATTTACCTGTTGTTCCTGACTGATCAGCTGAGAGGGTCATTTTGGCCAATTCTGAACAGATGGGACCCTTTGCAATGGTAAAATTAACAAAGAAAATTTTCCCTTTTGGGTAATAAAGTGTTATCTTATCTCTTATCTCATCTTAACAGAACCTACCTCTCCAAATTTTAAAGGACACCAAGCCTAAAGGGTGGGCAATATTCCCCAGGCCCCCCTCCAAGAACAACACTGCAAATATTTCTTCTATATCTAACATAACTTTGTAAATAAAACAAAGGATGATGGTATTATGTATTTAGTAATTACTTACTTCTCTATTGATAATAATGCATAAAAAAATCAACAGAATAATCCTGGTTCTGCCAATAGCTAAAAAAAAAGGCAATGCAGTAATATTCTGTGGACCAGCCTGTAAAGAGATAAGCTTGATCTACTTCAGATAATAATCCTCTTTTAAATCAGAAGTGTGCCTTTGTTGTAAGACCCGCAGGGATCCATGACTCAAGATGTTTTGTAAATGATTGTTCACAGAATTATCAACAGAAGTGACAGTGCCTGATGGGAGAGATTAATCGGTTGTCTCACTTCCTCAGATAAAGCTGATTACGAGTCCTGTCTTTCAATTCCCTTTCTACCAGAGATGATTAGCAATACTCTCGTTCTTCTTTGTAGCTTTAATGGTGGTCTCCAAGTCAATCTTTTCAGGGATAAAACCATCATCGATATCAGGCCTCACTATAACAACCAATTTGGGAGCATTTGCTCCCTATTTTTGTCAGTTTGCTCCCTATAATTTTGAGGTTGGGGGGGGGGGGGGGGGCACTTATTGAAAAAAAAGAGGTTCACCTTAGAAGTCCATCAAATGTACATGCAAATATTTCAAGGGGGGGGGGGGGGGGGGGGTGTTCACTTATTGAAGGGGGGGGGGGGTCTCTTATTGAAATAGAAGGGGTTCACCTTAGAGATCCATCAAATTTTCGTGCAAAAATTTCAAAGGGGGGTGTGGGTGAAGGTTCGAACCCCTGAAGCCTCTCTGGATCCACCACTGGCCAGTATAAGTCACAGAGTTTGTACAGCCGAGGCTGAGTGAAAAATAAAACGTCTGAGAATTCTCCCAGTCTGATTAACCGTGGATCAGGTGCAGATGGGTCTTAGCATGAGAAAATAGTTTCCGTAGCAACAAGACATCATCCTTCTTTCCAGCTTAACTTTTTTTTAATCATTTAATATCGATATTCACAAACTATATATATTATAATTCAGTGATTATGATGAGAAAAAATCCACCTGTAATTTATAGAGGTCGTATGTCAAGTGAAATTTGATCAACTCATTTTAATTCTTGCAAAAAGGTTCTTTGAACATTTCCATTATATTTAGGCTGCACCAAGTTTGGAATTAATGTACCGTTATGATGATTTAAATTTTTTTTTAACTACATACATTTCAATTTTGGTTGCATCAATTTTGGAATTAATGTAATGATGATTTACGAGCATTCTTTACTACATAAACAAATCTATATTTTAAAAAATTGATGTTTGTAACTATCTTTGAAGCTTTTAGAGTTCCTTCTAAAAAAATTTGAGCGGTATCAATGCATTTTGTATTTTCTTGTTAAAATTTTAGAATAATTGCCTTCTCTTTAAAATCAATCTAGAAACTGTATCCATTGAATTTCATCAGTTCAGTTTTGATAATCATGTTGCAGGGTTAACCTTTTCCCTGGATTTCAGTAGCAATTACCTTTGTTCAGAAATATATAGATATGCTTACAACTATGTTAAACAGAGCCAATGTTGCATAGGATTGTCAACAGAATGTACATTAGATCATGATCTTTTTCAAAATAATTAGGGGGTGGGATAGTGCAGTGGTTAGCATGGTCCATTTTGGATCAAGAGTCTAAGGTTTGAATCCCGCCAGATACTCGGCAACTTATCTGCTATGGAGAACTATTCTTCATGCAGTAATGTTTGGGTCCTATGCTACGCTGAATTTCAGATTAGTACCACCCATGGTTCCCTAGTTATAGCCGATGCTTGCAGGTTTCACCGCAGTATGCATAGTCACAGTGGTTTTGCAGACTTTCTTCTGCAATGCTCGCCGCTAATGGCTGCAATATTACCGAAGCGGCGTTAAGCAATAACTCACTCACTCACTCTTCTGCAATATAACTAGCAGCCATGATATAAGTGAAATACTCTTGAAACCAGCTTTAAACCCACCTCACCTCGCCTCAAAATCAGTATTGAAGCTCTTTCTATGAATAACATGTTTGATGATGCAGAGCCATGGAGAGCGATACATGATACTGCTTGTATGACAAGGCAAACATAAATGTGGAATATGTTGAAAATGTGAGCTAGGTCAGGCCAAGAAGTGGAGTGATACCGCTATGTTTTATGGTGTATTGTTGCTGTAGGGCAGGCTTTAGACAAACCCATCTCATACACTGTCACCACATCATCTGTCTTCTTCATCTGTCAACTACACTTCACATGGAAACATGTCTTCTTAAAAAAAAAATTCTATTCCCAAATGTGTAAAGGCAAAATTTTCCTCTTTGGCAAATTGGAATTATTCATTCAGTCTACAATATTGATGAATATGTTCAAGTTATTTCCTTGCTCAGGGTCTGAGGAAATGAGATAGAGATGCCCTGAGGCACAGGAATATCTTGAAATCATTATCTTCATGTCAGGGGAACGTCCAACGTTTAGTGTTTCGCTTCATGCATTATAACTACATGTTTTAACATCATTTTGGATGAGATTCTTTATCAAATGTGATTTAAAAATTAGTTTGTGGTGTTTTGATGTATGATTTCCCCAAGGATGCCATGATGGTTAACTATGAAATACAAGAATTAGGAATTGTCAATCAATATCCACAAGGCCTCAACATATTAGCAATTTGAAATCAATCGGATATGACTGAAACTTGTCCTTTGAATTATTTATCAAATATTGCAAGGATATATCCATGTAAAATGGTCACATCTGGCTTTTTTCACAAAGCAACCTTTACTAAGGTTAACCTTAATTGCCATTCTTTAACATTATACTAAGGTTACCTTAGTGACTTACGATCTTGGTGAAAGAGACCGGGAGCGGGATAGCGCAGTGGTTAGCGCGTTCGGCTTCGGATCAAGAGGCCCGGGGCTCGAATCCCGCCAGGGTCAAAGCAACTTTGTCTGCAGTAGAGAACTTTCTACACGCAGTAAGGTTTGGCAGCAATTCCACACTGAATTTCAGCGTAGTACCACCCATGGTTCGCTAGTTCCAGCCGATGCTCACAGGTTTCACTGCAATGCATAGCCACATGGCGTTGCAGGCTTTCTCCCTGCCATAATACTAGCAGCCGCAATATAAGTGATATACTCTTGAAAGCTGCGTTCAACCCAACTCACCTCACCTCACCTCACCCAAAAGAGACCAAGGTCAATAGCTTTCGGCTTAAGGTAAAAAAAATCTGGGGTTCAAATCCCACCAGGGGCTCGGCAACTTTGTTTGCTTTAGAGAACTGTTCTACATGCAGTAAGGTTTGGAACAATGGGTGCAATGCTACACTGAATTTCATCACAGTACCCATGGTTCGCTAGTTCCAGCTGCTGCTCGCAGGTTTCACCACAATGCATAGCTACACTTGTGTTTTGGACTTTCTCCCTGCAATAATACTAGCAGCCATGATATAAGTGAAATACTCTTGAAAGTGGTGTAAAACCCCAAATCCCCTCACCAAGGTCAACATGAAATAAAAAAAATCCTGAAATATAGCTATGAAATTTATAGTTTCTGTCAAAATTAGGATAATAAATCTAGAGTAACAAAACTGTTACAGCATACTGGATTTATGTTGATATGTTGATGGGGGTGTGTAAATCATCAGGTCACCTGATACCCAGCTAGTTGAGTGTTTGCAGCAACAAGGTGACAGTGAATAAATACTGTATTTAGTGATACTATACTGCTAGAGAAATTGATACACGCAGTTCAAATGTATCTTATTGTATTGGGAATTGTTTCAGTAATTGTAGATTGTTCAAGATAATAATGTAATCAATCAAAACAAATATTTGAATAGGTTATAAATGCTAAATTAGAATGGAATATTTAAACCCTGATAGTATTGGTTTTATTGAAATTGGTGTTGAAATGGAGAGACTCCTGAAGTGTTGAGTAAACAGAATGAGAGGGACTTAAATATGTTAGGTTTGTTGCAATCTGCATTCAATGGATCTTGCATTCATATACTTTGTTTTATTCATTAGAATAATTGTGGTTCTATCCCACCATAGGCTGGGAACTTTGTCTGCTGTAGAGAACTGTTCTATGTGCAATAAGGTTTGGGTGCAATGCTACCCTGAATTTGAGTCAGAGTGCAATACCACCCATGGTTCGCTAGTTCCAGCCAATGCTTGTAGGTTTCACTGCAATGCATAACTAATTTGTGTTGCAAGCTTTCTCCCTGCAATAATACTAGTAACTGTGATAACTGAAATACTCTTGAAAGTGGCGTTAAATCCAAGATCACCTCACATTCATTATTGTTAATCTTCATGCTGGCTAAGTTCACAATCAACTATTCTTTTAGAGAAGTGTCCCTGGGTGATCTTGTATTACAAAGTTCGACAAAAATATCAATCGAATCGTATCCAGAAAAATTGTCTATGATGTATAAACATGATACTTTTAATCAACAACATCTGTCTCAAATGTAATGAATATATTATTATTAAATTACAAATGTTCTTTCTGTTGTTTACGGGATAATGCAACATATGTTTGATAGAGGTCAGATGTTGGAAATGAGAAAATACCCAAGTGCATGACCACGTGATTTATGTATGGCCTCAAGAGTGGAAACATGCGATAAAATAATGTTAATTGAAGTTAAAATGCATGAGGGGCACACAATGGGACCCAGCATGATTGCAGAGAAAATATCATAAAAATCAATATTCATATAACTTTGGTTCCTGATTGTATTGTGAATAGATTTGGCTTTCAACAAGACACACATTACATCTGAGAACCAATTTGATGAGAAGTATTATTTTGTTGGCTTTCGTGAAATGAAGCACTCGACTTGAAATTGGTTACTCATTGCTTAATATTAGGTAAAAACTTCACAGCGACACTATCAAAATGTGATTGAGACTCTTAGCATAGTGATCACGTAATAAAAGTTAAATAACAAATTTACTTTGAATGTAGTCCTTCATAAAAATTCTTGTTGCAAGACCGAGCTTGCAGTATTGAATATGCAATAATTAGTTTTCCCATTCCTTTTTTAGGCTTAAAGATACAGTAAAACAAAAAATAACCAATTCCTCTTCTCCCAGTACGGAGTACAGCTTGCTACAAGAAATAAAATGTAACATATGAGATAATCGTCTTTTGAGACAACATCGTCTTCGTCAGATGTAATGAGCAGATCTTGAGAATTTACTTTGCTTTGAAGTTTCAGTTCCAGTAGAAAGGGTCTTAATAAGGTGGTTTCCACTAATCTGCTGAGGGGATTAGGCTTATCTTGTCTGTGCTTGTTCTTAGTAAACATGATGATTAATGTCATATGATTTAAACATCAAGTAATCTGTCATGTGGATGGCAAAGAAAAAACACTAAGTCCATAAAAAGATATAAATGTCATATGTTTGTCTACAGGGTATTTCTTGAGACCTCATCACCATGTAATAGCAAGTCTTGAAGAAAAATTACTTTGTAGATATTCATGCAAGGGACATATTAGATAAATACAGAATAGTAAACAATATCCCGTTTTTATGAAATGAGTGAATACAGTGTGATACAACTCTTAGCTTGTGCGGATCAAACTAAAATATTTTTCTTAAATATGATGTTGGAGTGAGATAGTTCGTTCTGTCAGTGAAATAAACCCTCTATCAAGCTACTGTGGTGATATCCTTTATCGTTACAACTTAATTGCCACTCATGTGATGTCATTAGGACAATGTTACGACATCATGGTGCCAGCTTGCAAAGGCTTGAAATAACTTCATTTCAACACAAAACATATAAATAATGACATAATGAATAGAATACCGTAAATCCTTAAATAATCACCTGGCGACTATTAATTTGGAACACCGAATTGACCCGCGATTATTCAAGGCCGGCTATTATTCAAGGCAGGCGATTACTCTTTTCGAAGCCATAATATGTGTATTATTGTTATAATTGTTAAAAATTGAAACAAAAAACATCATTATCGGAAATTTATCATTGTGAAATTGTAAAAGAGGTCCTTACCAATGATTTTAACGTTCAATTGATATGCCTATATGTCGGAAATATTAAAAAAGGGAGATATTTACAAATTTGTTTACATTGCTAAATTAAACCCGGCGATTTTTCGAGGCAGGCGATTGTTTATTTCGACGAGGGCTTAGACCCGGCATTTATTCAAGGCAGGCGATTATTTAAGGCAGGTGATTACTCAAGGTTTTGCAGTATCTGTTTTCCTTACCTTTCTAATACCAGATTATCTCATCTCGTATATATTTCACTCGTGGCTGAGCCAGTCTTCAAATATATGATTTTCTACCTCACTGATTGAGATAAACATAGTATTTGTCCAGGAAAGACAGATATCCATTATTTATTGGTCCTTTTGACTTCTAGTACAATTAGAAAGGTACGCAAATCAGAAACATCAACAATTTAAACATTTTGGAAGGCAATTTAGAAGCTACAGTACATAAAGGCAAACTAACACATTGAAGTAGGTACAGACAAACAACGCTAGTACTTTTAGTATTGCAGTTCATTGAAGTACATTTTCAGGATGGCTACTTTTAAGCTTATTTTTAGGCATGTTTTGGGCCATGATGAAAGGTGCTTCTAAACCTTTATTTCCACATTAGAATACTATTAGAAAACGAGTGGATGGTTTGGTATTTTAACGAGCAAAAGCAAGTTAAATACTGATGCCATTCATGAGTTTCATAAACATGTTATCAAACAGGACCGAGTTTTTTATTATTAGTATTTTATTTATTACTCAATGATGTAAATAGCGCTGAATTTCAAGAAAATCGTTTTTAGTGACGCTTACTTGCAAAAACCCACCCACTATTGCAGTCGCGCGGCTAACATTGTGACGTCAACCAAAAAGGACAATGACGTCACATGTGTGTAACCAACTCATTGTTATCTAATGAGTGATCTGACCACAGTTGAGTAATAATGTATGTATAACGAATTAAGACCTATACCAGAAGAGAAATAGAATAGCCTCATGCAGAGCTATTATAAACTTCAAACCACTCTGCCTTCAGCCTTGTCCTTTGACTGTTAGTGTTAAGGCAGGGATTGGGAAAAGTAGTAGCCATGGGCCATTTGGATGAAAAATGGCTCATTAAAATTTGAAATTTTACTATTGTTACAAAGGGGTATGAACCATTTAAAATTCCTAAAATGACTAACAGTCACAAAAATGGCCCATTGTCAAAGGTGTCTTTCGCAATCACTGTCAAGGCGAAACTACAACTACAAATACATGGCAATTGAGGCTACTCTATTAATTCATGCACTGTATTCACCATGTACCATCCACCCCTATAGCACATCCAACATCAGACATGTGTTCTACTCTTTCTGTTACAGAGATGACAGTCTGCCAGAAGACAACATCTGGGGAGGAATCTGCTGTGTCGTCTTCTTCTTCCTCATCATCAGCGTCCTCGCCTTCCCAAACGGTGAGTTCATTGTTTACCTTAGAGTTGAATTCCAGTTACATGTTTGTAATGGTAGGGGCGGGATAGCTCAGTGGTTAGTGCATTCAGCTTCGGATCAAGAGGTTCGGGGTTCGATGTTAAACGCGATGTTAAACCCCAACTTACCTCACTTTTGTTATGGTCACCTGCAGTGTTCTGCCTTAGTCCACAGAATGGTTGAGTTTCTCTTTTGGCTACTCAACTATATCTCGGTTGAAACTTTAAAGAAAACTTACCAGTCCAGACCAAACGTTACCAGGTTATGGGCTAGCGGATGTGCCTTATTTCATACACAGTAACACTGTATCCCTGGCTGTGTATGAATAAAGGGGTATATAGAATTTGTTCTATCTGTCTGATCTATCATCCTTCTGTCCCAAATTTTTGTCCAGTGCTTATCTTCCAAACTAAACATGTTAGCTTCTTCAAACTCTATACACATGTCAAACATGATGAATTTAAAGGGAGAGTTCTGTCGCCATCTTGGATCCTTTTGCATTACGTGAAATGAAAACACGCTATATCGTAACTAATTTTACAACTTTTTAATCACTAAAGACATTTCTGATAGAGTATTCACATACGTATTAACACATAACATGTCATAAAACTAATACACTTTGCTGTTATGCTGTAGTGAATTTTTCCCAAATCGCAGCGCTTCAGTTGGTATTGTTTTATTTTTCAACAATTGTGCGCTTGTGTTTATCAAGTTGTGAAATATAAATTCATCAAAATATTACCATTATTACTATCTTTCAATTTGACTGTGTTTTAATAATGTATTAATAACATATATGTGTAAACTGGAATATCCTCTTAAAGTTCGTTTCCACAAAAAATACCCCGATAGAATCCTCCTTTTAAATAGGAACAGGAGTATGTGAGCTGTGCTAGCAGCTATACTCACCTCACAATATTTTGCTTTGTATTTCTTGTCATGCAAGCCTACATATAATGTATTGATCCTTTGTTCTACTTATGAAAAAAATGTATATTGAGTGAATTCTCTTCAGTGTATGACATTTTTAAAATGTGCTGACCTGATCTCAGAGATACTAAGCATTGATTGATGAGGTAAATATATATTTCCCTTTCTGTGAGTTCAATCCCGCCAGGCGCTCGGCAACTTTGTCTGCAGGAGAGAACTGTTCTACACGCAGTAAGGTTTGGGTGCAATGCTACACTGAATTTCAGTGCAGTACACCTATGGTTCGCTAGTTCCAGCCATTGCTCGTAGGTCTCACCACAATACATAGCCACATGGTGTTGCGGGCTTTCTCCCCACAATAATACTAGCGGCTGTGTTATAAGTGAAATACTCTTGAAACCCCACCTCGTCTCACCTTCTCTAAGTTCATGTTTAAGCAAATCTTTAAACTTCTTAAGACCTGATCAAGACAAATATTTTATGGATGATCAACTTCTTTATTAACAATAGTGGCGTTTCGGTATAGATCCTTATACCGTTATAAAGAAGTTGATATTTGTCTTCCTCACCCCACCAACTTCTAAAATGCCTCTTAAACAGTTCTTTAAAACTTGTGAATTGAATGATAGATCCAGAGTTACAAGTGAACATGACCTTTGTAGTGTTTCATCTTGGCTGAGTTTCTGTGATCTATGTATACATACGAGAGATATCGATGCACTGTCATGCTCTAAGAGTAGTTGTATCAATTTCCTTAAAACAAGACTTGAATAACTCAATGAATAATTCATTGCTCACCGCATTGACATTTCAGAGAAGCTCTGACATTTGTTCTGTAATATTTATTTCTTAAGATTTAATTTCTACTGAAAGCCATTTGACAGCCTTGAGCCAAAATATTTTTTAATAAAACTGATTATTGTTATCTAAATCACTTAATTGGCAAGACTTATCTTTGAAATGGCGGTTTAGAGAGGAGACTAGGGGTTAAACACCACTTTCAAGACTATTTCACTTATGTAATGGCTGCCAGTATTATTGCCGGGGGAAAACCCTACAAACCATTTTCTCCTACCTCATGTAAGAATGTCGATCCCTGACCATTAACAAATATCGATAAACACCGTCATACGGGTTGATAAATCTTCCCGAGGGTGATGATTGTTTTATATCCCGCAACATGAATAAAGCATGCATCCATGTCAATTATTCCATGTCACGTGACACAAGTTAAAGGTCATAGTGTGTCCATCGATCAGCTGTTTTCTGTCAGAATTTTTCTTTGTTTTTTAATGATATTTTACATATGCGGTAAGATAAATACTTTATAACATTCAGTTTGTTCGGGTGACATTGTAATTTATCAGACCCTTGTTAGTGTTTATGCAACGAGCTGTAGGCTAACGCTGGTCTGATAAATTACGATGTCACCCTCCACTGAATGTTATAACTTATAGTGGCTTTGTATAGTGGTGAAACATGTGGGCAGCAGCTGTAACTAGAAACCATAAGCTGTGGTGCGCTGAAATTCTGTGCAGCATTGCACCTAAATCTTACTGCATATAGGACATTTCTCCACAGCAGAAAAAGTTTCCGAGCTCCTGACGGGATATGAACCCATGAACCCATGACCTCTTGAACCATTGTGAAGATGTTTTGCTCATCATATGCCCCTGTCCAATCTCTGATTGATTTGTTAACGAAGGAAGATTCTAGAGAGACAGACACTCACAAATGGTTTGACACTTCAACGGTTATTAGAAATTCGAGATGTCAAAACATATCAGTACATGTGGCCTATGTCTCTATCCTATACAGATGTAACATGTACGATTGTTGGTATTTCTACTGTCAGTATTCAGTATTGAATGAAACAATTGAAGTACATTGATTATGCATTATCTGATGAGATTTATGATCGTAAGTATTGTTTGAACCTTATCATCTTAAGGATAATGTCAAAATATTATTTATTCATGCTTACAGTGGAGTGAGTGAATTATAGTTTAGTCCTGCATGGCCAATAATGCAGCTATTAGCGGCGAAAAGTTTAATGTAATTGCCTCATTTGAAAAATAATTGCAAAAGCAACCACAAAATGGCAAAATGGTACCAAAAAACATCAGCAAAGCATCAAAAGGTTAATTAAAAGCTGATTATGAACATTTAAAAGATTACGATTGATCAATAATATTTTTTACCTTTTCAAAACCTAAAATAAAGTATTCATCACCATAGTGATAAAAAGATATATTATAAAATTTTTCTTTGATTTGTGCAGTGTCTCAACACTCACACAGAATGTGCAAGTGTCAATGGCAGGGTGTCAAGGGGTGCGGCGTGGGGTCTTCGCTCTTTAAAAGATATGAATGTGTTAGATGAGTGCAGTCTGATTAAAATCGACAGTTTTCCATGGAATAAAAGTTGCAAAATAGTGCATCTCCTGGGATACGAACTCATATCAGTCGTAGGTTCCACCCCAAACCGTCTGATAACAGCCTGTAGACTCGCGTGTTCGTATCCGGGTAGATGCATAATTTAAATTAATTTTACAAATTTTATTCCTCGGAACAAGGTCGATTTTAATCAGACTGATGTGAGTGTATCCAATAGGACGTTGTAATGGAACACGAGACAATAATACATTGGAGAAGAGTACTACTCACAGTTGAAGTGGATGTCTGCCTAAAAGGTGTTGAAACAAGCAAATATGGTGATGTTATAGTGCTGATTTAACTCTTTAACGTTGATTCAAACAGTTGAATAATTTCTCAGGTACTCAACTCTCTTCCCACATAACCTCTCTTGTAAAACGACAGTTTTCTTGTGTAGGAGATAGAAAAGCCTGATTGGTTGCGATCAAATTAAGTTGTGCAATCAGCGACATTGTTCAAAGTATTTGGTCTGTTACATTTATGAGAGTTACACACTCGTCAGTAATGTTACAGCAAAATGAGAAACGATTTTTGTTGGGATAAAAATATGGACAGTAGTAAATGTTGCAAATTTCCCTTCTAGGGGTGCATTAATGTTCAGCAAAACCAATTGAGATGAAAACAAAATTTTGCTTATTTTAGGATTGTTTTAACTGTTTTATTGCCATTTTGCTTCTCAGGAAGGCATTTTTCACAAAGTGTGAGATTTGAGAGCAAGAGAATTAGAGAGTGTCACAATATGCTGACTTTGCTGTGGAGCTGACTGTTTTTTCTCTGGTCATATGCTATCTTTAGCAACAGAAGAAACCCAATTGTCAAGCAATTGTGGAAAGAGATCCTACATTTCCAGGTCACTGTTCGTAAGTGGGGCAATCTAAAAAGGCTGCATGGTGTCGAAGATGTTTCCAATTGGGCAGACAAGCTAGTCATGCCTTTAAGTGAGGTCAATCTGTTGTCCTGGTTACGCATCTTCCTCGCGTTTGTCATTTGCTTGGTGTAGTCATTGATTTTTAGCTGTGATTGTGTGCAAGTAGCATTTCATTAGAGTTAAATTGGAGAGACCTGTTCAATCCATATTCAACAAAACAAACAAATACCCTACTTGTGTATGAATTTATATATGAAACCGCTCGTTAGTGTCAGATAAGTGCTTTGAGAAGGTACAAATATGTGTTTCGCTTATTTCAGAAATTTTGTTTGTGTGAGTTTTGAAAGCATTGGTTTGTATATAGGTGATTTCGAGTTGCAATATGGGAGTCTTCTCGAGAAGTTTTCTTGACTGTATTTATTAGAACCTATAGGCCTACTTCTGGCTAGCGGTGTTAAAAATGACAAATTAGTAGCTATCTATCAAGGCATGTTTTTCTCATTAAGAGTGGTAAATTTGGTGATCTCAATTTTAGATGATAAATTACCTTTCTAACAAAATTCTGCATTATTAGAATTATTGATTAATATATTTTCTTGATAAAATTGTAAAAGCCTAATCCAAATATATGTGCACCAAAATTTAACAACAAAATTATTGTAAATGACTAGTAGTAGTAGACTACTGCCATTTTGTGGCTTAATTTGTTGCTACTGTTGCAATCACTCTGCATATTTACAAGCCAGCTACAAGACTACAGGTTTGTCAATATGGACTCTATGTATTGATCAAGCAGTGAAGCACCTGAGCTCTGTCGAGTGTTTGTTCCTGTAAGAACATGTATCCTGTATCACAGAACATCAGCTGTGTTCATCATCATTAGGAAGCCTGTCAATAAACACCCAATTAGTCTTCAGGACAAATATGTACAGGGCTGATTGATAGCTGGATTCACTGAGTAAGAGGATTGAGTTAGAATGACTCTTGGAGACTTCCAAGAATATTACTGAGGTTCCTGAGGATGTCTAACATCTCTGATGTTCCAATAAATCTCCACCTGTACTTGGGGCGGGATAGTGCAGTGGTTAGCGCGTTTGGGTTTCTAATCAAGAAGTCCAGGATTCGAATCCCGCCAGGGGCACGGCAACTTTATCTGCAGTAGAGAACTGTTCTACACGCAGTAAGGTTTGGGTGCAATGCTACACTGAATTTCAGCGTAGTACCACCCATGGTTCGCTAGTTCCAGCCGTTGCTTGCAGGTTTCACCGCAATGCATAGCTACATGGCGTTGCGGGCTTTCTCCCTGCAATAATACTAGCAGCCGTGATATAAGTGAAATACTCTTGAAAGCGGCGTTAAACCCCAACTCACTCACTAGCTCACTCACTCCACCTGTACGATTATTACATCTGATTATACTTTTCCCATCTCCCTTATATTGTTAACCAATCGGGTCTCTGGCTGGAAGTTGAATGTATAAATATAAGGCTTCTTTCATGACTCACTCCCGCTTCTTTCCCTTAGTAGCTTAAAGGAGTTCTGTTATATTTTAATGTGAAAGGTACATCCATTGTGTTGTTTGGGTCACGTACATGCTAAACGTTAAAAATTGTGTTATGTTATCGGGAAGTACTGACTGTTGCCGAAAATTGCCATTTTGATCTTAGTCGACTTAGTATATTGACATTATGAAGGTAAAAGCAGTGATTTCTGATCGAAAACCGGACAATGTACCGCGTGTGGCACGCGCCAATGAGTCAAACGTAATTTTTGAATCTTATTTATAACAGACAAACTGATAAATTTGGGTTGATCATGTTTCATAAGTCAACTACTGTGCATGTAAATGGGACGTGTAGTTTCGGTTTCTGCACATGCATAATGATGTTACTCTATTTTAATTGGAAACTAGTAATTATGATATATTTGGTGATTCGGAATCAATATGCAAGCCGAGTGAATTTATTTGCACTGTAAACAACACATATGGTGAGTCGGAACGTATTAAAGCCTAATAAAATTTTATGAAACACAATGGATGACTGGATGTACTTTTAAAATAGTCTGGCCAATCCACGGACACATCCAGGATACGAGTAGAAGGCATCAAGAATAATGTAATGTAAATCTACAGGGATTCAAAATAGGATTGTCAATGTTGAAATAAAAGCATTTGAAGTCGGGTCATTAAAGTACTTATGTACACTTGTAATAACCAGTAATTACTGAAGTTTATTATGACTTCTTCTGGGTATTTTAGAAACTGATGTGATGAAGAAAAACAAGTTCTATGGATAGTCAACCTCTTTATTGCGATAGATGTGATGTTTCAGTGCAGATATTGATATACTCACAGTCTAACACCATTAACATAATATCATTATACATAAAAGTTCAGCAGGGAGAATATATATACGTCCGTAATTATGTTTTACATATTATTTGATTGACGCACATGGTGTTGTAACACCGAATAGATTGATTACATGGTGTTGAACAACTGATACCTTTGATGTACAGTCAGGCCTCGATAATCCGAACGCTTCCGTTTTTCATGAAAAACGTTCGGATAGTGAAATGTTCGGACTACTGAAATGAACAAACAAGATGGAGTTTATTCCCTTTGATTCTACAGACACAAGAGAACGTATTTAGAATATCAAAAGAGCTGGATATTTAAAACTATCGCACAATATGAGAAATTTCAATTTATTACTATCACAAACTACTGACACACAATGTAAGACATTACAGTTTATTAAAATCACAAACTACTGACACACTCAACTCCCGTATCAATCCACTGTCATTGAAGTCTACCGATCCAATCAGTTTGGTGCTCGCATGTCAAGGGGATTACCCGAACGCTTTTGATGAACCACCGGATTAATGAAGCAGTTATAGTTGTATAAAAACTAATCCGTTACGGCTAATTGGCGTTCGGACTTGGAAACGGAATCAACGGATTAATGGATCAACATTTAATGAGTTTATATAGAGATTAGATTGGTTACGGCTTGCTACCGTTCGGACACTGCGAGATTCGGATTATCGGTGGCCGGACTATCGCGGTTTGACTGTACATGACTTGTAATAACAACACTTGTTTAACATAATACTGAGTGTATTTACACAAGAAATTGGTTGATGTACATTGGTGTGAATAATTGCAATAATGGTCAATAGATGTACTGAGTTACTGAGCTGCATGAGGTACTGGTGATTACTGATTTAATCAGATCATGAAGGTACATAATAGCCTTGATCTCTCTTCAGAGTAGGATTAAAACATTTAATATTGGTTGCTTCCAAAATCTTGGAGAGATGCAGCAGTGAGAACAACCGAATAGTAAATCAGTGACGGTCGCGGTTGTGTATCCCAGTACGTTGCGCAGACGAGTGCATCAATATTGCATGATTCCCAGGTGACCACCGGCCATATGTCATCACAGGCTTCCAGTCAGCCATGCTAATGTGCTGCTAAATCAAGACACTCATATTGTCAGCAGTACCACAGAGCTCAGCCAGACTCAATCAGAAGAAAGGTGAAGCTGACTCGACACGTCAGAACATAAGTGGAACTAACTAGTTCTAGATTCTGTGTCATCGAGACCCAACTCTGTCTGACCTATGACAGTAAAGTTGTGTGGTTTTATTGAAGGACATGATTGCGATGTAATTAACCCATAACCTCCAGCTGCAGATATTTGAAATGCATAGAGGAAGGGCTAATAATGATTTCTGACTTTGTCACTGATGCATACAGCTGGTCAATGTGTGTCAATCTGAACTCTCTGTGTCATCCAGATCCTTCGTTGAAAGAAGTGGTATGGAAAATTCTTGTACAATTTTAACATATTTTGTTGATGCAATGCTAATAAAATCTGATTGTATCTGAACATATACAATTTTCTGTTAGCATAACAAAAAAACAATTAATGACTAACCGGGTATTTAAAAATTAAAAATTCTGTTTTATTCTTGGATATGACTTTTTTCGATCACTGATACAGGACTATGATTGCACAATGATAATCTTGACTTGCTTAATAATTTTGAAGGGCAGAGGTAACTTTGCATGTAAGAGGAGGTGTATGTTCAATGTTGGTTGGTCATTCCTGTTGGTATTCCTGTTTTCTCAAACCACAGTATTTTGCTTTCGGTTGTGGTGCACCTTGAATCAAAGTATATTTTGGGTTAAATAGATGAAATTGTATTTATATTTTCATTTTCCATTTCTACCTTTAGGAGACTTTATTTTTAAGAAAAAATGTGCTTTGCTGTGGCTTTAGTTTGTTTTATTCTTTGATCAGAACTGCAGTGTTGTTCCTAGGTGATCTGCTGAGGGGGTCATTTTGGCCATTTCTGAACAAGTGGGACCCTTTGCAATGGTATTAATATCCTACTTCTCCAAATTTTAAGGGACACCTAGCCAAAAAGGTGGGCAAATTTCCCTAGGACCCCCTCTAGGAACAACACTGGAACTGAACTGAAAACATACCGAGGAATCTGTACAGCAATACATACCGAACCCAAGTTCAAGTGTACTGTTTCTTGTTGTATAGTGGGACCCTCACTTAAAGGGTTAATCAGTCTGCATTCATGTACAGTAATGTATTATCTTGAACTATCCCCTGACCTGCCTTCAGTAATAGAGAATACAAAGTCTCGTTTAATAATATATTCATGAAATGTGTGGGTGGTTTTGTAAAGCAAGTTCGATACCGATAACATTTACAAATTTCATTTATATGTTACAATTACTAAATGGGACAGAGTTTAGTATTTTATTTATTACTCAGTGATTTAAATCACACCTACTGCACAAACTCATTGGCGTATTGGACTCATTCCATTGGGCAGTGGTATTGTGACGTCAGATTTTAACCATTATGACGTCATGTGAGTCGAAAACATGTGATGTACAATAATAACATTGTAGATTTATTCAATAGCACTATTCAACGGTAGAGTCATAATAAGGGATTCATTTACCTTTCATACATATACCCGTTTGAAGTTTACAGTTAATTATCTTTTTTGATCTCTTATGTTATCTCCTAACTCAAATAGTTTTATTGATCAGTATTGCCTATATTTGAACCGATACATAGTATCTTTGAGCTATCATCGATTACTCCTGATGACATTGTTCTCCGAGTGTCTCTTCAGTGATGAGTTATGTACAACGCATGGCAGTGTCATGCAGTTACAATCGCTGTTATTCACTGTTGCTAGGTGACGTTGAACACTTGCAGTTTTAATTCATAATTTATTATTTCACAGGTGAATAAGTATTGCTATTTTAACACTGTTTGATTTAAGAAAACATATGCAATACAAATTTGCAGTTACCATATTTGAGGTAATTAAAGCCCCTCATCCTATAAGCGCCCTGAACCATGTTTTCAACTCAAGAAAAAATTAGCGCTCGACCTCTTTAGACAGATGAACTAAATCGAAATCTGAATAATGTTACATTATGTTTGAAACCTATGATATTGTAAAATCCATTCTGATTTTAGTTAAATGCGTATGTTGACTGTATGTAGATTGAAATTTCCAAGAATTTTACCTAATGGAACGAATAATAGGGTTATTATAAATAAGCGCCCCATTCTTCCAATTTTCTAAACACCCAGCAGGGCTCTTAAAACATCGAATACGGTAGTATGAACTTAAATATAACAATGCTACATCCGTTCATTAACTAAATTATTTAAAATAGCGGGGTAATATAGTTGAAAATGTATACATACTTAGTGGAAGGTAAAAAGGCTTAATTGTTTCAGTTACTTATTCATGATTTTGATATGTAAGAGTGCTTTAATGATGAAAAAAAAGCAATTCACAAAGACATTTTGTGATACAATTAGATTCAATTAACCCTTACCTTGCGTATTTCTATTTTACCCATTTTAGCCCCTGTGGCGGAATTTACAGACCCTCCAGCTTGCAGCAGTATTTTGGCTTAGGCACTAATTAGCTCTGCTGGCGGAATTTCCAGGCGGCGATTCCGAAACCCTTTTTACGAAATATATCGCATCTACATCGCGAAAACGGACTATTTACGGGCGTTCAATACAAATTCAAGTTGCGGCACCCGCACACAAATGGCTAATTCACACCCGAAATTTTGAATGAATTTTCTATGATTTTTCATTTTTATTCTATTACTTTTGAAAAATTGTCTTTAATTCGGGCCTCATAACATCATAAATACGAAACGAAAAAAATCATAGCTATGTAAAGTTTGTCTTTATTTCCACCTATAAAATCGTAAATAATTACAACATGTTTGCGGCATTGCAAACGGTCGTTCATCGCACTTTTCCAAGAAATCATAATCTCGAACCAGTTGACAAATAAGCACATGTCAACCCAAATATGGTTATGTTGTTTGACCTTTCAAATAAATGCTAACCTCGAACCATAACCGATGAAAATATGTTGATTAGTTTGTGTGTCGTTTGGTTTTACATGCCTCTCAGAAAGGTAAAATTGTATATTTATTTCTGTGAATAAATATGCGCATATATAGAATAAAAGATTATTCTTTTCGGATTATTGTGATATAAAAATTAGGAAAATGCATTCAGTAGTTAGCAGTGATAAATTGTGGAAGAAGTTTTGAAAATCGCTGATTGTTTCAAAATTTATGAAGTGTAAACATGACCTTTTTCACGGCTCTTGCTATGTCTTTATTATTTTTGTGACATTTGCGAATTTTATATGGGATTGTAGTCTATGAAGTGCGGGAGTAAGGCAAGTTACCGATTTTTTTTCCAGTCCTGCTAGATGTGAGGCAGATAGCATGTACGGGCAATGCAAACCAGAGGCAATGCAAACACGTGGGTGATAATTAGCCCCCAGGGAAATTAGGCTTCGGGGCGAAGCCCGACAAAATTGGCCTTTTGTAAAGCTAATTATCAATGCGTTACGAGTCAACAATGCACATGCAATTTGGTGTGATTTTTGCTGGACATTGACAAAGACTCGTTATCCTGGCGAACTTTGAGGCATAATACAAACGCTTTTATGGAGCGACCCATGGAGACAACATGACTCGCAGATCGCAGACAGGGTTGGTTGAGTACTAGCTAAATGGTAGACATCCGCAAATAAATCTAATTTTAGTGTCCGTGACCCGAAAATGAGGCACCTTGGAATATTGTTTATGGCCATCCCGGACTATGCCGGGATTCACAAGTTAAGGGTTAACCCCCGCCGTGACAAAGTTTTTGGGTATAGAAATTAGCTCTGTTCATGCTTCTCTGCATCTGGGTGTTTTTGAACCATTGCTAAAAAATCTTTCATTTTTTTTCCCTGAAAGCTTGTATCAAGTAAGCAATCTAGATTGTACCTTTTTTTGTTTTATTTTTATTAATATGGGTCCTTTTACATAGAAAGACATTTATAATTACAGAAAGACCAGTGGCCACCCTATTTGATTTAGTGCTTCCAGTGGCTTGGAAATAATGTCAGTACTTAGATGAATAATTAATGTTTAATTTGAATTTAACAAAAGTATTCAATTCAACTAGATCTATAACTTGGACAAATAAAGAGTTTGTAATCCTAAGTTTTAACTGGGTTAGACTTTCTGGTGGTCGCAATATCCCTAACAGAATCTTTTTAGATTTGTTAAATTGTTTTTTTTACCTCATATTTCGCAGGCCTTGTCATTTAATGAACATTTCTTTATTCACCAGGTCCGTTTACAAGGCCACACCCTGCAATATGGAGAATGGTGTTTGGTAAGTATACTATACAACTGTACATTTCTTCACCTTTAAGATGTGCAATGAGAAATTACCAAATTAAAAGTTCATGATAATTGATCTGCTGAAGACAAATCAAATTTACTCATAACCTACTTGCCCACTTTGTTCTGAAAAAGCTGTAAAGTGTTGTGTGTTAGTGTAAACATTTGATACCTGGCTATGTAAGGGTCATTACTAATTAGAGGTTCCAAAATATGGGACATTGACAGATTGGTACAGGTTCGCTTAATTGTCCCCCGCCGCAACGCGGAACGGGGGACTATGTATTCAGCGGCGTCCGTACGTACGTACGTCCGTCTGTACGTCACATTTCTTGTTTACGCGATATCTTATGAAGCGTTGCATCCAAAGTCTTCAAATTTCATGTCTGCCTACATTGTGGGAAGACGCAGACACCAGTCACTTTTGGTGACCTTGGCCTTATTTTCAAGGTCACCACGACACTTTGACCACTTTTTGAACTCTTGTTTACGCGATATCTCATGAAGCGTTGCATCCAAAGTCTTCAAATTTGGTTTCTGCCTACATTGGGTAAAGACACAGACACCAGTTTATTTTGGTGACCTTGACCTTATTTTCAAGGTCACTGCAACACTTTGAGCACTTTTCTAACTCTTATTAACACGATATATCATGAACCCAAGTAGCTCTGATGATGTGTCTTACTAGGTCAATGTCACAGGCGGGGGACATTGCCATGTTAGTGGCAAACACTTGTTCAGACTGAGGGCGCTTTCATTGTCTGATGAAAGGGCAAGAATAGGCTAAGAAACATATTGTTTAAATGATAAGAAATTCCATACTGTATGTAGCTCTGAGGTCTTCAGTGTTAATCTCAAATGATATTATAATGAATTTAATATTATTATGATTGATTGATACATGTATGTGTACAATGCCCTTCAGACCATGTTCTCTGTTGCTGCAGGAGTGAGTGTGCTGTACTTCATGCTGCTGCTGTTTGTGTTGTTCCAAAACAAGAAGGATGTGAGACAGATGCTGGTCTGGCTCTACCCAGAACTCAAGGACGAGGGGCCAGACGAGAAGGTCGGTAACTTTCGGGAAACATAAACAATAAAATTATTATGAACATGTCATGTATGATGTAACATGTAAAATGAAGTCAAGGGTGTCATCAGTGTTACTGGTAATTTCCAAACGAATTTTCATGGATTTTTCATGGCTGGATATAAACATTTATCATGCGCAAGAGGGGCATTCCAGTTATTATTCAGGGTCACATTGACCAATTAGACATCAATATTTTGACATGAGGTACTCGTCGGATGAATGATATTGTCCAGGATATTGAAAGACCAGAAACCTTTTCCAGTTAAAGCGACAGCTGAAAACCAAATTGTTGAACATTGCCTTTACCTACCAAGTACCGTTGAACACTTTTAAAAATTTTTTTATTTTTTTTATTTCCCCAGGAGTATGCAGTGAACTGTTCCCAGATCACGTTGTCGAGACTGATAGCCAGCTTCGATGTGTTCACCGTGAGCCACTTCTTGGGCTGGGCTATGAAGGCTCTCCTCATTCGCCACTACGGAATACTGTGGACCATCAGTGTCATGTGGGAGATCACTGAGGTAGCTAAATGTTTGAACTTCTCTATTGAACATAGAATCTGCATCTTATTGTTGTGAAGTTCCTCTTTATCACACAATTTCTTTTGATATGGATTGGCTTTGGCATTTAATGTTTACTATTTATTCTCAACTCTTGGCCCCTAAATCATTTGGACCATGAGGTGTCATCAAAGACACTAAACTACTCAAATCCGGAGAAGGTAATCCTTGAAATATAAGTTGACCCCTTCTCGTTTCCCCTTTGAATTGAATTGAAGTTGGTGTACCATTCATTACAGATTCTCTGTCTACCAAATGTATACATGAAAGCAAATTATATTTGTATAACATCTATTGGATTCACCAATCTATAGTTTCTTGTAAATGTTTGCGAAAAAAATTATATTTGAAATTCACTTCAGTCCATTTATGTACATGTACATGTTCCATCAATAAGAAATAGTTTTTAATTCAAAATAAAGAGGAGGAGAGAGCCGCGGCATTACATTGTAAAATGGCATTGGTAAATTATTTTTACCCAACTTCTGTTGGTTCCGTCATAGTATCCTTCAGTGGATCCTCATTCTGTTAGCCCCACCACACACATATTTTTAGACAGGTCGTCAAGCGCCTCACCAAATGTAGTTTTAATTCAAAACAGATCTTTGATGTGTGAAATTGGATTTCTTTTAATCTTGAATTTTTTTTAAATAACTTAAGTAAAATAAGTTTTGAATAAACTGGTTTCATATTTGAGTATTCGGGGAAATACATACATCATTTAAAGATAACACAAAATCCAGTGCTTCAATGATGAGACTGCTGTGTTCTGTTATTAATGTGCATATAACATGTATTGTAAAGGTCAGGTATCAAGTTAATCAAGTTTCAAGCTACAGCAACTTGCTTCCTCATTTGTGATACTGTTAGGATGTCACAGATAGTTCAATGTTATGGACAGAGATGGTGAAATTTCATTTGACTCAAAATCAATATCTTTGCTGAAATGTTATTTCCACATGTATGTGTCACATGTTGTTGATAAATCTAGAAATATTATTGAATCAAGTCTTTATCCTTGAAAACTTTTTGTTTTGTTGCAAATTTTACTGGAACCTGAAACTTTTTGATATACTTCATTGAAAAATGATGATATTTGACATAAACAAGTGAATATAAGAAGTAAACCAATGTGAATGTGATTGGAATCTTTTAAAGAAATATTTTTGCTAAAATACAAGTATCTCATTTATGCTACAATTATTTAAACTTTCATATGACAATACAGGACTGAACGGTTATCCCTGTCATGAACCAGTTACATAGGATATAGCACTTACTGTGTGTCCTTTTTCACAACCAAAACTGGTTAAAAAAAACAAAGATGTGATTGAATACTTACAGAAGAAACATCTAACTGTTGCCATTTGCTATTAAGAATTATGGGCTTTTGTATTGAAATTTCTCAAAAAGTTAAAATCAGGGTAGGCTTTCAAACAATTGAAATTAATTAACGAATGTCTTAATTAAATTTGATGGATGCAATTCAAACATGTGGCGAATGTGACTTCAATTAAACAGCATATCTTTTTAGTTTAATCATTTTAATATCATCTGCTTACATTTAATTTACTTTGAGTGTATCATGCGTGTATCTCTCCTGTAGATGGCGTTTGCTCACCTGTTGCCAAACTTCGCGGAGTGCTGGTGGGACGCGTGGGTGCTGGACGTCCTCCTGTGTAACGGGATTGGCATCTGGATCGGCATGTACGTGTGCAAGAAGCTGGAGATGAGGAACTACCACTGGGAGAGCATCAAGTGAGTTCTTTTATATATATATACAGTATATATAAGTCTATTATGTTCCTCAGGGCACTTATAAAATGTTTCTCATTTCAAATTACACCCGATGCTAAAATACCACCCGATACTTGGAATATGTTACACTTATACTCTTGATGAGAATGAAATGCCACAATCCTTGCCACTTAGTAATATTGTTTTGGATCAAGTGAGCAACAAATTGTTTTAAGTAGCAAGGGTACCAATCCAACAGATGACACAGTTCGGGCACAGCTGAAAACAAAATTTATTGGTTAAGTTCGGGAAACTTTCCTCTTCCTTCATCGTCTGAGAATGTTACCAATAAGTTCTATCATCAACCTTGTAGCGTCGGCCGTTGTATGGTACCCCCCCATGCTTTAATCTAATGGTTCCCATTAGCAAACTATCCAGCATCCTTTAGTGGATCCTGATGGCACACTCTGCTTCGTCTAATCACCACCATCACTGTGGAAAACGCCACCCTTGACTCAACACATTATTTTGCATGTGGCCTAGCTTCAAATCATACGATACGAACATCCACCAGAATGTTGTTCTAAGTAACAAGTATTTGAAGCTTTGCAAAATTCACTGGTACAATTTTTGACACATTACTAAAGAATGAAAGAAGATGAAAGAAGATGTGTTGAACTTTCTTCAATAAGCAGTTAATGGCTTCTACCATCTGTAGTAATACAGTGTGATGATCTTCATCAGAAGAAGGAAATTACTTTCTCCTTATCTGTGACCTTATGTCCCCCCAATCTACTCACTCAGTGTGCAGTCTCCATCGTTCAGAGAACCTGACTACTCATCAGTGGGCTCTCACTCCCATTCTGGTCTCTACTGTCTAGCAAAGGTTGGATACTGGAAACACCTCAATAACATACCATATTTCCTCAAATACAAGCCCAGCCTTCTATTTCGTTCCGGACCCCTTACCCCTTGGTTCTTTTCGAGGCCCGGGATGTATTCAACGAAATATGGTTGGCGTTAAATTCATATTCGAGACCAGGGTTTTATTTACGTCAGCACCTCATGACCACCGGTGTTATATTTGAGACCCGGGTTATATTGGAGGAAATATGGTATATATTAATGCTGGGAACTAACATCCAAAATGAAGTTTAATTATTGAGGTCATCTTTTGGATAATAACCAAAATAAGATCACTAAAAGGTTAACACACTTGACAACCCAAAAAATCATTTCTTTATTTCAGAAGGGCTTTTCATATCGAAAGTGAATACTTTAAAAATATATTTTAGAAATTATGGTAAATGTGTTAATTAATCAACTATTTCAGCTATTGATAATTGATTGGCTGCATTCAAATGATGCTAATCCTAATTATTTGATTAATTGGTGCACCAATAACAGTTCTTATTCAGATTAGGTTCATCAGACAAGTAGATAATTATCTTCAAACCATCTCATCACACTGTCTACTTTCTAAAAGCTTTTAAAGACATTCCAGTATAGTACTACCGTATTTCCTCTAATACAACCCGGGCCTCTAATAGAACCCGGGCCTCCAATACAACCCAGGGGGTAAGGGGTGCTGAGGTAAATACAACCCGGGTCTCCAATAGAACCCGGGTTTCACGTAACAACTGAATACTCCGTGTTGCAATATAAAATAGTTATACACTCGTTTTGAGGAGAAATATTGGTGTGACCCTGTGAGATTCAGCAAAACAGGTCCATGATAACAAATATCCGTCTTGTTCAATTAATTCTCCTTTTACAATAGGTCACCCCAAGAAGATTATAAACGTCAATTCATGTCTGAAAAAATATAACCCGGCCTCCAATACAACCCGGGTCTCTAATAGAACCCGGGTGGTAAGGGGTTTACTGAATGAAATAGAACCCCGGGGTTGTATTAGAGGAAATACGGTACATATATTTTATGCCACTGTTGACCTCCGTATCCAAATTCATCGACATCAATCTTGAAATTAAAAAGACAAACAGTTATTTTAATAGAAAACGTTCACACTGCCCAACCTTGATCCTTGTAACATAATCTGATAGCCTCTAATACATTTTCAAGGTCACTGGAGATTATTGCAATAACTAAAACACAATGGGATGAATTTTGTTCAAATTTGCATGTTGGTGGCATTTGCTAATATTCATATAGTTCCGTGCAAGAGTGTGTGTGAAATCTCAAAAACCAATAAGTCTATTTTGTTCAAATTTGGTGCCATGATGTATAGAATTGATCCTTCAACAACGGTAAACCTAGTGATATGTCTTTGTGGATGATTTTTGTCAGAATTTGAAAGAATGTAAATTCTCGTCTCAAAAAATAAGCATAAGATTTTGTTCATTTTTGTTACAAGGATATTCATGATTATCAAATTATATATATATACAATATATTTAAAAACATTAACATCAACATGAGGTAAAAGTGGAAAAATGCTTGATCTTTAAGTCTAATTGCAGGGAATTTAATTGTACTTAAATAAGTGTAATGTCATGTTTGAAGAATCAATGATTTGTCAGCTCAGTATTGCTATATAGAAAGTGAATGATGTGTATCCGTATCCTGATGAAATTTTACGATACACAGTATCAAGGCAGCACATAATGTTGACTGTGATCAAACAGGATTTAATATGGCCTGTGTACATTATAGATAAGCAAGGGGAGGAAATGAATTATCGTTAATTTGCTCACAAGATTAATATCTTACTAGACTATTGTCATGGGGAATCATTAAATTTGATCGTGTAATCATGATTAGTCGATATGTAGATCAAAGAGGTTTGACACATTAATCCTTTGGTTTTTTTAACAAATTTATTAATTATTTCAATTCGGTTTGCAACAAAGTATTTGGTTCACTAAGAACACTTGCAATCTTTATTTGATCTTGATTTAGTGTCATTTTGATTACTAAGATTTAAACTGTTGTGTTTATTTGCAAAGAAACATGCTTATATTATATATACAGTTTTCATTTATATGAACAGTGAAGCAAATATATATTCATATTGTAATATTTTACAAACTTTTTTTTACATAAATAATTAGATGTATGAATCATAAAGAAAATAATCCAATAATTGAATGGTCTGGATCAAGAATTGAACAGAATCAAGGTATTGGTGAATCATTGCAGCCCTAAAGGAATATTGAACAACACTTTATGTAAACATGTTTCTTTAGCTGTTGCTGTAGTTTGCTTTAAAACAAAGTTGAGAAACTTGAGGCTGTTTTTTGTAAATTGTTTTCCTTTCATTATGTTTTCATGAAAATTGCAACTATTATTTTTGTTTAGCAAATATGTCAAAAATTGTGTTTAAAGTATCATTATTTACAATTGGATCACAAGATCTTTTGCATCATATCAGACAGTTATGATTGACTTCACAAATTATCAAAAGTTTTATTATAGAGGTTGACTAGTTGTCCACCTGGTTTTAGATATTAAGGCACAGCAAATTATTCTTAAAATGTTATTAGTGTTCTGCAAGGTTTGCAGGTATGTGTACTTATATATTATTTGTGTTATTGATGCAGTAGTGATGAGCGCAGGTGCTTGTCGATGAATGTATTGATGAGTAAGCATTATGTGGTACATCTCACACAAAGCCAGGTAGGGCTGAGTGCTCAACATCTTGCATAATATTCACGCTTACATGTGCACATAATCTGTCCTTTGGGACATAAACAATGGGGTGAGATGACGGAATATGAAATCCATGGACTTGGGTAGATAATTGATGATTCTTGAAAGAAAACTTTTTGCAGCACCTACAAACTCTTTATGAAAGAGTCTGAGGTCATTGATAATTCATGCAACATGGAGGGAATTACTCTAAGCATAATTACGATTCTGTACGTCAGGTGTGCCTCTCTCCGCCAGTCAATACCTCGCTTGGAGCGTAATGTGAACTCTTGATTGTGATACATGTTTGTGTGTGAGGGCGAAGGAGTTTATTAGAGACAGTCGGCTGATCGTTGAAGTTCAGTATTGAGTTTGTGTAGTGTTGCAATCAACAGCTCTCCTGGCCTGATGAAGAGGATAATGGAGAGTTTTGTCTCCGAGAGGGGCTGACGAGGAGGGGATCAATGTGGAGTTGAGAGACATATTGAGTAGTTATTGATTCCACTTTACTTACTATTCACAACAGAGAATCGCTCTTGAAATAAAAAATGAGTCTTCTAATCCGCCATTGTTGTTGTTTAAGGGTGACTGATAAGGCTTGGATCTTATGAATACAAATTCTGATTTAAATTTATTTTTATTTTTTAAAAATCTTATTTGTCAATAACACACTTGTTCTGTGCAAACTGCTGCTTGGAAGGCCAATCTATCACCAGCTGAGAGCTTCCAATCTATCAACAGCTTCCAATACAGCTGAGAGCTTCCAATCTATCAACAGCTGTACACTCTACTGAACTGAATTTGTTACAAGCTGAACAATTGTGTACATGTATATTTTATATTTTTTTGGGAGCATGTTTATTCGCATATTTTTATATTAAAAAAAATTCATTTGTCCACCACTTTGTGTAGGACCAGAGAGATACTTCAATTATTAAGCAAGAAACAATACATGTTTTTAAACAAAATTGCTTGCATTAACTCATGCAGAACAAAAAGTTAATTAACTTAGGTGTATGTAGTCATGTGTGATGTTCCATCTCAGATATGTTATATTACTTTATGTAAATGGAACTACGGTTGCTGAAGATAATATTGGTGCAGGCATGCATGAAGTACACCGCTCAGTTTCCATCTGAATAATTTGCTTATTGATAATGTCATGTAGGCAGGAATTCCAATTTCAATACATATGTATAACATGTACACTAGAAACTCATTTTGTTTCAGCAATTTAAAAATTTGCCTTTTGAAATGTGTATAACAAATAGTTGACATTTCAATGATGCCATTCCAAAAATTTAAACTATGTTGAATTGTTTGAAAATTGGAAAACTTAAAAGACTGAGGACATTTTACAATTTGTTTTTCTTTTGCATAGACAACTCCTTCAACAGATTTCATTGAAAAACATGGATATTAGATCGGGTTGGGTACCACGAAAATTCTATAACCGCGGTATACATAATATTTTTTTCCAAGTACCAGAGTATTTACCATGATATACCGTGCTTGAAATGAATAGAATCAGGTTATGTATAATATAGAGGTTAAATTGTTCAGATGTCTTCTTATTCAGAATTCAGAATAATAAAATACCAAAGATGAAGAATTAAAAAGTAGATAAAATCATAATCATTTCAAGTTTTTCTTAAGGATTATCAACATGCAACCAATAAGTTAGCAAATTGCAGACACTTTCATTAGAGATGTATTACATTCAAATTACATCAGATAAAAACAGTTTAAAGAATAGTAAGATATTAAATTTTTCTGACAAATATCATTCTGAAAAAGATAATGTTTTTTAATGAAAAAAACCCCCAAAAACTCTCCAACGTACCATGATACGTACCACTTCATTGAAAACCACGGTTAACCGGTATACTGGTAAATCTACCCATCTCTAATATTAGAATCCTTGTCGAAACATCTTCTATACAAAGAACTTGTCTGAGGGTGTTTTCCACGGGGGTGATGGTGACTGCAACGAGGAAGTTATTCGTTTCCGTTGGATGGTCACCCCCGTGATTCATCTGTACAAAATAAAGGAATTGTTTATTTATAAAATGTTCTAAATTCTCATCATTTCAACTTCAAGAATGCCAGTTACAGAAAACAAACTCTTCTCCTTCTGTGTACCAAGAAGCTGGTCACTTGGACAAGTGCAATTTTTAAGGTTCTATAACAAGAGAAAGTGTATCAACAGCAAACAATGGGGACAAGCTAATTATCTGTGCCCAGGTCTGCTTATAATCATGCTAATTTGTGGAATATCTCTGCTGATATTGATAGAGAAAAACATTAATTCTTTCAGAGGTATTTAGGGAGGCATCAAATAAAGACAAATCTTCATGGATTTCAACTTCTTTATATGTGAGTGACATTTGATGGTTTGTGTAGTTTTTATACCGATTTCCAAGTATTTTTTAAAATCCATGAAGACTATATCCTTATTTAGATATTTACATTGACCTTTAACAACCTGTTGTGGATCTATTTCCTATCGGGTTTCAATTGTACAACCAATTTGTTCTTTATTTAGATTTAATATTGCAGTTACTATTTTGATGAAATGATGTATGAATAGTTTTAGTGCAATTCTATGTTTAAATTAGAAACAAAGATCTGAATATCGCATATCTGCTTCTAAACACTTACTGGATATCTCACTTTAAAATGAAAACAGATATAACCTTTAAGAAGAAAAAAACCCTTTGAAAATGAAGTATATTCCATCAATCAAAATATTATTAATGAATGATAGATTCATGTCGTCAGTTTACTCGGAGTCATGCAAATAGTCTAGATTTTGCATTGAACAAGATAATCTACCAGAATATATAAATGTATATGATATGGCCTCGCCTATTTTGATAAATAAAATCATTTGCACGGATGAGTGGTATTTCAGTTCATCAGAATGTGCCTTTTCTGTCACACATAATGATAAGTGAAATATTTTGAATAAAATGGAAATTGATATTGAAAACAGGGCACATCATAGCACTTACATTACTGTTGTGCATTAATCTAAATAAAGGGAAATATGACTCCTTTTATTGTCATCTAGACACAATATAACCATCTCGTTTCCTGGTTTCGTTATGTCAAACAAAAGTATGATGAATTATCTAACAGATCAGACGGTAAAGAAGGCAATATGCATAATAATGTTACAGCTGATACAGGAATTGTGGGTAATCGGAGAGTGGTATTGATGACTCGTTAACAGTGTGAAGGATACTACCGCTTGTTTGCTATAATCATCTCATGAATACCTGATACCAGTCCGTATTTCATTATCGTTACACAGATTAATGTGTCATGCTTCATCGAGGATCGAATAACAAACCCGTCAATAAACCGTGTGATTGAATCACTTTGTTTCATGCTGGACAATGAAATGTTATCATTTTGATGAAAGAAAAATTTATGAGATCATTTTCACTATTTTATATCATTTCCATAATATGATGCAAAATTTCTATGAAGATTTGAATTTTTAGCTCATCAGGCCTGAAAGGCCCGATGGGCTTATGGCATGGCATGGCGTCCGTCCGTCCGTCCGTAAACTCCTCTCATTTCTTCTTCTCCAGAACTACTGGGTCTAGGGAGCTGAAATTTTGTATACAGACTCCTTGGGCAATGGGGATTCTTAATTGTAGATTTGGTGATCCAGTCACCCCAAATAAGGGCCTCACAGGCCATAACCTAAAATCCTATTTTCATCTTCTTCTCCAGAACGAAAAGACCTAGAAGACTGAAATGTTGTGTACAGACTCTTTAGCCAATGGAGATTCTAAATTGTAGATTTGGTGACCCTGTGGCCCCAAATAAGAGCCTCACAGGCCATGACCTAACATCCTATTTTAATCTTCTTCTCCAGAACGAAGAGACCAAGAAGGCTGTAATATTGCGTGCAGAGTCTTTCACCAATGTAGATTCTAAATTGTAGATTTGGTGACCCTATGGCCCCAAATAAGGGCCTCACAGGCCATGACCTAAAATCCTGTTTTCATCTTTTTCTCCAGAACAAAAAGACCTAGAAACTTTTAATATTGTGTGCAAACTCTTTAGCCAATGGGGATTCTAACTTGTAAATTTGGTGACTCTGTGACCCCAAATATGGGCCACAGCCTAAAAAATCTTTGAAATTGTTTTTTGAAATGATATTGTATGGCACTTCAATCACTATTTAGTTTATCCCTACCTCAGGGAGAGTCATCTCATCTTTTAGATATGAGAGTCCTACTTGGGTTTGAGAAATGCAGAATTGAGAAAAAAAGTAACTGTGCAGTTAATCTTATTCAGTAGGAATGTAAAATATATGTCAAAGATCAAATCTCCATTATGGACATGTTTGTCAAATTATTGTAATCAATGTGAAATGAGAACTATTGAATAGCTTTTGAACTGAATATTGTTGATATTATAAAAAAAAAGGCCCTCACAGGTCAAAACATAAAAATCTATTTTCATCTTCTTCTCCAGAACAAACTAGAAGGAATATTGCGTTCAGAATGTTTAGATGTTTGGATGAAAAGGCTTAGAACCGTTAAATTTGTGCAGAGATTATTCAGCCAAGGTGATTCTAAAATGTACTATGTACCAGGAGATTCAACACATTGCCTGTTCTCTCTCTAAGCCTTATACAGTTAGATCAGTGCTGCCAGTGTTTAGTGCAAGGCAGAGGCTATTACATAATTTGGCTGTAAAATCACAGCTGGCTTGTAACCAGAGCCAAGGGGTCAGCATATTGCATAATCTCCTGTGTGTTGACCTTGCTGAGTCCTCTCCCTCAATCAAGACAAAGATTTGTCAGGGCTAGGGATTGTGCATTATATTGAGACAATATATTTATGTCTTCATCATCAAACAATATAAACCCTGATGAGCTACAGAGCCCATGGCTCTATTTTTTATATCAACATTTAATAATTTTATAAATATGGTATAGTATAAAATTTATGAAACTAATAATTTTGAAAGTATCGTAAACTGTCCTTATTCCTACACATCAGGAAACATCAGATGAAAATAAAGGTGATTAGTAGCCATACGTTGTATAATGTATTTTCCCTTGTCCTTTATATATTACATGTTTGACTTTAAATTCTTAAATAAATTTGACAAATGAAGGGATGTTAACATTTATAACATGACTAAAGATATGTAATGCTTGACATCCTGTTTAACTAATAACAGACTATGTTGCATTCGTATATAGGTTTTGTACAGCATACATGGGGAAGACGACAATGTCTACCAAACAGTTGATACATGAGGAAGTAAAATTGTCATACAGATACACATCGAGAATATCTTTTGGAACCATATGTGCATGATTTCCCACTTTTGTTGTCAACAGACAATTTTATAGCGATTTAAATTCCATCTATTCTGCCCCCAAACACAACTAACCTATACATATAACCTTGAAATGTTTATCATTACTGTACTACAGTATAGCTGTTTTAATGAGTCACATGTTGAATGGTTGCTGTAATTAAAAAAAGAATTTAAAAAAGAATTATATCAATACAGTGGTTTCAAAATTTTCATTTGGTTATAGTCAAATAGTGTTTTCAATTATCAACTTTCGTTAGGCCAAGCAATTAAGATCTCATATAGGGAATTTGTCTCCCTTTTGTGCTTGGTATCCCTTACATTACACTTACATTTTACTTTCACCATTTAGCATTACAAAGTTCACAAATGGAAATTATTGACAAGAGTACCTTCCCAGAAGAGGCCAGAAAAACATTTCTAAGACCTCTCAGCCCTCTGTACTTTTGTTCAGTGTTAATCCCCAGCCTGCTGACGCTGGACTATTTTGGATAAGAAAATCTTTACAGAAACCTATTATTTAATTTTCCTTTTGTAACCCAGTTTTATTACCCCGCGCGCGAAGCGGGGGATATAGTATTCAGCTGTGTCCGTCCGTATGAAATGGAATACCTCAGTACTGTTCACTGGATTCTTTTCATATTTTGCATATTTGTTCATTATAGGGAGAGTAATGTTCCTACAGATGTTTGTGACCTTCATTTCAAGGTCACAACGAGACTTTGTCATTTTACCCTTGTCAGGGGGATATCTCAAGAACCATTCACTAGATTCTCTTCATATCTTACACATAGCTTCTTCAAGGAAAGAAAAAGGGCTGATTCGATTTTGGTGACCATGACATTATTCTCAAGGTCACAGCAGAACATTGAATTTTTCTACATGTTAATGTAGATGTAAAGCTTGTCAGCAGGATATCTCAAGAACCATTCGCTTGAATTTCATCATATCTTACACTAGGCACCTTCCAGTGAAGACAAAGGGCTAATTATATATTTTTTAACCTTGACATTATTCTCAAGGTCACAGCAGAACTTTGAGTTTGTCGACATGTTAAGCTTGTCAGGGGAATCGTTATCCGAGAACTGTTCATTGGATTCTCATCACATCTTACACCAGTGATTCTTTAGCGGAAAATTCAGGGTCCAGTCAAATTGCTGATTTTGACATTATTTTTCAATTTTGAAGTATTAATTTGCGGCGGGAATCATGTCACCTAAGTGATAACTACTTGTTTTCTCTTAAAAACCTCAAGGGATGTCACTCTATTGTCTCACCAGAGTCGCCTCTTCCGACTAAACCTCCACTGTCAGTCAAAATACCAAGTTGTAAATAGTCTGCATCAGCTAATTCAGTTTTCAGTTGTCAATATTAGCACATCCTATGTTTAGGTGCTGTAACACGCTGTCCTTACTGAAATAAAGTGCTCTCAAGAAAATGTAGATAAGTGTAAACTATGGCTAAATATTACCCCTGAATCAATAAAAACAGTTCTAAAATGATGCAGGTCCATTTCCAGTCGAGCGGCCATTTTAAGGTGTTCACTTTAAAATGGCTGCACAGATGTAGTTCAAGTGATCTGACTGATGAAGCGTTACCTAAACACTCAGAGTCAACTTTTAAATATGGTACAATGATGGAATGGTCAACCATATTGCAGGTGACCTACAAATCTATCTCTCACACTGAAGAGTTCTAGTGTATGTCGCACCATTTTCAATATGGAAAACCGTTTTCTATGGATACGGCTTATTTGGTAGTGTAATGAGATGTTAACTCTCTAATGTAACAATATATTGTATTAACTTTAATAATAAACGACAAATTTTAGGAATAATATTTTGTCACAAACGTGCTACAGCGCCTTAAACCTTTGAGGTTAATTTACAAAGTATTGGGTATGTATGGTTTCACCACCTATGCATAGTAATAATAATCGTCTCACATGCTAGGTAAAACTGATATCATGACATATCATATGGCCACAGTGACCACAATACACAGCTCTACCTGATTGTGGAGTAATGGATATAAGATAATGAGGAAGTAAGCAAGTGTTTATGTTTCAGGGACATCCACTCAGCCACAGGGAAGTTTGGCAGGGCTGTTCTCCAGTTCACACCAGCCAGGTCAGTTTCACCTTTAACTCCACATACTCAAAGTCAAATCTGGCTCACATCAAACAGCTAAAACAATGCTGTGTCACATTTTTGTTTTGTTATCTTATGTGCTTTCAGGTTATATAAACTTGTTTACTTTTACTTTTGTATCTATATCTATATCTATCTGTTCTTTATCTAAAGCCTATATTTTATTTTGGGGGGAAAAAAACCCTTCAATCCAATGTGATTGTAAATTTGATTCATGCTCCAATTCCATCATTGATAAGGATACAAGAAAATAAATACAAAATGATTTTATATTTTATGTACTTCATAGATTGCCCTTTGTACACACAGTCATAAATGTAATCACTTCTTCTAATTCCTTTGTAAATCCTATACTTATAGTGAAACCTTTTAAATCTTTCCCCATTTCTTCCTAAGGAAAATAAATGAGTCCTCTATCTGGCTCTGTTCAAGAAACGTTTATCTATAAAGTATTTTTGTTGAGGCTAATATAAACAGTTGGATAAGCTTTGAGATGGGATGGTAAAAACACATACACTGATAATGCAAGCTAGGAGAATCAGACTTCAACACATGTGCAGCTCTAATGAGGGGCATAAACTGTATACATTAAACCAGAAACATGTACCAGACAGTGAGAGCAAGTTTATTCAGTACAGGGAATGAGAAATAAATATCCCTGCAAGTGTGAGAGGGGTGGGCTGTGAGCCTGCATAAAATGAGAAATGGTTTATTGTGTGTACATTGGAGAATCTGGGCCTTCTTTCACAATGCACTAAGGTGGTCATAAGTCACAGATACCTTAAGTTTAATGTTAAAATGATAGAGAGTTAATGTTAAACTTAGTAAAGATTGCTGTTTAAGCTGAGCCCCTGTCTTCCACAAAAACAGAACTCATTAACCTCCCACCTGCTGAATCAGCCAGAGTGTGCATGTGCTTTGTGAGGTTGGTAACCTACTGCAGGGGGAGGTGAAGGGATATTTTGATATTTTTGGTCTGATGGTTTTTGGGTACCTTGCAGCTGGGAAACAAAGTTTTGACAACGGTACTGTTTTGCAGTTAAACAGCTGATCCAGTTTCAAACGTATCACTTTTTGTCCCTTCTCAAATGCCGGTATACTTTTCCCATCCCATTGCCAATCCGTGATTCAGCCTGCAGTAAAACATGGCACAGTGGCGTTTTGGAGCTCACAAATTTGATACGTATGAGTACGCTTCAGACATCCTCCAGAGAAAATACACCCGCGTTTTGTAAGCCACAACAATGATACGTCTGACACCACTTTGGACGTCGAAAGGCTTCTTTATCATTTGATAACTATGCCCTTTGGTAACTGTATGCAGGATATTATTTGATGCACATCCATATGTAAAATACTTTCCCCTGCTACAGCTGGACCCATGTGCGATGGCTGGACCCCAACTCAACCTACATGCGTATCATAGCAGTGTGGATCCTCATTGTCTTCTGGCAGGTACGACTCACTGCTTGGCGCAACTTTGATCTTACTCTATTCACCCTGTAAATTTCTTGTAAACCTGTTAATCTGTAATAAAATATACAAACTATTGTGCATGAATAACTAACATAAAATTAGAATGCATTGAATTTTATTTTGAGGAATTGATGCTATTGGTTACAATATTTCCCAAGTGGCGATAAATAATAACTCACTAGTGTTTTGAGGGTTGAAGATGAAGTCTTTCGTTCAATCATTGATTAAACTTTATCATGTGACGTTTTCACAGTGTGACTAGTGTACCTTTTTGTAGGGCTTGAGAATTGAAAATGGTAACTTTTGCTCTATGATAGCAACATTTATATTTTATTTCCTAATGTCCTTTTAATTGACAAAACGATACTTTCATCCTGACTATTTTTCAAGCTTATTTCACTCTCTGATGCAATGTATCATGATCGAAGTACTGTTTGATTTGATTTCAGATATCTGAGTTGAACACATTTTTCCTCAAGCACATACTGTGGGTTCCTCCCTCGCACATCCTCAACGTTATCCGTCTGGCCTTGATATGTGCTATATCAGCACCTTCTATTAGGTGAGTCTTGCATCACTTCTTTACATGACATTATATACCATGTCAATCTACTATAGGGGCGGGATAGCGCAGTGGTTAGCGCGTTTGGCTTCGGATCAAGAGGTTTGGGGTTCGAATCCCGCCAGGGGCACGGCAACTTTGTCTGCAGTAGAGAACTGTTCTACACGCAGTAAGGTTTGGGTGCAATGCTACACTGAATTTCAGAGTAGTTCCACCCATGGTTCGCTAGTTCCAGCTGATGCTCGCAGGTTTCACCGCAATGCATAGCCACATGCCATTGCGGGCTTTCTCCCTGCCGTAATACTAGCAGCCGCGATATAAGTGAAATACTATTGAAAGCGGCGTTAAACCCCAACTCGCCTCACCTCACCATGTCAATCTACTATAACTAAGATAGTATTAAGTGATCGTTTGTTTAAATCACATTGTGTTGATATGATAATAGTCAGTGGTTCACAGTCAGTGAAGGTTACTACCACTGGGCCAGAATCATTGAATCATTTGACACTTCCTTGTCCATCAGTATTATTGAATTCATTCTTTCGCCATTGCAAAGCGTCACAAATGATGAATATTGGCCAATATTTCCCTATTGTGGTATCTCCTAGGAAGATATAGTTAAAATCTGTAGGGGGTGGGATAGTGCAATGGTAAGCACATTCGTCTTCGGAACACGGTGGTTCCAGGGGCTCTGTAACTTTGTCTGCTATTCTACATGCACACAATTGTGTTGCAGGTTTTCACCCTGCAATTTTATTAACAGCTGTGAATAGGTGAAATACTCTTTAAAGTGGTGTTAAAGCCTATATACTTCACTTTAAAATCTGGGTATTGCTTATGAGCAGATTAGATTGTGATTGAGCTTGTTTTCATGCATTAAAATCAATTAATGTAGTTGATTAGCTGATTTGGAGATCTAGAAATAAATTTTTATATAAGTATATATACTTCACATAGTCTCTTGTTAAATCATTTTAATCCGATAGTAATTCGTTAATAACCATGATTCATCTGAGATCGTTTTATATTGTTCTATAATATATATATTAAGTTTTAAACATGTACTAATACCGATTAAATTAGCATGTTTATCACCTTTAATTAACTGCATACATTATAAAAGATCTTATTAAATATTTTATACATCATAAACAGAATATGATAGTCAATTTGTCCTGCACATGTCTCCACATTCTTGACAAGTTTTATATTCAAAATCTGCTATAAATCTTCAATCAACATTACATAAATTTTACATTGCAGATTGATACAAGGTAAAATCAATTCAAAGTGACTAATTCCTTATTTTGTGTATATTGTCATTAATGAATGTCTTCAATGTTTTTCCACAGGCAATATTATGTGTATGTGACAGATACTCGATGTAAGAGAGTTGGAACCCAATGTTGGATTTACTGGTATGTAATAACGCTGTTATCTTAATTATAAACCAGATATGTTTTGTATAATTTCAATTTCAAGTTTGAGTAATGTCATTATCATTGATTTATGGTTTCATATACATGTAGCATAACCTCTTTCTATAGCAAAGTTTGGAAACATTGTATCTGCAAAATAAATCCCAAAACTTATCAAATGTATGTTACACGTCTTTCATATCTTGTCAGAAAAAAAGTTTTCGTTTGTCTTCCAGCTGTCTTGAATTGCATTTCTATAAATGTCAATATATATAATTATGCTCTTGTAGCACAAAGGTGGTTTATGATAATAGACAATTCATTGAATTTACTTGTAATTGTTATTTGGTAACTTAGGAGGGAGTATATTCTATCGTATAAGGGAAAACCAGTATCGTAACTGAATGTTTTCTCAGCTTGACATCACACTCAGATTCTAGACTCCAGTCATAATGATAACCCTGCTGCACAGAATCTCAGAGACTATAGTGACTTTACCACTTTCAAATCCCAGCTCAAAACACTTTTGTTTTGAGAGGCTATATCCAACAGTGACTGATACATTCCTTCATTCATTCTTTGTGCACTTTGAGCATGGTCTTCATGGATAATAGCGCGTTATAAATATGTGATGATGATGATGATGATGATGATGATGATGATGATGATGATGATGATGAATTAAAACTGGTGCTTGTTTCAGTGCTGTGACATTAACAGAAGGCATTGTGTGTGTGAAGTTCGGGTCGGACCTGTTCAAGCAGACCGACTACCTGTATGTCATCACCTGGCTCAGCGTACAGGTGAGGTCACCCGTCACAGTTTCTAGCGCAATGTTCTTCACCTGTGTCTTGTTTTCAATTTCAGTCGCTTCAATCCAAGATGTTACTTGTTTTCTCGTGTTGTGCTGTGCAACAATCATTGAGCTACACTACATTGATAGTTTACTAAAAGTGTCCATTGACCATTGTCTACACATATGCAACACTTTCTTGAATCAAATCAGTTTTGAAGATTCAAGCATCAGCCAAACTTTACCTGTTCTTTGTACAGGAGCTAAGCTGTTTACAAATATAATTATCAAACCCTTGCTCATCCACTCAAATTAGTATAAAAGGAGTTGTATGACAGTAAGTCTACTATTTCAAAGTGGAATGTTGATAGATTTGATTTATTCATTCCCATGTTTATCAGATGGTGAGCAGTTTCGTGTGCATCTTCGTGTGTGCGTTGTGGGGCAAGAACAAGTGGCTGGTGAGTACATCATCACTTTGATTGAAATTTCTATTGGATTCAGTTTTATTAATTTCAGGAATAACACGAGAATCTAGATTTTCAGAAACATTCTTAGATTGGATATTTTATGACAGCTTCATACAATTTGCATGATAACAAAAGCACAATGATATTTATATGATCTTGGCATGACGTGAATTAAATATATTACTGGAGAAAAAAGAATAAATGCTTAATAAATAATATCTTTTCATGATTAAATACTGATGATTTTTAAATATTTATTTTATGATAATTCTGTTCACTGTATGTAATCACTCATATTTTTTGTTTTGATAGACTTTAAGAACTGTCTGACATACAAAGTTCATTTCATTGACTAAATATGAAGTTATTATTTCAATAAAATATTATGATATATAGAGGATGCTGAACAACCTTCCATTGAATACCATCTTTATTAAACAAGCGAAGTGTGCTTAATTTATGAGTTAATAAAAAAGTTTAGTATTCTGTTCATTACTTGCCCAAATTGTGAAATTGCCTATAGTGTGCTGATGGTTTCAGTGAGTCATGTACCATTGTGATAACGGTACGACCAGTTTGACGTAACAACTTAACATTCTTGTGACATCATACTCACAGCAGAGTACACTAGTCTAATATTGCCGTATAAATATTATAATAATGTGACTTATGAGGTAGACTTTTCAAAATGTTCTAACCAACTCTCAGTTATATCACAATACAGTGAGACCTTGTTAACCAGACCCCTTATATCCAGAAACCCAGCCATCCCCATGGTAGTATTGCAAATCTGCTCTATGCATTTATATGCAAATGATGATTCGCATGTCTTGCTATCCAGACGATTACAAATTAATCAAATTGTGTGGATAAACAGGGTCCGACTGTACACAGTTTTTATTTTCTGATTCAACTTACCCTACCCATTTACTGTTTCCTCTCCAGACAACAGAAGAACATGAAGAACTACAAAGACAGAAACTTCAGGCCAGTCAGAAATCATCCAGTAAGAAGAAGCAGAACCAGAACGGAAAGAGCTTAACAGAGTTTAATGGGAAAGAGAGCGTGAAAACAAATGGGTACAAACTGAGAAACAGACACTCCAAGTTGATAGCTAACGGAGGTCTATGATAGATCTTGTTGTAGTGTGGTTTCTGTTTTAGCACAAAGTGTTTTCCTCTTGTTTTACACCAAAGACACCACTGTATTCCATACGCATGTTACTGTGGACTTTTCAGTTTATGGTATTTTAGTTGTGTTGTTTGATATGAGTTTATTTCCCTTTTGTGGAAGTACCTTTTTCTTACAATTAAAGTTTTAAAGAGGCCGTAGTACGTTTTTTAATGGAATTAACTAGATCTCACAAAATGGAACAGAAATATTACCATTTTGCAGAATAATCCTCCTCAATAGAGTTCTTAAATGAATGCAAAGCGGATCAATTTCTCATCCTTGATTTATAAAAGGGTTTCACACTAAAATGGCCGCTAGCAGTTTTCCTTTTATATGTAATACCGTTTTCTGACTACTGATAATTGGGTCATGTAATAGGCTGTTTAACCTCATGAGTGAAAATATACTGTATACATGTTTATTATAAATGGAAAATTTGAACAGATAGAACTAAAAAATGTGCTACAGTGCCTTTAAGACAATATAATAGATATGAAAAAGGAAAACATGAAACTTGCTTTCTGATACTCAACAAAAAGGCTAAGGACTACTTCATTATATACAGTGTTGAAGTTTTTAACAGTTCATATTTTGATCTATATGATACTTTAATGTTTTGTATATAAATTGGGGATGGTATATGGTAAATTTAGTATATGAAAAAAGAAATAGTTTTGTAATCAGATAAAAGGACAGTCATATCCTTATTAGTTTATTGTTAGTAGTTTCTTTGCCATTTGAGATTCAAGATGAAATATGTCACTAAAAAATTATAATATTTGTTCCCCTAAAATCTGATCTCTTGGGTTTCTCTTTACTAAATTTAATTTTTCATTGAGTCTACAAACTATTTAAGTTTGTGTCTGGCCAGTACAGTTCATCAAAATCATATTGTTGTATCATTATCATCTTAAGCCGTGCTGTGTTGAAACTTTGAAAAGAATTGAAAATACACAAATTTATGTATATGAATTTTGTTGGTATTTCAAACAAATTGGAACAATTTTTTTATGTTAAATCTGTTACTTCTTATGTTATGGATTTAAAAATACTTACAATCTTTCTCACTTTCAAATTACTTAATTATTTTTTATTAATGACATATGCTGGATCATATGAGTACATCCTCTAATGTTTGACAATGATGACCAACTTTGTACGTACACAGTTGATATATACCCGGTATTAAACATCATATTCAGATTCCTATTTCTGCATATTCAATTCCTTATTATTTTTGTTTTATGAAGATAATGAGCATTTTCTCACTCAAAATAATGCACCAAATTTCATGTCTATAAATGGCCTTAATGTCTCATGTCATGGTACAATAAGATAAGAATTTACACAAATGCATTTCAAGAATATCTGATGTCAAACACAGGGGTGTTCTTTGTACAGCAATAACTGAAGGATATTGTACCACATAATCCTAAGATTTCACAAGAAGCTTGATTGCCAAGGGGAAATAATCCTTGCTTGACAATCAGAACTTGATTCATTCTATGGGCATGTATATACATGTCCTTTGTACATGCGAATTTGGTGCCATATTTTTTTCTACAGTGTGCCACAATTTCAGTATTAGTTTTTAGTTTAATTGCTTTGTGGTAATTTGTTTGTGATGCAGCCTTGTGTTGTAGTGATTTTGAACTTTTCGTTGTACATACAATATGTTGGTTTCTGTGCCATTCTCATGCTGTGTTAGATTCTTTTGTGAGATTTTACTTTCTAGCATTGTCAATTTGGAACAAGATCCATGTTTGTGTTCATACATAAGTTGGTACAGTTTTATCAGAAATTGATTTAATATCTTTGAAAAACAATATCTCTTATTGTCTATGATGAAGAAATTAAGTCTCAATGCATATTGGGATACGAGTTTAAAAGCAAGAACAATGTCATTTGATCAAACTATTGTAGTTTTATAAAAAAAACACCCCAGAAACAACAAATATACATCAATATGCATTAATCATTCATCACCTTATTTTGAAAATGAAGATTTTTTTCTAGTGACTTTGTTTCTAATATATGCATGGAATCCAACTAATTGCCAACAAAAAGTAATACTTTCTGTATTCATAAAAAAAACAACTTCCGGGTTCGTCTTTTGGGTCAAATATGAAGTGTCAGACTGGTAAAAATTTGAATCGGCAACCCTTGCATGGATGTATAGAAATGAAAGACCTAATGAAAAGTTCAAACATAGGCTTGTATGTTTGGTTTAGTTCTTTAGTTTATCTTGTAGTTTCAACCAGTGTACAACTATTGAGTCAGGAGAGTTGATATTGATAACCAAGATGTTTATTGTTTATTTTGACTGATATACAGTTTATCATCTAGTCATATAGTGCTTTTGTTAATCCTGATATTGAATGTTGTAACAGTGGAACCTCAAATCATGCTACAATTTGTGAATTATGTTTGATATTTTTATGTTTTCATAAGTTGAATGTGTTGTATGCCTGTTTTTGTATTGCGTTCTTGATGTTGCTTATCCTTGATTTTTTGTACAAAACATTGTGAATTAAATTTCAGATCTAACTAATAATCCATTTTGCACTAATCTCATATTCTTATGACTTCCATGAAGTAATGCGTTGTTCATGTTCACTGATGTTGACTCAAGTGTTTTGGGTGTTGCAGTACACAATTGTTGTCTCTTTGCAAAAGCTGGAGTGTGCTGTGCTTCACGTTATGATTTAACTGTGACCATTCTTGCTTTCAGAAACCAAAAAAGCAAATCAGTCAAGTCCTAGAAGGCTGCTACTTGCTGTTGCTGCTGTGTCCCGTGAAGCTTAGCTCAACACTCACAAGTCGCAATGAGCTGCCTGCATGCATTGTCGCCTGTGGCGCTGTTTCACTTCACTGCATTCTCATTCAAAACATTCTTTTAATTTCTCCCTTTCAAATCTTAGAGGCATATTCCTTTCGGATATATTACTTTGGCCATTTAAGCATTTTATTGCAGTTTTTGTTTCTAAGAAACATATGATATTATATGATTTTAAAGGGAAACTGATTTGACCGTGTTAAAATCATCAACTTTCTTACCATCAACTCAAATTTCTTAAATTTTATATTTGTCTGACCAATATTACAGTATTTGACCCACACAAGATGTGTCTAATTTGGCAAATAATCCTATGATATGATTTGAATGAGATTGCATTGATCTGCTTACTGCAGCTATTGTGTTTAACTTAAGCTCATAAGATCCAATCATTACACCCCTTATTTAATATTATTGGGGATAAATAAACCATAGAAACATGGTTATTAAGTTAAGAGATATAATATTCCGAGATAGTAAAATGACTAACATGGATCATTCCCTTGTAATTGAGTCATGATACCTATAAATTAGCCACTCAGAATGGTTATAGCACTTATTTCATGATGCAGTTTCATTCACATAGCTGGTATGATGGAGAACATTATTCTCTAGATTGTAAAACGTCCTTACATAATAAATGTAAGATGATTGATGATAATAGTCTAACTTTCTATTCTAAAATGTCTAGTTGTTTGTATAAAAGGGTTGACAATCCAATGAAACTTTTCTCTTCAAAGAATCAAATGAAGTTGGGAGCTTACAAGGAGCATGTTCACCTCCAGATTCTTTCTTAGATATGAGTCTGGAAACTTCTGTATAAGTAATCTGCTGTATATTACTTTTGATTCTAAGTCACAAAACATGTAATTGATTGTCAACATGATCCATATTATAATAAGAGACTTTTGCAAAGATACCAGATACAACAAAACAGGTAATTGATTATCAAGGCGATCCATATTATCATAAGAGACCTTTGCAAAGAAACCAGCCACCACAATAGTGTTAGACATACATGTCATTTAGATAGTGGACAAATATAACAAGGTTACATTTGGGATAACACTACCTTCAATAGTACAAATTCTTGTATTTTTGTACCACACGACCACTGTCGACGCCCTGTGGTCGTGTGGTAAGATGTTGATACGATCAGTGCTGGCGATAGTTGCCTTACTCTGAGGGCGTGGGTTGGAATCCTGCATGGGAAAAAGTACAAGAATTTGTACTATTGAAGGTAGTGTTATCCCAAATGTAACCTTGTTATATTATTAAGTGTTATCTTAAATGAGTTTTTTTTAAAGCAAAACCAACACTTCATTTTGCAAATTTAGTGTGGAAATTTAGATTGAAATCATAAAACGTTCTCAGTCAAAACCATTTTCATTCACATATTTGATCAATATTATCATTATTTTATGTCTGTTCTATTAGGTATACCATTTACAAGGTTAATATGTTGTTGTTTTTGATGCAAATTACAGAACTAAAATGCATAATGTAGACTGTTTGCCAACATCATAAAATCTTATTGTGTTATGTGGAAATCCATTTCAGATCACTGGGTATGTTTCTACCCTAATATTTTTACTTTTCCATCAATTTCGTGATCTCTCCAATTGTGTTAATAAGTTACATCCCTTTCATTTCCAAAGAAGAGTGTTAAGACAGAAACACAGCTAGTAATCATTTATCGGTTTCTGGGGAAAATGATAGAATCAAAATTACAGTTATTCTTTTTTCATTGGAAAAATTATGTTCTGCACATCAAGTGAAGAGGTTTTAGTTGTATTGAATTAATACCAGTTCATAAGATGAACTTGAACAGTAACCAGCCTGAAAAGTGTTACTTTGACAATTTGAACGGATAATATATAAAAACACCAATCAGCTGATAGGTAAAGGTACCAGTTACAGGTGTTAGACAGAACCTCATTTACAATCTGTTTATAGATGCAACTCAATTCAATAATTTCAGGTTTTTACCTGTATTAATATGTTAATGCATAGTTGTGCTTCTGGTAATAACTTTAAGTGAAATCATATGTAACTTCTTCCATCATGATTGCACCAGTTTGAGACACTTCACATGTTACACAGCAGGACAGTGGCTCGTGTGACATGTTGATTAGGACTGTTCATTACTGTTGTCATTCTGGGAGCTGTACTTGGCAACTAGCCATTTGTCTTTGTGACAGTTATTGTCATTGAACTCCACATGTTTAGTTTCTTTTTAATGTGAGTTGCTTGGATGAAACTAAAATGTTCATAGCAAACTGAGAGAAGAGAAATGACTGAACCAACTTTCTCTAACCTTTTTTGCATTTCAAACATAGGGTTCTATCAGAGTTCCAGTCATTTTGTGCATTTTTGCATCATTAGCAATGAGAAAAACTTAATTTTATTAATTTTTCAACTTTTTGATAATATACCTATATTGATAGAATATCCACAAAGTAACAAACAATTTATCATTAGTCTTATCAACAGTGTCCTGTTTTGCTGTAGCAAAGCTTTCCACACTTGTAGTGTCTGTGAATGACTTCACTTCTCATTGTATTTATTTTTAAATGAATGTATGCTAGTCTTTGTAAAATTGTCAGGCATTATGTTATCAAAGTTTTACCCTCAGTAGTGTGTTTTACCTGGTTTGTGTTATAATCATATATTGATAACTAATAATATGTGTAAACAGGAATGTCCCCAGCGAATTTTTTTCAAAACCAAATAACCCGATTGAACCTTCCCTTAAAGCTTTGTTCTACAACCATTAATTTAAGTTGTGTCACATTGACATTGTATTCAGTATTTATATAATAACTTGTATTAATAAATTAAATAAGTTAACATTCCAAATGTTTCCATAACTGATATATAAGAGAATTGGCTATTTTGTTTATTATAACAGTCAATTCATCAAAATAATTTTCCCTCATCCCATTTTTGTGGCCTGCTTACTTGAACAAATTTGTTACCAGCCAAATTAACGATGTTTTGATGCATGCAACGAAAAAATTAACATTAAAAAAAACAGTGTTAGAATGTACTTAGCAGATCAAAGAGATGTGTGATTTTGTTGACACCGTACACAAGTTCGTACAACTATATTAGTTGTTATTTTCTTCCATATGACTGTATGTGATATTATTTATATCAGGTGTTGTATTCCAGAAGGATGCTAAAGGGTAGATATTGGCATCACTAGTAGATTGTGGAGTTGTGCAGTGTATAGTTCGATGAATATATTACGGTCAACTACTCAATTAACCTTATCTTACATTTGCACGTCACTTACTTTGTAGTGGATGACAGTGTGCTTGTTAATATCACACCATTTTATTCATTTTTGCATTGTATTTATCTGGTCTGAATTCAAGTGCTAAAACAGTGATGACTGAAAGAGTTATAAAACCGATTCTGTAATACCAAATGATGTGGGTAACTTCTCATTCTAGTCATCCAGTGTGATGTGAATATTTCCTTTCATGTTTTTGAAAGGCTTTAGTTTCTACTTTCTTTGCTGATTTTGTCTGAAAACACTTAACAATAACTCATACTTAAGGCATTATTTCTGATATTTGTTTTCATTTACTGTATTTTCCTTATTGTTAATATACATTTGCTTAGTGAGTCAAATATCTGATCATCAGTTGTTAGTGTTCTGTGTTCAGTATCCTCTTGTATGAAATGTTACTGTCAGGTAGTATGTAATTTGTTTAGACCCTCTATGCTTCACTGATATCAGAGGATGATTTGAGACAGGATGTGGTTGTTCTTACTAACTAGAACCTGCAAATACATTTGGGTTATGAAATTACCATGGTGACAATATTATCCCCAAAGTCACCCGTTAGTAATACATGTATCTTGTAAAGATTTTCTCATTACTGTGAAGGTATCTACTAATGGACTCTGTGTATTGGACAAAGCCTTGGAAGCCTGAACTTTTTGAATCTCATCTCTGATTTTGAAGGTTCATGATAGTCCCTAATTATTCTGTTCATGGTGAAGCAAATGACTGAATGACGCAAGGCAATATTTTTCTCTCAAATGCTGTGTTCTCAAAGATACACCCAGTGCCAGTGAAAACATAGTTTCATTTGAGATTGGCTATACTTTGTTACCTTTGGCCAAGGTTAATGCAGGGGGTAGATTTTCAAAGCTCTCTTAGTGCTAAGATAGTCAATGTTAATGTATGGCACTTATGACTATCTTAGCACTAAGAGAGCTTCGAAAATATAGGCCCAGGTTGTTATGTGCATCTATCTTTGTGTTGCGGATCTGAGCCCTCTTGCAAAAGCTTCTGAAACCTAGGGTGTTCATAACTCATTGTTAAAAGTATGGATTTAGGGCACCCTTAGTGTTAAGTTGGCTTTGTGCAAGTAGACTCTGCCTTGCTTGCTTCTGTGTATCTGCATTTAATGAGTTTGCAACTTAGTGGTAATAAGTACTTCTTATAACCCTGAAGTTATGTTACACCAAATACAATTATTAATCAGAATGAGTTGGTCAGTACTGAGTTGTATCATATGTTGTATGTAAGTACACAAAACATTTTTACATGTTCCCTAAATATGGGTCATTGAATTTCTTAATTTTGAATGTGTACATTTGTATTAAAATCATGTAATCATCCAACTCCCCCTGCCAAGCATAACTCGTGTCAGTTTGCTGCATTTTGTGCCATTGCAAAATTACTGGCACAGAAAAGGTGACAACATGCAGCAAGTCTTACAGGGGAAGTTGTTAATCATCAATAAAGAATGTTTTACTTTCAACATCAAATCTCAAAACCAAGTGAATTTTTCTCTTGTCTTTAAGTGTTTTCATGTGTGTATTTCTCACTGTTAGTTCTGTTCCTTAGTATTCCACGTGTGTGAGTGTGTGTGTGTATGTGTGTCAGTATGAGATGTGAGTGCAGGTGTGAAGCATGTGTCTGAGTGTTCTAGCCAGAGTGAACACATGCCAGCATGAGTGTTTCACAATCTAGCATGAAATAAAGTTGAGTTTTACTCTCATTCATTCAGACTTTGTCATTGTTTGTTGTTGACTTAAGTCATTACAACTGATGTGCAAGACACTGATGCTCTTCCTTATACCACTATACAGCTAATGTTAGTAACCATCTTAGCTTTAAGTGGTTTCTAAAATAGATGTGCATATGGTATCAATGGCTAATGATATCCGGTTAGGACGCTCTTCATCAAATAAGTAACTTTGAAATTTTTACCAAAAGTTTAAAACAAACAAAACAAACGTTACCCTCCTGACTTCATGACTAATTTCAGATATGCTTCAGGTCTATGTAAAGCTTATATTGGGACGATATTAGAGTGGTAAAATGTGTATAAATACATTTTGCCAAAAAAATTGGAAAGTGATCTTTGATGCCAGGTTACCTTTCCAATAACCAATCTTAGCCCTGAGATCAATCTTAAACAATGTTAAAATGTGGGCTTACGATTGATCTTAGGGTTAAGATAGGTAAGTGGAATATAATATTAATAGCCCCCAGGTTTTAAAAAAATCAACTTAAAACTTTGTCATAGGTCACCATTTCAAGATCATATTGACAGCCTTCACACGAAGACCAACCCAAATACAAGCTTCCAATCCAACACATTTTGATACTGGCAGAAAGTCAAAGGTTCTGAAAGATTTAGCCCTAACCGTGGAAGAATGTTGATGCTGGTCAGACAGCATGGACTGTCATCCATTATGTCAATGCTGATTGCAGGTAGATCACTAACAGTACCAGTACTGCCAATGTAGTCCAAACAATAGATCACAAGCTAAGGTAAAGGAGGAATGTCATTTTCAAGGTTAATCTCTTTGGCCGATTGGTACGGAATCAGAATCACAAGATTAATGGCACAGAACGATGGTGCCCATTCTTAAAATGACTTTGTCCTTTGCTGTGAGGTTGTTCCATTATCGAATTTAATCACTGAAACCTATCACAAAGTATTGGAATCGCCGTCATTGGTAGTAGAGAGCTGTGCCTTCCTCTTACGAGAGGCAATGAGGTCTTCCTACAGCTGATGTCAGAGAGAGAGATTGGGATAAGTCAAGGAAACGTCATTCAAACGCTTATGTAAATGATTTAAACGATTTAATAATAACAATTTAGGGTGCAATTTCCTTTGGTCAGAACCTTGAATCTGTAGAATATACTTGATCTGGAGAAGTTGTTACAGCTGACCGCCAAAACACCGATTTTAATCCAATTTGGGACGTCAAAGAAATTACCTTGTTTCATCATGTAATGCACGCACCTTTGCTGTCATACGCCCCGTATAGAGTACCAATGTCGGCACAATATTAAAACTGTGGTTTGACATGCGCTCGTCCCGGGTTGAAAGCCAATCAACTTATTGTTGAATGAGGATCAATGAAGATTTAATTAATCACTACCAAGGCCGATAACTCTCCACCAACGTTGCAAGACATTTCGCAGTGTGTTTGGCTTACTTGCCATATGCTTTCATTAATCAGCTGTATTCCCAGTGTACAGATAATGGAACGTTTTCAATTCCTGAGACCATTCATGCCACTGACTTTACAGATCTCTGAAACAATGTGTATGCAGGTGCCACGACCTAAACAAATATTTCCTTGTTCTTCTCAAGTGCGAAAAACCTCAGAAGGCTTGACATCTGAGGATTATAAACCGCAGGTTAGTGACCCTGTTGTTCCAAATAAGGGTCACGGGTCACAACCTAACCTCTTAAGAACCAATGGCTCTAAAGACATGAAATCATGTGTGCAGGCAGCTTTGTCCCAAGTAAGAACCACAGAAGCCACATCCTAAAACATAGTCTCTCCCTCGAAGTCTAAAATATGGATACAGACTCTTAAATGAATGGCATACATACATATGGTAAATTTGGTGAGCATGAACCCTAAATTTTATGGCCATGGATCACTCCATAATAACCTATGTTCGTCTTCTCCAGGACGAAATCCATGTAAGTTGAAATATTAGGAGCAGATTTTTTCGCCAATTGGGAATTTTTAAAGTTGTTGACTCTGGCACACCATTGAAACTTATTTCCTTTTCTCGCGAAACAAAGCTGAGATGTGAAAAGGGTTTTCGGGCGTGATTAGGCCGCCAAAAGTACAATTGACAATCCCATTGGATTAGGCGCCTGTTCACAAACATTTAAGTCTTCAGAGACTGGTTCTTTATTAGAGACGAGGGAGAATTATTATTATAGACGTCATTTTGGAAAGTTTGGTACAAAGTCATCAATATCAAGAACGCTCAAACATGAATTTGGAACAACTGACATTCGCTATTTCAGTTTAAGTTACCAGTTAAGTACTTTAGGTGTGTTGTCACGTCGCACCAAACCTGATCTCACTCCGTTCTTGGAAGCGAGTTCTTTGTCTTCTAAAATTAGAGGGAGTACCAACTTAAAACGGGATTTCCGTACTAAGAACGGTACTGCAGTATGTTGATCCTAATCAAGAACCAATGAGCCCAAGGGGAAGCGAATTCGTTTAAGAAGAAGAATTAACGAAAGAGCCCCCAATATTAAAGGGCAACTTCTTTTCAAGGAATCCATTCAATTACTGTATGCATTAAAAACGGAATGAGAACGTAGTGAAATCAACTGTTTTCGAGGATGTATCTCAAACAAATACATGGTGCTGTTCTTGTGTTATACGCTGTAACAAATTTAACACTGACAATGTATATTGGAGAGACATCACCCAAGTAAATACACCACCCGTATAATCTTATTAACCAGATCATCTTACCTGTATCAGATTGTCATCACAGAGGTGAAAGATCTCATCTATGAAACCCAACACTGATCTCAAGACTTCCACCTACCAGTTGAAAAACAGGTCAATGACTTGACAAACGTCTTTGATAGCCAAAAGTTGATTACGTTGATCTATACGCTGACACTAAAATGCAACTGCAGTTTACAATGGAGAGTGTGTAACAAGTGGACTGTGTACAATGAGGATCCTACGGGACGGTGGTCTGGTGCTGCTGGTGATTGGTCTGCTCCTCCACGTCCTCAGTGTGGTCAGCCCCTACTGGTCCGAGGGGGTCGGGGGTACAGCAGGCTTCTGGCTTGTGTGTGGGGCAGAATCATGTCAACCATTTATCGCACTGGCTGATAATCAGAGTGGTAAGTAACATTGTAATAGTTTACATTATTGTAGATATCAATACAATAGATATCATATTCCATCATGGTTGACATCGGAATTCATTTACCTCACGTTAAATTCTTTCAATTGAAAATATGGTTTCTGTCAATTCTTTGTTTGAAGAGAAAACGAGATATAACGAGGCTAATAAATCCCGATGTTAACATTGGTGGAATAATGTCGCATTTATCAAACCAAATGTTTCAAACATTTATTTAATCATAACGACGAAAGTGATGGTTCAAGGACTAGGGGTTTTGTCAATCTCAACAAGGAGTGGTCAAGGTTACACGATGGAAGTGTTGTTTTGAATACATCAACATCATTCGTGCGAGTTTGAATAGAATCGACTGTCACATGATGAAGACATGGGCCTACATTGAAAAGAATGAGTGAATTTTCAGTAACTATCAGTCATATTGTCATTTGTAGTGTTATAATAATAATATACACCAGTTTATGATAGGTCACATTTACACATCGCATAGAGACACATTTACACCAAAATCATCGATAAGTTGGGCTATGTCTTGTTTGTATTTGCTCAGTTTGTAATCAAATTCGTCTATATTTATAAAACTGGGGGCAGATCGTTTAATCAAAGTGACCCCGAAATGTTGGACACGCTTTTCTCACGGGTATGAGCATTTGTCACCATCCGAACAGTTTATGTACAAAGTTGAAGAGGATCATATCGTGCAGTTATTATTCATGCTCACGTTGACCAATCAACGATTAAGATTCTAATACGAGGTTAGATAAACTAAACAACTAAACAGTGTCTACGTGTACTAAGGGCTGTTTATGAACGAACTAACCTAAGTTTAAAACAATTTCTGGACGGTTAAATAATTACGTTTTCTGTGGGTCAGACTTAAATATGTTATAAAAAATATAAAAATGACTGGATGAATCATCATTTGCTTGATAACGGTGTTAGTATCTACACCGAAACGTCGCATATCTTTGCAATAAAGAAGTTGTAAATCAAGATATTTGTTAATTCTCCTTATTACCAACTTCTAAATGCCTCTTAAAGAAAACTGGATAAAGCGACGTTAAGAACGAAGGAAATTGAGAATATCTCATGTGTAGCTATATATACGCCATGAAGAGAAATATACCCCCCCCCCCCCCCCCCCCCCCACGTTTCATGCGTTTAACGTTGTCAGTAATTAAAAACTATTCAGGAAACTGGTTTTTATTCAAATACTTTGTACGTGTTTATCCAATTTGTCATGTGGTCATTCTACAAGTGATGTTTACAGTATAACAAAAGCAAGATCCATATATACATTTGGAAATAAATTAAAACTTCAAAGTCATAGCTTTGCAGTTCATTATCAAATACTTGTCAGATTGTGTCTCTATCTCTGCTACTTCCTTTTGAGCAAATCTAAATTGCATTAGAAATACTAAAACGAAAACTTGCAAGTCATCAGTTGATAATATGTCTACATATCTATAAATTATTTGAAAAATGATATGTTTACATTTGTATATACCGCAGGTTTCCTGCACGCAGTACAAGGTCTAAGCCTAGGAAGTGCTGTGTTGGCAATCGCGGCTGTTCTTGTAATAATATGGTACTTTTGGAAGAAGAGGATGACGTCACACAGGAGGTTCCCCTATCTACCTGGAGTTCTTACCCTTGTTGCAGGTATTTAGGCTCCGTTCCATAACATCGAGTGCTTATAATCGCTCATTGATCGCTCAATGTAGTGCTCAAGTAGCGATCAAGTAGCGCTCATTCTCTCCTGAACAAAACCATAAAGTTCGCTCGCTTTGCTACGTAGCGCTACATTGAGCAGTCGCGTTCAAAAGAGGTTTAAAAGTAATCGCTAACTGAGCGATTACTTTGAAACCTCTCTTGAACATGGCCCCGTTGTCATGTTGATAACATATGTCATTTGTGTTAGTTTAAAGGTATATTAGTATGCTGTGGGGGTAATATTATGCTAAACGTTATAAATGGTGTTATTTGATCGAGATTAACTGACTATTTTTGGAAATAATCATTTTAACATTTTAGTTCATTCAAACTGTATAAGACAATATAAAGAATAAAGTAGCAATTTATGATCGAAAAATTAACAATGTACTACGACTGGCGCACGCCAATTGGTCGAACGTAATTTTAGAAACTTACCAATAACAGATAAAAAGATAGACGTGAGTTGGTAATATTTAATACATTTAGATCATCTAACTACTGTTTTTATATTTTCGGTTTCTTCACATGAAAAACATTGATCCTGGATATTAGAAAAGTGTGGTATTTAACCTTTAAGATACTTTTGAATTTAAGCTAATTTCGTTAAATTCAACAATGATTGAAGGGAAATGAAGACAAGTGTAATAAAGGTAACCTGTGTACCTTCACATGCTTTTCAAAATAAGTATTCTATGGTTTGGAAATTGTTAATTCAATTCTTCACTCATCCTGTTTGCAGCTTTTGTGGCTGGTCTGACTCTGTTGATATACACGGTAGAGGTGATACCAGACAGCACTGTGCTGGGATGGATCTTCTATCTGGACTGTGGAGCACTCGGGGTTCTGCTGCTGTCTGCCACCCTGCAGCTCTGTGCCGCTTATAAAGAATGGAAGGACACGGAGATGGACAGACTAGAGCACTATTTCAGTTCAAAACTTGAGTTTAATCTCACCGATTGGAGGGCGACACATCTATAACCCACGCAAGGAACCTGTGAATGTGTTCTCTACTTTTGTAAACAAGTAAAGAACTCTGTGAAAGTGTAGTTATATCTATAACTCACGCAATGAACCTATAATGTACAATCTATCTCCAATATTGCCAAGTTTAAAGTTCAAAGCAAACAATGCGGGAATCGAACCAGCAACTCTTCGTTTTGTAGCCCAAGACCTTACCACTAGACCACAGGGGATTGGTGACTATGAAGATTTAATTTTTTAGTGGTATTCAGCTGTACGAGAACGTTGATGATATTTTACGTGCGCTTATTTCACGTGGATCACCTAACTGTAGTTGAAACATTTAGACAATTGCACTTGCATTAGTCTTTTTTTTTTGTATATAAAATAGATAACACCCTCATCCTCGGGCGGTCTAGCAAAGAAAGGCCTTTGCCTACAAATGCCTCATTTTGCTAGAACGCCCTCGTATTCATGTGTTATCCATTACTTACTCAATGGGACTTAGATTTAATTGTGTGCAAGAAATCCTATTTGGAAGGCCTTAAACTGTATAATACTCTGCAGGAAGGGCATTATACTGTACAAGACCCTCCTAGCAGGGTAATATCCGGTGTAAGGCGCTCGAGATAGGATTTGTAAGGCTCTGCTCCCTGTCTCAGTGATGTTCTCCCGAAAAGAAGACTGTGTTCAGAGAGTGTTAAATGGGCCTTGAGGTATATAAGCATCTACAATGTACGCAACAAACTCTATGAATGTGTAGTTCGGAAACGGAAGAGCTTCTTGGACGAGGAAAGATCAACATTGTTTAGACGACATAGCACAGTGCTTGTGTTATCGGTCGTATTTGTGTCAACAGCAACCACCTAGAGCTCTAAGGGAAACTAAATGTTTCATTGTCATCGATAATGCCGACTTAATTCCCCGTATCTTATACATTAGAGAGAAGAATGCAATCTGCATCTTCTGTACACTCTGAAAATGCTTTCAGGTCTTATCAAGATATTTTGTTCACAGAACTTATGTTTCATGTTCATCACATTACTCGTGTTAAAAACCAAGATGCTGAACAATATAGAAAAAGGTTGAACAAAAACATGCCAAACATTGTTTTCATCTGAGTTGTTTACGATCAATTAAACTAGACTGGTCTTTCTTAATTAACTGTAAATATTAAAGGCTTTAAATGTGTTCATTCTTATTACCAGTGTCAGTCAACCAGCTGTCGATTTCGTGCTTTTGGAAGTAACACATCCATTCTTCGGTTCTATGCAACTATGTATTATTTCAATCGTCATCCTAGAAAACGATATGAAGTTAAATATATTTACAATTGCCGTGTTACTGTAATGTCAACACTGAGTATGTGTTTTAAAATAAGAAAGTTACTGTGAATTAAAAATTCTCAATTACGTGTCTTCTGATATCATATATCAACACGAATATAGCGTTGTGAAATCGATAATTTTATGATAGCATAGCATCATGAGAGATATCGTTTGTTATTACTCGCCCGTGTAAGATACTGCAGTGTAATATTTATATGGCAATATTAAACTAGTGTAATACCGCCGCACGTATGACGTCACAATAGTGTGCGGTTATGACGTCATAATGGGAGTAACGTCGTCACAATGACATCGGGCTTGCGGGAATCATAGTTTTCAGAGTCATGTCGGCTATTTTGCTGGATTATTGGTGGGCGAGTAATAAACAAAATACTAAACTTCCTTCTATTTAATACCATTTTTTATTAAACTCGTAAATGATTTAGTATCAAACTCGCTTTCGCTCGTTTTATACAAAATCATTAACTCGTAATAAAAATGGTATTAAATAGAAGGTCGTTTAGTATCCTCTATATCTCACATGAAATGTATCTCCCGTTGAACAAAGTTTTGGGTGATATATAACATATATAGTGGTAGCGGTCAGGACTCACTTTCATGGTTCGAAAGTACTGATTACAGCTAATTACAAATTAATCTCGACAAAATCATCTCGTCAGTCGTCGCCAATCAATGGATTATTTATTATGACATACATACACACACATACACGCATACATACATACATACATACATACATACATACATACATACATACATACATACATACATACATACATATACGGTTTAATTTAATCGTTATGTTAGACATAATTGTATGATTATGTCCCCATTCGACCAAAAGAGTCCTATAATTGTATTCGTTGTATTTGTACCCACTATTTGTTTTGACTTCGTTTGTAACAATTAATTACAAAAATATCCATTCCATTAACAGATCAAATAAATCCGTACTAATCTATGATAACACAACCATTCATACATCAAACTACTTCCTTGATGAAGCAACGGGCTCGAACATAGCTCGCACTGTTGTATATTGACATAGTTCCTCACCCAATCAACCAATGGAATGCAAGGCTGGGTGATATTGACCCTCACCCCGGGGGATACGATGCAGCGTCTATTCAGTCTCCTCTCGCAGTCGGCAGCGTGTACCACTTCAACAGCAACATATAACTTCACGTGAGTATTCGTATTGGTTGCTCAGAGCATGTACCTATATCGTGTCGTTTTCTTTGAGGTAAATCTTCTGGTTAAATATATTTCAAATATATTGATTTCACCAAGAATTTGTGTAAACATAAATTTTTACTAAAAAGGAAAGAGGTTTTAAAAAAAAAAATCTAAATGACGTGAAGATTGATTTTTTTAGTTTAAATTGTATTGCTTTACTGAACTCAGTTTTTAGGCTAAACATATGTTTAATGTTTCCGTGTTTGATTGTACTTAATGGCAAACGCTGTGACTGAGACGTTTTTACAGATTGTCTTTCACGGCTTTTAAAATCGTGTCATTCATAATTGTTCCATTACATGTACAAGTAGATTGTGATTCAATAGGCTGTCATTATATTTTTATTCTTGATAGCTTGTCTCACTGGTTATTCAAGCTTCATGTTTTATAGATATTTCAAATTCGTCTTGGTTGTATTAAACACGGAATTAGTGTTATGAGAGGGATTAATATAAGTGGATTTAATAATTTAATAAAAAACCTTAAACCAGTTTCAATAAACATATTCATATTAAACTAGGATTGACGCGTCAATACTTAGGTCTTCAAGACTGATTGACCTTGGACTTCATGTTTGACTTCAATCCTAATCAATTAATAGGTTTCTCTTCTTTAAGATGAGCTATCAATCATGTCTCTATTTTCAGTAGTTTTCGAACAGAAATTCTCCTGGGAAAATATTCCACTGTATAATTGTCTCTAATCTTCCCTTGCTTTATGACTTTTGAAACTTGTATATCTTAATATTTTATTGTATCGTCATCCCTAGATTATAAACTTTTGTTCCATTAATGTTAATGGTCTATGTATGAAATGAACGATTTCATGTATTTTCTGATATCATTACCCACAAAAAAAATATGTATTGCAGTTATAGGTTTATGATTGACGTATTTGAAAGAGCAAGCCTTGTCAAATTACATTGTGGAGAGCATTTATTCATTAGAGGTAATGTCAAACAACCTTTCACGAGCATATGTTGTCAGAAAAATACCACAAATGTGTCATTGGTATTTATTTTCATGTATTCTGAAATGTTAACATAAACTGACGTCCAAAAGAAACTTTACACTCGTTTTAAATCGATCTAGAACAAATACGACAATCGATGGATGCATGAAATAAAGTGTATTGAAAAGATCAACATCAACATGTCTACAACACAACCACTGGAGATGATGAGCATAAAGTGTCTGGTGATGACATCATTGTTGCTGATATGGTGGTGGGGTCACAAAACAGTATTTTTAAAATTCTAAAAAACGATACTACACACCTACAAAACCTATAAAGTTCATTTATGTGGCGTATTAGTAACGTGTGTGGCCACCCCGTGCCTCAATACACGCATATACCCTTCGACGAATAGAAAACGTCAGTCGTCTGATGACGTCACGTGGTATACGCTGCCATTCTTCTTGAAGTACCACAATCAATTATTGTCTGTTGGCTGGTGGATGTGGTCTCTGTCTAATACGACGATCCATCAGCCCTGTACATGTTGAATCGACTTTCATCAGAAAAGACGATTCTCTGCCAGTCACGACGCTGCCAACGGCGAACAGTTTGGGCCCATCTCAATCTCTGACGAGGATGTTCCACTGTCAACCGCTGTCCCATGTGTGGCCTGTGTGCTCTAAGTCTATAGGCCCTGAGTCTTCTGGCAACTGTCTGTCGGCTGACCACGTGACCAAGGGCATTCCTAGCTGATGACGTCACTGTTAGGAAGCGATTTCGTAAATGCTATGTACGCAAGTGACGTCATCATGGGGGTTGTCATCATTGGGGGTTGTCACCCTCGGTCTTCCCGTCCTTGGCCTGTCCGATGTCTGCCCTGTCTGTAACGTTACATTAGTTATTCACTGCAACGCGAGAACAACCAAACGTTCTTGCAGCATGGGTGTGACTGGCAGCCATTTCCAGCATTCCAAGTTATCGCTCGCGTTCTTCTGGTCTTAGGCATTGCATATCTTTGGTGGTTTTTTTCTGTACCATGAATACGGAATGGGCCGGGATAGCGCAGTGGTTAGCGCGTTCGGCTTCGGATCAAGAGGTCCGGGGTTCGAATCCCGCCAGGGGCACGGCAACTTTGTCTGCAGTAGAGAACTGTTCTACATGCAGTAAGGTTTGGGTGCAATACTACACTGAAATTCAGAGTAGTACCACCCATGGTTCGCTAGTTCCAGCCGCTGCTCGCAGGTTTCACCGCATTGCATAGCCACACGGCGTTGCGGGCTTTCTCCCTGCCATAATACTAGCAGCCGCGATATAAGTGAAGAACTCTTGAAAGCAGCGTTAAACCCCAACTCACTCACTCACACTCCAATGTGGACACCAGACATGTTGTTGGTATCTCTTTAATATCCTTACTGCACGTGCAATATAGGCCACACGTCCTGAACGTGCTTTTCCATTTTTTGCACTTTTACCAAAGAACATGAGGGGTACAAAGGTCATGTTATGCACACAGCAATATTGGGTTCGGGCGATGTATTACCGACTACTTAAGTTCCAAATGATTGTTTAGATTTCGATATTTTCATGTTTTAAAAGTGTCAAGTTTCCTTTGGACGTCAGTTTATTCAACAAATTTCACATATATCACCAAAAAGCCGAACTTATACTAAAAATGCCAACAATTATCACAGAATATTATTTCAATATTTATACACATATAAACGTCAAATGGTCTTCATTACTACCGTATGCCAATATAATATATCGATGCATTGTTCTGTTTATGTTCCCATGGTACAGATCACTACTGAACAAGACAGCGATGTGTGCATGCATGCATCCGTACTGCAATAACCTGATGAGGTCATAGACATCCTTTTGAAATATGACGGCACTGATATAGCAATGTGCATTATGAATAATTTCATTTGTTCCGACCGCCAAGGAAGATTGTCGGATATCCACTCTGATCTAATAAGGTATTAGAATAATTCCTGGAGGCAGTATTGGTTTGCAAGTAATGACGATATTGGTACGTGGAGCAAAACTGTTGTTCTGAACATAGTCGATGTTAATCTTGTGGAATATACACTTACAACTTCAGGCATATGGTTACATTTGTATGTTGATGTTTTACCAATTGGATATATAATTCCGCGTTATTTCTAATAATATGAAAGGACATGATTCATGTACAAATGTATAATGTGTCATGTTAGGACATTGCTGAATTTTTTTTTATGCTCAACATTATCACATAAAATAAAAAAGGTCGGTGTTTTCTTGGTGTCAACTATACACGCGTTCATGAAGTTTAAATACATTCGATTTAGAAACATTGTTATAAAGCGGCATACCAGAGGTTTGTTAATCTACTTGTGTATTCAGTTAAAATATCATATAATTTGGCATGTTGCACTTTTAATGACGGTACAATGAACGTAAATTTACATGAAGTGAGGTGAGTTTTGGTTTAATTAACGCCGATATCAATATTATTTCACATACGCCACGGCTGCTAGTGGTATTGCAGGGAGAAAGCCCGCGACGCTATGCGGCTATGTATTGTGGTGAAACCTGCGAGCATCGGTTGGAACTAATTTACATGATTTTTGCATTAAGATACAGATGTAGGTGAACAAACTTTCGGTATGCAGCTGTAGTTAGAACGACAAGGGGTTAGTTATAGAAATCTCTATATAGGTTCCATAGTCCGTGGTCGGTTCTAATTCTTCCTATACCGACGTCAAATGTTGAGTATGTTCAGTAATCTGATAATTAAAACACATTGTCCATTCATTCGACTTTGAGTGTTCACTAACGCCAAATTCACAAAACCAGTTGGTCACGGTTAGAATAAATCAATATCCATGCATGATGTACACAAGAGAGATCTGTCAGAGTAAAGAATGATTAAACTGGGGGAGTGAGAATCCTGCAGACGCATCCCTCCATCAGCTGTGTTTGTGATAATGGACTAACATGAAATATTCAGATAGGGTGTATTATTGATGACTATTGTCTTAGTGGATGGCAGGTGCGTTGTGATGTGTAAGCTTATCGTATGGAAGCTATCTGTTCAGGGATGAAGTACCAGACACTGGCCATGGCCATGGTGACTGAATTGGCGCTTGGAGGCAATCGACTTGATTGGGGTGGATATCTTATTCATTTTATTCAGTGAAGATACACGATGTGGTTTTGGACAAGAAGTGGGAATCCGCCATTACTTACGTGATAATTCTGTCTAGCTTTGTAGAGTATTGGATACAGTTCAGCCACCTTCAATGGATTCAGTCTATTGTTTGATTGCTGACCAAATTCACGGCTGGATAATCTGAGAGTTTACAGTTAATTTAAGTATAGCTGGGATAAGTTCAAGAACAAGAAAATAAAAAATCAATGTTTATAAATATATTTGAGTGCATTCAACATTACTTGTAAACATCATTCAGAGTAATTTCAACTACATCAGGGTCCGTAATTGTATTGTTTTTGGGCTATTCTGAAATACTCTCCGTGCCTGACCATTGTCGATCGAAAACCCGATGTTACTTGCAGGAATATAATTATTTTACAAGAATTACTGAACATTGTGTTTATCTGGAATCGACAAAATGACCAACAAAACAACCTTAAACGTTAACCTTAACGTTAACTCGTCTTTAACACCACACTTACGCAGCATTAGGGACTCAAGTAGTGCACCGGGGACTTGATTTATTTATCGCTCAACTGTTGATGATGCATTTATGACACTTACAAATATACAAATTCCATAAATGGGCCTTTAGAAAGAGAGTAATATATATTAAACACAGGAAAGCGTGATAAAAAAACGAAAAGGAAAATTTCATTAAATTAAGATGTGTAGATGTGTGTTTTAAAGGGGCAGTAGCACGTTTTTTGCCATTTTATTTTTCAAAGTTTCCATTTGTAATGATAGTTAGTGTCATTTACATTTACTTAAAGGGATATTTCTGTCGCCATATTGGACACGCTATATTGTACCTAATTTTACAACTTTTAAATCAATAAAGACATATACTAATATAATATTCATACAGTAACACGTAACATGCATGTCATAAAACTAATAAACAATTTGCTGTTATGCTGTAGCGAAGTTTTCCCCGATCGCACTGCGATGAATGGCTTCAGTTCTCATTGTTTTTATTTTATACAAACGTGTGCTTGTGTGTATCAAGTTGTGAAATATAAAGTCATCAAAATATCACCTTCATCGGTATCTTTCAATTTGACTGTGTTTTAATCATGTATTTATAATATATATGTGTAAACAGGGATATCCTCTCGAATTTCGTTTCCACAAAAATACCCCGATAGAACCCTCTGTTTAAGAGGGTAAAACATGGCCGTGTTCAAGAGAGGTTTCAAAGTAATCAATTAGCAATTACTTTTAAACCTCTCTTGAACGCAATTGCTCAATGTAGCGCTACGTAGCAAAGCGAGCGAACATTGAGGTTTTGCACCGTGTCGTTCAGGAGAGAATGAGCGCTGCTTGAGCGCTACTTGAGCGCTACTTGAGCGCTACTTGAGCGCTACATTGAGCAATCAATGAGCGATTATAAGCGCTCGCTGCTATTATTACACAAACCAATTATCCGTAAAGATAATAACGGTGTTGCGTATAAAGCAAAAAATGCATGGCGGCCATTTTATTGTGAACAGCTAAAAAAATGCGCTACTGCCCCTTTAACACCAAAACATCGATACGGTTTAATTATCTGAATTATTAAGTTTATTATCATTAATTATTGTTCCAAAAAAAACATATAAAGTTTAGTTCATGCACGCATAGATTTGAAAACAATAATTGACGATGAAAGACAAAGTCAGTTCGGATTTTAGTTAACTTCAATTTTTCGAAAGGGACGTTTGATTTTTCTTTTGCAAACTTCGCGAATACAGAGGGGTACCATTAAACCGAGAAATACTCAACAATTGATTAAACAGCAATTCAGGCAAGAAGTGTCAATTGGTCAGACATAAAGATTAGAAACAATTTCTTAAAATGCACTTTGAGTTACCCGTCACATTCATATCCAAAATATATGATGATGATAAACTTCAGGTATGCATGTTTTCGTGGGACATTATAACTTGGTTAATGAGAAGTATCTATTTCATCTGGAATGAATAGCATGTACATGCACCAGCCCACTAACAGATTGAGGTAGTTCAGAACACAGGGGTCAACACGGGGTCAACCATCTATTTTCACGAGAATCTCACCTTATCTTGAGGAAGTATACATGTGTAATACGAGGAGTAAAACAAAGAGTGGTTCCGCGAGGTAACGCCTTTAAAAACATGTGTTGATGCTTCGTGTCTGGGACTCTACAGGGGTCGTTTTAAGAATTTTGTCTTATACTGCAATTAGAGGGTAATGTCCGAATAACTCTCCTTTCCATAACTTTTAAGGAATGGAGACCTACTGGGACATAAACATTTACATAATCGAGCCTTGATATTACCCTACTAAGATTACACTCAAATTAAGCTTATCTAACAGATTTAATTTTAAAAGTTAAAAAAAATTAAATTTCCAGCCAATCTCTAGATCTAGTGTGTAACTGTCAATTACTAAAAAATAATGGAGCGCGAGAACAATTAAGTGACGTCACAAGTGTAATTTGTTTGGGAGAAAGGAAAAAAAAACATGTTAATCAAATACTTCAACATGGTATATGACGATATTGCATTTTATGTTTGCAAAACTTTTGAGACGTTCCCTAGACACCAAGGGAAGACAAGGTAGTGAGATACACGAGATACACGAGAAAGACTCGTATTTATACGGGCGGCAGATGCCAGAGATAATCTGAAACTACAGTGCCAGGGGCAGATACCTCGCTCGTTCGTTTCTCCACACGTATCTACAGTCAGGTAGCATTGAGTTGTGATCCCAGTAGATGTTTTTGTTCCAAGATGCTTATCCGAGGAACACCTTTTGTCTGTTAGATTTTCGGGGGATCCTTGGCACAGTGTATCGTTACAGATATATGAAACATCTTGCATGAATAATGGTAATACCAGCATTTTACATGTATTTGTGAATTATATAACGATAGAAGAGGTTAAGTACTATAATTCTTGATATATCTAAAATTACACCTTGAAATACGACATAATAATTCAATGTTCTTTTACTGAATGGCAGCAAGGTATAAATTATACATTCAAACAGCAATGAAGTTGACTGCCCATTTTCAATGTATAATGCACTGATGGTAAGCGCTAATATAGTCGTGAATTTATTCATTCCCATTTGCTGACGATTATCTAAGTGCTAAGAGAGGTTTGTAAATCTAGGCCCAACTACAAAAGTCTGAGAGTGTGTAAGACGAGACGCTCAAAACACGTACCAACCCAGGTGGCTAATGCTGTGTGTATCACTGGATCCCGGACACTGCAGTGTGGAATGTCTTATTTTAATCACAGGTCGTTAAGGTAGTGTGTACCTAGAGGGGAGCCAAATTGTTTAAAGATGTGAACTCTTCATAACTATTCTTTAGGAGACACGTACTGAATTATTATTCAGTTACCTACTGAAGGGAGTAACTCATCATCGGAACCTATCCACGAGATGCAGGTTGTATCACCAGCCGGATGTTTTGAAGAATCTAGTCAGTTTGTAGTGGAGGCCAAATCACTTGCCAATCTGAAAACATGGATTGTGATTTCGTATTTCTCGTGTAAATACCTGTGCAATGTCTTCTGTTAATGAGCAGGTAAGTAAATGTATACCTGGAGAGGGACCAAATTGGTTACAGGTGTGCTTCTTCAAAGTAATTCTTTATGAGACACGTGGTTAGGAGAAACTGTCTTACTGATGATATGTGTTCGTTGTCAGTCGAATGTTTGGTAAGTCTTTGCATTAGTCAACTAAACTGTATTCTATGAAGTTTCATCTTATACAACTTAAGTTTGATAATATTATGTTATCGGATTTCAAATGAAGAATGGGTTTTCAAATTCTAGACTTGCTAAATACAAAAGTCAGAATGTATACATGGCACTTATAATTTCTAAAAACAATCACTCTTGTATATTGAAATAATATATCCTATTAGATCCTCGTTGTGGTTGTTTTGAATTCTTAATTTGATAACATTTGAAGGTAAATGGGTACTTTCATGCATTGAAAATATCCGAATGAGTCTAGAAAATAACAATGTAAGACGAAACTAATGTTTGAGGCAAAGTGCCACCGACTGTTTCTTTCACCGAATTCCTTCTATAATCGAAGATTGTGGAGGTGTAACTCACGTTACCTCGGATAGAAGTAACATGCGTGTCTAATACGCACGAAGGTGGGAATCTACGTCAAAATACTACTGTATATAAAATATAATAAAGTCAATAATGTTACAAGATGTTAAATTTGTGGGAACAGCTCAGACGGCCATTTTAACAAGTGAAGGTAGTCTTACACTCAGTCTCTGACAAAATATTTATTCTAAAAATATCACCATTTTATTAGACATTGAAAAGGTGACTATAAGAAATGGGAATTTCAGGGGCTCCTACTCAATATTTACAAAATTAAAATTACTTTAAAGTCTAAGTGTTAGACTTAATTAAAGGGTGTTATAAACAATTGTGACATTTTGTCCAGATGAAGTTCAAATTACCTCAGTCATTTATAGGTACAGCAAAAGCAGTCATGCAGGTTTAAGGTCTATTTAGTTTACTGTGAACATCTATTACAAGAAGACTACACATGCTGGTAGTTGTTTGATGTACGAGAAGATTCACTGTGAGCAATTACTTGACTTTAGTGCCGTCTTATCTTCATGCAGGAAGAAGGTAAAGGTCACGTGATGATCTAACTATAGAAACGTTTTTTCCAAGACCGTAGTCACTGAGTACGTAGTTAATGGCAACGGGAGTACGCGACTGTCCGCTGTTTGAGGTATAGGCCAATATATTTAGCATTTCACAAAACGTATCTTATCGCTCTTGCAATAAGATACGGATAATTGCTCTCGTTATAAACTTGCATATTGCCAGGTGATAATATAATAATTGAATAATTTCGTCAGAAAACCTTAAATGCCAGCAAAACTATCTTACTTCGACCAGTCTCAATATCACGGTTACGTGTTCGACGGGATATTGCAGTGGTAATAGCGCGTTCGGCTTTGGATCAAGAGGTTCGAGGTTCGAATTCCTTTGTCAGCTGTAGAAAAGTGTTATACATGCAGTAAGGATTGGGTACAAAGCTACACTGAAATTAAGCACAGTACTAGTAGGCCTACGACCCTTGGTTCGATAATTCAAGCAGATGCTCCAAGTTGTCACCGCAATGCATGATCACATTGCGGGCTTTCTTCCTTCAATAATACTTGCAGCAGTAAGGTGTAATGCTTCCCTGAAATTTAGCGCGGTATCACCCATGGTTCGCTAGTTCGAGCTGTTACTTGTAGGTTTCACTGCAATACTTAGCCACATTAATGTTGCGGGTTTTCTTACTGCAATAATACTAGCAGTCGTGATATAAGTGAAATACTCTCCACCTCAATGATTAGATAAACATTTAATAACAGTGGTATTTGGATACATTAAAACTCCGACATTGTCTATATGCTAAGGTGTAAATAAATATAAAAAATATCATAAATAATGTTATGACATCACACATCGTCTATGACGTTGCATTCTAATTGCGGTGATGGCGGGCAGCCAGTTTATGATTGAAAGTAGATTTAAGTGTATTTTCATTAATTTTATGTCTCTGTACATTCTCTTCCCACAGAGGTTACTCCCTTCAGATTTCCGATCCTACCCTCTGTTATTTTTCGCTTGCAATCGAGAGCAGAAGTAAAGTCCCCTAGTTGTGGAAAGCGAAATCTCATACCGCATACCTGTCTTATTTACCAATGAAAACTCATCTTTCAGTGACCATACCGATCAAGTGACTTCGAAGATCTAGGCATTTTACTCTGAAGGGTCTTACTCAATAGCATATGTCATTTGAAAATGTCTGATGTAAATAACACAAATGAACTAGTTTTGGAATTTGTCTTTGATTTAGTCTTCTTTATTTATAAGCATGTTTATGATCAATAGTTTTCTAAAAATCAAATAGCATATTTCGAAGAAAACACATTAAACGAGAAAACGTTGGTTGGACGTTTATTTTATCTTTATGACGTGTCATTGGCAAATGTCACTTTTACAACGGCGTCGCTGATTGCACAACTAGATTCAATTGCAACCATTCAGGACACTCCCTTTGTGCCCCCGATTTCAAGCGTAAAACAACAGAGGGTAGGATCGGAGATCTGAAGGGAGTAACCTCTGTGGGAAGAGAAAGGTTTGTCTAAAAAAACTGAGATAACATAACAATTGAAAACACGACTGAAACAATAAAATATCAACACTAATAATGAAATGTTTGTTATGAAATTGCATATTTACCCATATTCGTAATATAAGTTCCTGTAACTAACATATTAATATTGAAAAGCGCACAATAAACTGTTTATACAATGAGCATCAACGAAAGCTTATCATTTCAATGTATACGAAGCTTTACTTATTATAATTTTATCAGTTATCTAGACTAAATGTGAAATGTTGTGACAGTTGGGGCGACTCTCAATGTGATAAATAAATATTTACGTGTCAATAGAGACATATATACACTGAATTGTCATCCTAACATATTAGGCAAAAGGAAAATAATAACCATTTGCCGCAGATGGAAATAAATGTAAACAATCTTCAGAAATTTCTTTTACAATTCAAATATGATGGTAATTCAACAGTACGAGTGTCTTTTGAGCAAGATGAATAATTACAGCAGACTAGAACGATTTTGTTAAATTATTTTGAATTCTTTCTTTTGTCTGTTTGCCAGATTCCGAATCCAAGATGGCGTATTGCGAGTTCTTGAAGCTAAATGGCAGCGGAAACTGGACGGAAGCGGAAGCAGAAAAACACGTATGGTGGCTGGAGAACACGGAAGCGATGTACAAGTTGCCCGCCATCTTGGTTATCGCCGTGGTTCTGCTGGTTGGAATCAATGGCAACATTCTCGTGTGTATCGTGTATCACTACAAGTTCAACCCCAGCACCTCCAAGTACTTCATCATGAGTCTGGCTATATTTGACCTTCTCAGTTGTGTCATAGCTTTACCAGGGGAAATTGTGGACTTGCGATTTGATTACCACTTTAACTTTCCAACAATTTGTAGAATAATGCGTTTCACCATCACTCTAAGTACGTGCTCATCTGTTTCGCTTTTAATTGGCATCGCTGTGGATAGGTACAAGAAAATATGCAGACCGTTTGAACCTCAGATGAGTTTGAAAGATACGAAACTGTGGATAGGTGTTGCCGTAGGAATAGCTTTGGTTGTTGCACTTCCGGCGATCCCACTTTACGGTAGGAGGTCGGGAGAAATAGCGGGTGTTGTGACTTCTGACTGCTCTTTCGATGAGGAGTACAGAGGAACTCTCTTCACCAACATTTATCTTGGTACCACTGGCATTCTATGTCTGACTTCATTCGTTGTCCTAATCATACTGTATATTCTTATTGTCGTCAAAGTGCGAAACCAGAGACAGAAAAGAAAATCAATGACGTCACAAGGAAAACGTAACATAACGTCTTCAACAGGCTCGCTGGCAGAACAAACTGTAAAGACGAATCCTTTTTTACAACTCACAGACACGAATAATAAAGGTGAACTGAACCACAATGACTCAAGCTTCGATCTCAGGACAACAACCGTTGAACGAAAAGAAAGGTCAAAATCGCAACAGAAACGCACAATCAAAACAACAATCATGTTGTTCTTGGTGACAGTTGTGTTCATCATCAGTTTTATCCCTCACTTCATCCTGCAGATCCTCAACAACAGCTTCTCTGACTCCATGAACAGCGTCCACTGCAACGCACCGGCTCTCGTCGCCTACAGACTCTTCCTTCGTTCCTACTTCATCAACTGTGCCTCCAACCCCATCATCTACAGCTTTTTCAACGAGAAGTTCAGGACAGAGTGTCAGGCCTTCCTCCGCAGGTTGTGTTGCAGAGTCTCTACTTGTCGTTCTTGAACAACATATCGAATCTGAAGTGCTTTGTGGAACTAAATGGCAAAATATCATTTGATGAACTCACACACTTGACATAAGTTTACGAACAGCTGAAATCTGTCGATGAAACAAATTCTATGTTCAAGGCAACATCATCTGCATATCTTCTGATCGAACTTTATGAAGCAAAGTGTTACCAGATATAAGGGGGCACACTCTCTCTTTCACCATTGACTACCAATACAATGGGATCATGCCATACTTTGAACTTAAATCTCAACCCTATATCTACCTAGTGTTGTATTTTATCGATCATTAGAATGAGTTGAACACATTTGACTTTTGTGATGCTTACAGAATAATCATACGCCCATTTAATTTAACCAAATTTGGTCTAATTTCCTTGAAATATTTAAATGAGTAATTTTGGATGACTTCACAGAAACATGAATTATAATCATCTTATGGAGTTTTGTACTTCCTTGCGCTATTTAGTAGAGAGTGACGCCAGTTGAGTCTATCATATGAAATGAATATCTTTTTATATGTACTTTTATGTGAATACATTTGTCACCACATCAATCTGTAATTATTCATCCTGTATTCTTACACGAAAAGCATTTACACACGTCCAAATTGGAATATATTAAAATTATGACAATATGTGTTCTTTAATTGAGAATAATTAACTTTAACAGAAAATAACCAGTTTAAGGTTTATCAGTCCAGTGTAACGATAATACAGACATTCAAAGTCGTGGTCTTGATCGAAAACCGGACAATGACCTTGGCTTGCTGCAACCATTTAGTCAAACGTAATTTTGGAAACTTTAATAAAGTAGGTAGGAAGACAAATTTGCTTCGATAGCGTTTAATACGTCTTATAACAAGTACATACGTGAGATAGAGCCATAAGTCGGCTTCTACACATGTATGAGACTGTTCCGTGGTTTTAATTGAAACCAACGTAGAAAACTCCAGCCTACTCGACCGCCCGAAGGTCTGTCGCAAAAAATAAACATCTAGTTAGTTTCAACTTTCTAGATCTATTTCAAAGGCACTTTGCTGAATGCATATTTTATATTCTTTACTAACTTGACAACTCAATGAACAATGTATTAAAAACCAAAGTCATCGTTTGAAAGGCATATATGGGCAATGCTTTTTAAAATTTGTCGTTTTTGTGAATCCATTTCAGTAAATATGACGATACAAATAAATATGAGTTAAGTTGGATATATCAGCATACTATCAATTATACATATTTATATTAGTATATTTTTAGAATGGCTCGTCAATGTCAAGAAATACGACTACTGGTGTAATTAATGTAATCGGAATTTCTTATAATTGTCGACCAGGGCCGTGTTCAAGTCAATGAGCGATTACTTTTAAACCTCTCTTGAACGCGATTGCTCAATGTAGCGCTACGTAGCAAGGCGAGCAAACTTCGAGGAATTTGCACTGTGTCGTTCAAGAGAGAAGAAGCGCTCATTGAGCGCTACATTGAGCGATCAATGAGCGCTACAAAGCGCTTTATTTTGTTGAACCGCCGTCAGATGTCATGTCAGGTTAGCCAATATAATACGTAATACATCATTTTTTCAAAGAAGGACTGATGATTCAACATGATGATATTTGATCAAATGAAAATTTGGCTGACATTAAGTAAATTGGCCAGCTGTTGATTAGTGAAATACGAGAAACATGTTCAACCAGATGTCTTACAAATGTTTGGTACTTGCAGTAAGTTCTATGTGAGTGTTGAAAACCGGACAGGTAGGTTTTCTTACGGACTGGTAATTTATTTCAGTTACCAGTCCGGTTGTCTGGCTTGGATTTTCGTGAGTTTTCTACACTGTTGAAACACATATAAATTTGATATAGTAAGCATTTGGGGTGAATATGAAAGTCGAGTAAGAAAATATAACCTAAAGCATCACCTATTGTAATTTGGTACATTTTAGATCCAAATAAAATATCATGCAAAACTGATCATGCATCTTTAAACGAGAAAACGTTTATCTTAAGTTTATTCTATCATTATGACGTGTCATTGGTATAAGTCACTTTTACAACGGCGTCGCTGATTGAACAACTAGATCCAATTGCAAACAACCGGACACTCCATTTTCGCCAAATTCAGACCAAGTAAAATAGAGGTTAGGATCGAAAATTTGAATTAAGTAACCTCTGTGGGAAGAGAATGTCAAAACGCATACGTTGACCGATTTCGAAGTTCAGGACAATTTTACAGGCAGATGCTTCAGCATTCCATACCAAAAAACCCAACCAGGGCTCCGTTCCATAACAGCAAGCGCTTATAATCGCTCATTGACTGCTCAATGTAGCGCTCAACTAGCGCTCAACCTCTCCTGAACAACATGGTGAAAAACCTCAAAGTTCGCTCTCTTTGCTACGTAGCGCTTCATTGAGCAATCGCGTTCAAGAGAGGTTTAAAAGTAATCGCTAATTGAGCGATTACTTTGAAACCTCTCTTGAACACGGCCCAGCGAGTGTTATTACTTGTTTTAGCTGGGAACTACGTATTCGATCAAAACAAAATTTTAAGATATCCTGCAAATCTGCAAAACGTCTTTACATCTACCAGTAGAAAAGTTTCTCTTTAAAATACTTATTTATGTCTTTGATGCATTTACAAAATGAAAAATTTTAAATATGTAAAATGCATCTTATGTCCCGAGTTTGGAGGTTTCTAGAGTATAAAGCGTTTGAGTTTGCTGAATTCAATTCGTATATGACACACACTGGACACAATATCAAGATGCATCGATTGTGATTCAGGTTTTTTTATTTGGCTAAATAGGGCCCATTTTGAAATCAGCAGATAAAGTATGTTGGCACTTATTAAAGCCATATACAAAATATGAAACACAATGGATGCATCTTTAACTCAGTGTTCCTTAGAAACCATGGCATAATATTGTAAATTAATATTTCAAAATAACAAACACTTTTCTAAAGCCTCATTTCGTCAAAGCATAAAACCGTAGGTATGATTCTCTCAATAGAACAAACAAGACATTTTGAAGTGGATTTCGAAATGATATATTTTATTTCACAGTAAATGGCAACTTGAGTTTCAAGAAAAAGAATGCATGAGGATGAGAATACCCTTTGGGATACTCGAGTTAGAATGTCATGTGCCCTTAGTTCAAAAGGATGTATGTGATGTTCCTTATTGACGCCATTTTGTAATGTCCATACGCGACAAACTGTTACAATGAACGACAGGATTTCGTTTCTGGTTCGGCAACTGAAATGGATTCTTCTGTATACGGCTGATGATGGAATTTTCACACAGCACCTTTGAGAAAGTAACTTTACGTATTTCGTCCAGCTGGGTCTGTGTAAATCCCTTGTTTTTGTCGTCTGTTTCATACCAGAATGAATCTCCGAATTTAACATTATGGAACTGTTCAGCGAGCAGACAGGCAAAGAGGGGCCCCACCCCGCCCCCTCTAACCGGCTGTTCCAGGAGACCCCCTGTGAAGACGTCCATTTCATCCGGGGAACTGTACACTTGACGTAACAAAGCTCCAGTTGATCCGAAGAGTTCATCGTCGAATGACGTCACCTTGGCTAGTTGGCAAACTTCTCTGAAGGAGTTGTAGCCAGGTAGACCATGATCACGACCACGCTGAATATTGAGAGATACGATATCAAAACTTTGCTGATGCGATGTTTCAAATAAGTGGTCTGTCATGCCCTTAGTGACAAATCTGTCGGCTTGTTGCTGCTTGTCCAGGAGCAGAGATTCCAGGACGCCTTCAAAGTCCCGGATAAGTTCTGTGTTCCTGAAGAACATCTCCTCAATGGGCACAGCTCGTCCACCAAGTCTGAGGAAGCGAGGAACTGCGGAGTGTCCAAACCTCAGAGCTGCAGTAGCAAATACGTTATATATGGTGGGATCCTTGGCAGAGTCGTATTTGTATTTGTTATTTACGTCTAGTTGGTATTTCGTCATGGCATCAGGTCCTACAACAAGGGGCAGGTACTCCTCATAGGTAATCTGTTGAATAAAGGCAGAGACTATCTTTCTGGCTTCCTGGAACAATCCCTCATCGGTGCTATCGGGTTGAACTGTTTTCAACAGGTCGACAAGACGGTTGTGCTCTCTGACAAAGATTGTGTGTAGAAGCGAGAGTCCCGGGAACACATTGACGCGGGGATCACCGGCGCCGAAACACCATTCATTTGGACCGGAGATTCTACACTTGGTTGTTTTGGATTCTGGTAATAGGTTGTCTCCCTTTGTTTTCATATAGGCTCCATGTCTCAGTTCAGCGATGAGTTGATCATTGTTGCCATACACTACAGAAGCATCTAAAAATCCTGTTATCTTGTTGATCTGCTCTCTTGGACTTGAATCTTTGGCTGGTTTAGATCGCTTGAACTCCATGCAAGATGATGTGAAGTGATGATCTGTATCTGGGATGCTGATGGGGAAACAAGGACCCTCCTTATCAATGTCAGCATGTAGCGTTCCGGACACAAAGTCATCACAGCAGTTCTTGTCATTGGCCTCTGTTGGGGTCAAGGTCATGTCATGGTCTACAAATTGTCCCCACTGCATCACCATGACAGTGTCGTCACGAGACAGGTGGTTCATACCCGGATGGATGACTGAACTGACGGCGCGGGGACTAGGAAGGAAGTCACCACTTGTCTTAGTTTTCAATCTTGGGGTAAAGACGCCATTATCGTACTCTGGATGTGCCATCCTTCTGTAAGGTTGATTAGCTGCTCCCCATTCTTTCCTTTGAACGTTGTTGCATTGTCCATCCATGCGTCGGTATCTAGAGTTGACGTCACATCCTGTGTCAGTGGTGACACGTTTCACTTCAGATGCGACTTTCTTGGCAGTCTGTATGGAATCACTTGAACCCGGGAATGGGTTGATGCTCTCGCCATTCGTCCTTCGGTCTAACGCACGTTCTTCCCCGAGAAGCTTCTTCAGAAGCTGTAGAAGTGGCCCCTTCGCATCTGATACTATTTTGCTGTTTGTGGTACTGGGTATGTTCTTCTCTGCCTTACTTTGTGTCTGACTCTCCTTGTGTTGGCGGTCGGCGGTCAATTTTCTGTGTAGCTGATCAATTAGCGTGTCGGAGTTGAAGCCAAGGGCGACATCTGTCAGAAATAGCAGGGCGATGATTCTGAGAGCGTTCATGTCGAGTGTGGAGGTTGAGTTCATAATGACAACCAACCCTGGTCTGTGTTTATATAGGGTTGGGTCGATGGACAGCAGCATTGGAGGGTACGTGTTTGAACATGATGGTGGGAGCTTGAGGCAGGATTAGCTTAACAAGGCTCTTAATTGCTACCGTGGTCTACCGTGAATCTACCTCTAATTAGAGGGTTTAGAGTAAGTGGAGAATGCGATATTAATGAAGTTGTTGATATCTTAAGATCATTTCAAACCATTGAAAAGTTAGAACTAAGGAATAATCTGTAGTAAATACTGCACTGTTGTTATAACTGTTGTATTGTTTCTGAATATACCAACGTTAAGCCATGGGCCTAATTTTGTAAGCGTTGTACGTTAAGGACTGTTGATGATGCTTTTCATTTTGTTCTTGTTTGTTTAAGGAAAATAGCCTCCACTACATTCAAATGAGTACCGTTAAATACCAATTTTCTAAAACATTTTTTTGGGGAAAACATAACTACTTTTATTAACTATTCACATGCACACTTTCGACAATTACAGGTCTCATCGAGTGGATTATGTATCGTTTAATTGAATAGGAAAAAGGCCATGTAGTGTAGTGAATTCTTGTTAATGAAAATACGTAGCTTAGGAAGACTTATTTCAAAACCGTTATTGGTGTACACGAGAAGAACTAACCAGTTGGACCGTTTAGGAAACGAATGACAGATAAATAAATACTACTTATTTCACAGTTTACTATCATATTTGAAATCTAAAAAGTAGAGTTAATGTTGTAGTAATAAGAAGCAAATTCCTTAACAGTGGCACCAACAATAATTTAATATACTATTAGTTGTGATGGTAAAATTAGACTTTTCAGCATTATACAGTTGCGATATTTTTTTAGGTTTGGATATTTTTTTAGAGAATAATATTATAATCATCTCATGTCGTATTTCATATATTAAATATTTAGGGAGCCATATAAATATTATGGTACGACAGAATACTTATATCGTCAAAATCTAACACCGAAATAGGTAATAAAATCCATCTACTATATTTTGGGAGTTATAGAAATAGCAATTTTTTTTTCATATGAGATGCCTTTCCATCTGCCAGTTTCTAAAGATAACAAATGATTACTTGTTTTGAATATAACAATAGAAGGTACGATATAGATTTTGACAGTAAACGGTTCAAAATGTTGTGAACTTTTAACAAATGTATACTAATACCTTTACAACTGCTACACATCACACTGTCAGATTTGTAGGAATTGATTCTATCTCCGTCTACTATTGTTAAAATATTGTTAAGTGAATAACACATAGGGTTCTAAAACAAAAACCCGAAATTGATACGAGTCATAATAACAGAAAACCAGGGATTACAAACATAGAGCGATTCATTTTGTTTGATAGGTTTACATGTATAGGTATATGTATTTATTACATATATTATTGCTATTATTAATGTATCACATCTGTTTGTTATGTCAACTATGCATATTCTATGTTTTTTTTCTTATAATAAGTGTATACCTATTGCTATATGCATTTCAAATGTACATGTCTGTCATATGGGTCCAAGACCTTCTGACTCATGAAATAAAATTATTAATGATACTGATGATAAATTTAGGTTTATGTGTTGAGGGTTAGTACGGACATGTGTTGTTTTTGGTGTATACCAACAGTTAATAATTCTAAACGCTATATAGAGTTCAATCTTCAGCCCGCCATAAACGATAAGTTTTGATGTTGAAGATCGTTAACATGTAACTAACTTCATAAACTTCAATATCGTCCGAGTTTACATATCCCCATAATACGGAACCATATTCTAAAATTTTTAGAATCGTTAGATCAAAGGTGTTGAGAAATATGTGTGAGGGAAGTTAACATTGCGTGATCTCTTAAGAAGTGAAAACATAGTTTCCCTTGCATCGTTTACAAAACATATCATTCTTATGAATTATCTCTAATCAGAGGTTAGGTGTAATATCGCCTACAGTAACAATCGCCTACGGGGATTAATAGCTACAGTTTGAGTTGTGACAGCGATACGCTTACCTGCACACGAGTGAACTGTTCCAATCAGTGTGCACTAATGCCTACAGTAGAGAAGTAATAACACAAGTTGAGGGATTAGTGGAGCAAAGAGCAAAAAGCTTAAGAACAATTGTCATGAAACTTCTATAGAAATTTATTTTACTGTGTAGGTAAAGCTTTCTCAGTTATTTCCGTTATCAATACATCCACCTTTACCCAGACATTAGTGTTCAACTTTTAAAAAGTCATTAGATAGAAACTTCATCAACACAATTAATATTTCAAGAGTCAACATTTCGCAAAGATGAATATTTTATTGGAGAAACGTCTTTTTAAAAGAATACTACATATCTATAATGTTAATACTTGATCAAAGTTAATATTTCACTTAATTTAAAATATCTTTTTCAAAACCAACGTGTCACCAAAGTCAACATTTTACATAAATTAAACTTTCACAGAACAGAAGTTTATTTAATTTAGTGACTTGAGCTCACAGAGCCCCTCGTCAACATTACAGAATACATTTACAATCAGAGTATGGAGGCAGGACATTTCAAACTGATATTGAATATAAACTTTGTTTTATGAACTTAGCTAAGTACAACTGAGTGATTTTATTCTGAGATTGTAACATTCCAAATAAATTCTATCAATATATTTAACTCTATTTACATGATACTTTTGACAAACACAAACGAAATGATATTCGTCTTCAATAACATAAATACCATGCTTAAGACAAAAATCACATAAACGTAATGCATTTGAATATCTACCAACTTCTATTTTTAACTTGTGACATGATATCCTTAAACGCGTGATGTAAAATGGGGAACACTGTTTAGATATGGTTCATATGAAAAACTGTGCTTAATATTAGAATATACCTCAAGTCAATAAATATTTCCAAAGTCAACATTTCACCAAAGTCAATACCTGATCAAAGTCAATATTTCACTTAATGCAAAATATCTTTTTCAAAAACAAAATGTCACCAAGTTCAACATTTCACACATTTTTTTTAACTGTAGGCATTAGTCCAAAAAATAACGGGTCATTCCACTTTGATGAAAGGTTGAAGGATGTAAAAATCAGAACCACTGGTGCATAAACTTGTTTGTTTAAGACTGTAGGCGATCGTCCCTGTAGGCGTTAGTGGACTCCACCTAATCGAATATCAATCAACTTTATTACACCGAAAGTTTACAAATACATGTAAAGCATAACGGGATTAACAAGTACAAAATATTTACAAAAGGAGTGAAAGTGATCGTTCTTCCAGCCATTACATTAATTTACAGTGGAAAGAATACATATAATAAATTTATATAGATTTCTTAATTGTGTTACATTGTTAGTTTTGAAAAGTTGAGACAGTTTGTAAAAGTTGGGTGCAACAGTATAATATTTCTTGAGATATATATTTCTATGTGTAATAAATAATTGACATTCAAATAAATAATGAAATTCGTCACCAATAGTATTACAAGATATACAAATTCGATCATTATGATTAATATTTTTCCATCGGCCAGTTTCAATTGGTAATTTATGGTTTGATGTTCTAAATTTTATTAAAGCAGAAAACATTTTTGGACTTAATTTTCTTTGTAACCATGATATAGTGCATGTAGATTGTAAACAAGAGTACATATTTCCTTTATTTGATGTCATCATTGTTTCATAAATAGATTGCAGGGATTGATCGTGTAGACGTAGTTTTGTGGAATTTTTAAACCAAGAATGGGAGACAGTATTCTGATTAAGCCAAATGTTGGAAAAGCCGATATTATCTAAAGTTATTTTAATAAATGACATCCACTTAAAATTCACTTTTCTAGATGTAAAAAGAGATAAACATATCTGATAAAGTAATGAAAGAGTAGGGTTACACATTCCTGTAACAATTTTAGACCAATAACATAACATTCGTGATTTAATATGTACAATTAGCGGACTACGTCCTGTTTCGATATACAACATGTATGACGGCGTACTGCGTCTTAAATTAAGAATGTATTTTAAAAAGTCAGTGTGAATTTTCTCAATTGCATTTACATTTTCAAAGCCCCATATTTCACATCCATACAATAAAATTGGTAATACTGTACAATCGAAAAGATATAATTTACAATCAATATCCATATTAATATTTCTAATACGTTTATATAGTAAATGCATAGCTTTGTTAGCTTGGAGGATTTTGGATTTTCTAGCCTTTGCAAAAGATCTATTGTGACTGAAAATTACACCAAGATATTTATACTGATTTACAATTTCCATTTCATTTCCATTAAATGTAAATGTATGCTTACTGAAGTTTACTTTACTGCCAAAGACTATAATCTTAGATTTCTCCATATTAACAGTCAATTTATTTTTAACACAATATCTACTGAAGGCATTTAAAGAGTTTTGCAAATCCGTTGCAGTTTCCGCTAGTAGGACAGTGTCGTCTGCATATAACAGGACCAGTAATCGCAAAAATATATACAATTCATCGTCAGAGAAATCTATACATGTACCATCAACATTATTAGATAACAAAAAACATTCCAAGTCATTTATGTACAATGCAAACATTAGCGGGGACAAATGTTCTCCCTGTCTTACTCCGTTTTTACAATAAAAGTAATCAGATAGACTGCCGCTGTATGTAACACAAGATTTTCTTACCCAAGCGGGCACATATATGCCGGGTATTAAAGTTTTCATAATGGTCATGGGAATTACAGTTTTTCTAAATATAACTTGCGTTTTGATTGGTTGACGGAACTACTTTGCGCTCATTCATGAATTCCTTAGCTATCCTGTTTTAGCTAAATCACATAATTGAACAATTTCGAGCATACCTAATTGAAGTCACATGTCAGTAAAACTTATTAAATATAAAATCATGTTCAACCTAAGTTTCCGAGACCGTAATTACAGTACTAAACTTGCAAGGCGAAGCAACATGCAAGAGTCACCGACTGCACTGCCGTGACGTCATTGCTTTGTGACGTCATTAACCATGACGTCATTTGGTGACGTAATTACACTCCTATCTTGCATTCCAACAGTGCGATTGTAAGTTCACGTTTTCATTAATTTTCTCTCATTCTGCGACATAGTTTACAATATAAACGAGTTCTTTACTATGTCAGTAAACCGTTTTGGCAATAAAATTCAACAGTTACTTTAGAATAGTTCTGAAAAATAGAGCAAGTTGGAAACTATTTAGATATGCGCATCCTGAAGGCGTGAAAGAGTTTATGAATGGCGTATGACTACAATTTGTAATTTACAGTCGTATCAAAGATCGTGAATTGGGGTCTTGTTTTTCGATTTTTACGCATTAAAATGATCTTGGGTAAGAAAAAGAATAACCAACTCGGTGCTCGGAATTACGAATTATCTGTCCCTCGTGAATTATTATGTCAAACTCCTCGCTAAAGCTCGGAGTTTATCACAATAATTAACTCGGGACAGATAATCCGTAATTCCTCGCAACTCGTTGATGATTCTTATATTATACCACGATACATGGATTTTATAACGTTGATAATCTTTCCGTTAATACCATATGAAAATAATTTAATCCAAAGATTTGCTCTACAGACATTGTCAAATGCTTTGCTAAAATCGATAAATGCGCAAAATAGTTTTTGTTTCTTATGTTGTAATAGTTCAATGAGGGTATGCAAAGTATATACATGATCAGTGGTAGAAAATCCTTTTCTAAAACCAGCTTGATTATCAAATAAAATATGATTAGTTTCAACGAAATTGCTTAACCTTTTGTTCAACACTGCTGTAAACAATTTGCTGACGCAGCTAAGAAGCGTGATAGGACGGTAGTTAGATGGGTCAGCACTGTCGCCTTTGTTTTTATACAGGGGTTTAATAATACCCACAAGCCATTTCTCAGGATATATACCTGAGTTTAAAACTAGATTAAACAACTTTGAATATAATGGTAACATTATATTCTTACATGTTTTTATATATTCATTTATAACATTGTCAATACCACATGCTTTGTTATTTTTAAGTTCATTTATAACTATCGATATTTCTTCATCTGTGATTGGCGAGTTGAGATGTTCATTCTGCATATCACAGGTGTGGACATCTTCAACATCATCGTCTGGTCCATCGTTAATGTCCTTAAAATAATCATGTAGTTTCTCGACAGTAATAGGTTCTTTTTTATGTGACATGTTAAAGGAATTAATGATTTTCCAGAAGTGTTTAGGCCGCTTTGACTTCATTTCAGATACTTGTTTACGTATGGAATTTTCATGTTTCTTTTTATAAAATGATAAAATTTTACGATATGATTTGGCCGATGTCATCATGTGGCTTTTATTGAATTCGCTTTTACGGCGATTATATTTTTTGCAGGCCTTATGAAATTTACGTCTGGCGGCATCACATTTAAAGCCAAACCAAACATTTTTAACTTTGGATGCTTTGTATTTTCGTCACATGGCCGTGTAGTGGGCGGAGACTTGAAGGTGAACGTCATCTCTAGCGCACAATGTACATCAGAGTATATAGGTGAAAAGTCATGGACTTTGAAACTTATCGCACATTGGAAAAGTTTTCTGCTGCATATAAAATAGTCTACAACTGCTTTTTCTTTGGAAGTGCATTTTCCGATGTTTTCGTCTTGATCAAATCTGCCATTGACTATATACATGTTATTTGCAGCACAGAGTTTTACGAGTCTATGGCCGTTATTATTGGTTTTAGTGTCCGTGTTTGTCCTATCCAGTCTGATACCATGCTCACGTAGTAACTGGGGATCGTTCATATACTGGTGAAGGCAATCATCTACGTCGTCGTCGTCATTGCCGTTGTCGTCTGTGATGTAGTCTAGTAAACAACTAGTTCGTGCATTGTAATCACCGAATGTACAAACATATTCTGATAGTGAAGAAAAGTCAATGATTTCTCTTTCAAGTAAATCTAACTGTTCTACAGATGCATATTTGGAGTTTTCGGGGGGTGAATAAATAACTGCAAAGTAGCCGTGTTCGTGATTTGGCATGAATTGTTGCATTTTGAACCAGAGAGCATATTCTGATTTCGTGTCTAATATTTCGATGAACGGGACTAGTGGAGTTCTGACACAAACTGATATGCCGCCGGACTTTATCTTTTTATTCTGCATACATCTGGTTTTATGGAATAGTGTGAAACCAGGTATATCAATGATATCTAGATCATCAAGTTTCGTCTCTTGCAGACCAATAAAGTCATATCGAGAGATAAAGTCTGTGAAGTCAGTAACTTTGATTTGAGACCACATATATTTAGGGAGAGATATGTGTAATGCGTGTCGATATTGGGCTGGCTATTGTTTACATCAGCTGTGGGTGTGTGTCCATAGCGCGTGTACTCGTGACTTCCCTAGCGCGGTTGATGCGGGTTGGTCGAGTTTCGGGTCGAATCGACACGCCTCTCGCCGATTGGTGTTCGGATTTCGTATCGAGATGGTCTCGCGTAAACAGCTGATCGCGGTGTTGGGTTTTGATTGGACGCTGTTTGTCTTCCCGGGTCCTGATTGGCTAGATGTGGGCGGGGTGCATCTGTCGGGTACACGCGTTTGTTGTCGATAAACAACTTGTCGGCAATTAGGCTACACTTCTTTCCCGCAGATTTCGCCTCTTTAAACAATGGAATTAACGATCGTCGTCTTTGCAGAACTTCCTGGGGATACTGAGGGTTAACGCCGAAGTTAGTACCTCTAAGATTTTGAGAAGCGGCTCGTCTGATAGTTTCGCGATCTTTGTAGAATGCGAATTTGGCAATGATGGGGCGTGGCCTGTCATCTGGTTGTCTACGTGCTCTGAGACGGTGTGTTCGCTCTATGGGAATGTCTTCACTGACTTTTAATTGCGTTTCAATAAAGCTTTTCACAATATTTTCAAAATTTTCATCGGTGGTTTCTTTGATTCCACTGAATATCAAATTAATCTCCATGCTCCTAGTTTTCAGGTCAATTAGCTGCTCATGTAGACTATCTACGTTTTGGGCCGTTTCACCTATATAGTCAGAGTTATCCATGATGAGATTGTGTAGTTTGAGTATATCATCTTGGTCGTGGCGTTTGCACATGTCATGAATATGGGAAATATTGTCATTTACCCCGTCTGGTTTCTGACACAGAGTATCGTACTTGCTACTCATGAAATTCACACTCTTTTCTATTTCACACATTCTACCCTCAGTTTCTTGCATTTTCTGGTGAAGTAGTGTAAGTTTAGTGTCTGTAGCTGTAACTGCAGCTTCTATTGCATCTAATTTGTTAATTTTGCACATAGCATGCTCAATATTTGCTAGTCTTTGTAAAAGTTCGCTACTGTTTGTAAACATAGGGCTCCCCTGTGGAGCCCCACTGTTTACAGGTGACTGAAGTAGGTGCATCTGTCCCTGGGGGGTCCCATTGAACGATAGATTTTGTGGTTGAAATGACTGATTATGTTGTTGAAATGGCTGTTTTTGTGGTTGATATGGTTGATATTGTTGCGACATGGGGGAATATAGCACTTGAAGACTGCTCCCAATAGTCTCCGGTAACGATCGCTCACCTGAGTGACGGTTGTTTACATGTGACTGTGAGGTGACACCTGGCAATGGCTGACATGCGAGCGTCTCACCTGAGATTGAAGCCGTGTTGTTCGGTGACGATCTCTTCGTATTTGAACCTGTTTTCTTCTTTTTTGACATATCAGTCCATTCTAGCCATGTTATGGCGGTTATATGGCCATTAAATATTCAGATTAGGTTTGTCGATCTCAAATTATTTACATAAATTGGAGACAGGTAAAAACATCGACCACTTTCACTCAGCCTCGTTCTCGTCTCAGATGGTCCATGGTGTGCACATTTATTAGACTATATTGAGGGCGTGGACTTTCTGCCCAAAAGGCATGTTTTAGATAATACTGTGAATAATCATGGACGTTTATTGTGTGAGTTTTTATGCAATGCAAATATTTGTATTGTGAATGGACGCAAGGGTGAAAATGATTTTACATACGTTAGTTCTAGAGGAACCTCAGTTGTTGATTACTGTTTGAGTAATTTTGAATCTTTAGATGATATTTCAGATTTTAGGATTATTCGCCCTAACTCACTAGTAGAGGAGGCGAGACTAACAGGGGTGTTGGATGCTGAAGCTGTCAGTAAGTTGGACCATTCCATACTGGTGTGGGATATGACACTGGACTCGTGCTGTAACCTCGCCCCCACACAGGACCAGAGTGATGATATACCTTGTGTTTTTAAGTCTGATACGAAACATATCCCGGAAAATTTCTTAGCCTCGCAGGACATTAGGGATGAACTAAATGCAATAATCACTCGTTTAGAGAATTCTGAAAACCAACAGCGGGATATAGACATTACTTTTGATGTTTTTAAAGATACAGTGCTGTGTGAAATGCGCGAACGTCTTCCTACCAGACGTACTATATATAACACTAATAATTGCAAGAGGAGGAGGATAAAGAAGGCATGGTGGACTAGTGACTTATCTGAATTATGGACCGATATGTGTGATGCAGAAAGAAACTGGTGTAAATGTCGGGGTCCGAGACGTGTGAGATTAAAGGCAATATATGTATATAAACGTTCAAAGTTTGATAGAGCTGTAAAACAAGCGAAGCGGAGTCATAGAAGGAAGATAATGCAAGAGCTAGAGCATTTGTGCGATTCCAAATCGGGTGATTTCTGGAAAGAAATAGGAAAGGTTGGCGTTGGAAGTGAAAGGAGGAAACAGATCCCTATGGAAGTAGTTACAGCGGACGGCTCCGTATCCAGAGACAGAGGGGTAGTGCTGGACACATGGCGAGACGCGTATTCGGAGCTACTGAACAGCGGAGCAGGGAACAGTGCTGTGAGTGTAAATGATTGTGTGCGGCAGAATACGCCGGTTTGTGACAGCTCGTATTTGAATGATCCCATATCTGCACAGGAGGTGGAATATGTATTACTTCAAGCTAAGAGCGGCAAAGCGTCTGGACATGATGGTATTCCTGTAGAAGTTCTAAAAAATGAAGAATGTATGTTGTTTTTAACCAAACTTTTTAACGTATGTTTTGCGACAGGAATAATACCGAAGGCATGGTCGAAAGGAATTATAAATCCGATCCCGAAGACATCAACAGAAGACTCTCGTGATCCATTAGCCTACAGGGGGATAACTTTAGCGTGCTCTTCCTACAAGCTATATTGTGGTGTGCTCAACAACAGAGTAACTGAGTATGTGGAGTCTAATAAAATTCTGTGCGATGAGCAGAACGGATTCAGAAAGAAGAGAGGTACCACTGAACATATTTTAACGTTGACATCACTCATAGAGACAAGAAAGAGTACAGGGAAACAAACATTTGTTGCTTTCATCGATTTCAAGAAAGCATATGACTGTATCGACCAAACTATTTTGTTGAAGAAACTAAGCAATTTCGGTATAGCAGGGAACATGTACTATGCCATTGTGTCTTTATACAAGAGTGTCCAGTCGTGTGTCAGAGTAAATGGATTTAATACAGCATTTTTCAATGTGAAGTGTGGCTTGCGTCAAGGTTGTTTACTATCGCCACTTTTATTTAATATGTATATCAACGACTTAATAGAGTATCTCAATGGTTTAAGAGTCGGTGTACCAGTCGAGGATAAACACATTTGCGTATTAGCGTATGCTGATGACATTGTACTGTTAGCGGAAAATGAAAGTGACCTGAATGTACTTTTAGATGGAGTGAATTCATGGTGTGCGACAAACAAGATGACTGTCAATCCAACTAAATCAAAAATTGTCCACTTTAGACGCCAGGCAGTGGGAAGGACAGTGGCCAGTTTCAAGTGTGGCGATTTAGACCTGGAGATTACCGACTGTTACAACTACCTTGGCCTGCTTTTAACTGAACACCTTAACTACATGCGGATGGGCAAAGCCGTGGCCAGCTCAGCGAACAGAGCACTAGGTCTACTTATATCTAAATGGAAAATCCTAGGTGGAATGCGTTTTGAGACTTTTACTAAGCTGTATGACTCCATGGTGTGGTCAACTATTGATTACGGTTCTGCTATATGGGGGACTTACACAATTCCAGCAATTAACACCGTCCATAACCGTGCAATGAGATTTTTTATGGGGGTAAGAAAGTTTACGCCTACCAGTGGAGTTGCGGGAGACATGGGTTGGGTACCCCCGGTTGTACGGCAATGGAAAAGTGCATGTCGAGTCTACAAGAAGATGTGTGGAATCAACCAAGACAGGTTATGTTTCAAGGTTTTTAAATGGGCCAATGCGAAAGCTGAACAGAACCGGCGAAACTGGAATCTCCGTATTCAGAATAAGATGCGCAGTATGAAACTAGAACATTTTATTCCTATTGGGAACTCTTTTCATATTGCTTTTATAACATCCGAGGTAACCAATAGGATATTCCAAAGTTTTAAGGAAGAATGGCGAGCGAGCGTGGAGAATCCCAACAGCAAGCATGGATACGGTGGAAACAAATTACGGTTATATAGCACTTTTAAGTTTTCTTATGGAGTCGAGTCTTATCTGCAGAGTTCTCTCCCCCTGTCCTGTCGTCGTGCCCTGGCACAGTTTAGATGCGGTGTTGCCCCTCTGCGGGTGGAGACAGGGAGATATACGAATTTACCTTTAGCTGAGAGAGTGTGTTTTAACTGTAATCAGTGTGTGGAAGATGAATGTCATGTGTTATTGCAATGTCCTGTGTATGCTGATCTTAGAGCGGTTCTTTTATCAAAATGTATCAACATCTGTGATAGTTTTAACTGTTTAAGCGCCTGTGCCAAAGTCTCGTTTATATTGTCCAATCCTTTTATTGTACTTTTATCGGCCAAAATCTGCAAACGTATTTTAGAAAGAAGAAAGAGTATTTTATATAATAACTCGTAATATATCTTATGTGTCTTAATGTTATTTTGTATATACGCCAATTTTAATGTGTCTCTCGTAACCCTCAATGGGTGGCTCGTCAATATCTTAAATGTATATATATTTATGTATTTTGTGCAATATTGTTCGAGGTGAGACCTAAATAAATTATCTGTCTGTCTGTCTGTCTGTCCATTATATCGGCCAATTAGCGTACTTGTCTCATTGCGATACACGGTAAAATAATATCTGCTAATTAATCCCCCAAATCCCCATAGCGTCATTGCGAGCCCAGACAGCTACATAATGTATCTGGACGGGCACGTAGCAAAAAGCTTAAGAACAACTGTCATGAAACTTCTATAGAAATTTCTTTTACTGTGTAGGTAAAGCTTTCTCAGTTATTTCCATTATCAATACATCCACCTTTACCCAGACATTAGTGTTCAACTTTTAAAAAGTCATTAGATAGAAACTCCATCAACACAATAACTATTTCAAGAGTCAACATTTCGCAAAGATGAATATTTTATTGGAGAGTACATTGTTGAAACGTCTTTTTAAAAGAATACTACATATCTATAATGTCAATACTTGATCAAAGTAAATATTTCACTTAATTTAAAATATCTTTTTCAAAACCAACGTGTCACCAAAGTCAACATTTTACATAAGTTAAACTTTCACAGAACAGAAGTTTATTTAATTTAGTGACTTGAGCTCACAGAGCCCCTCGTCAACATTACAAAATACATTTACAATCAGAGTATGGAGGCAGGACATTTCAAACTGATATTGAATATAAACTTTGTTTTATGAACTTAGCTAAGTACAACTGAGTGATTTTATTCTGAGATTGTAACATTCCAAATAAATTCTATCAATATATTTAACTCTATTTACATGATACTTTTGACAAATACAAACGAAATGATATTCGTCTTCAATAACATAAATACCTTGCTTAAGACAAAAATCACATAAACGTAATGCATTTGAATATCTACCAACTTCTATTTTTAACTTGTGACATGATATCCTTAAACGCGTGATGTAAAATGATAGACTTTGAGGAACACTGTTTAGATATGGTTCATATGAAAAACTGTGCTTAATATTAGAATAATATACCTCAAGTCAATAAATATTTCCAAAGTCAACATTTCACCAAAGTCAATACCTGATCAAAGTCAATATTTCACTTAATGCAAAATATCTTTTTCAAAAACAAAATGTCACCAAGTTCAACATTTCACACATTTTTTTTAACTGTAGGCATTAGTCCACAAAAAAACGGGTCATTCCACTTTGATGAAAGGTTGAAGGATGTAAAAATCAGAACCACTGGTGCATAAACTTGTTTGTTTAAGACTGTAGGCGATCGTCCCTGTAGGCGTTAGTGGACTCCACCTAATCAGATGGTCCATTATATCGGCCAATTAGCGTACTTGTCTCATTGCGATACACGGTAAAATAATATCTGCTAATTAATCCCCCAAATCCCCATAGCGTCATTGCGAGCCCAGACAGCTACATAATGTATCTGGACGGGCACGTACCTTCAATTGCAAACAGAAAGTTGGTTCACCTCCATCTGTATCTCAGTGGAGATATCATGTAATTTGACGTTCACTGTAACGTCAATAAAAGCACATCACAACAATGACAATAAATCATCATATATCAATGTGTAAAATCATCTTTCTCAAACGTATCCTATGATTGTCACGTCAGTGGTGCATATTTATGAAATTTGGCATAATAAAGGGGTCAAACATTGAAAATTCGAATTTCATCAATTTTCGAATAAAAGTTCTCATTTCGACTAAATGAGAAAAATATCGACTGAATGAGTATAGGAGGATTTATATGATGTATGTTTGACCCAGTTGATTACTTACTAAGTATTTCGAGTTGATACTATGCTTCAAAGACACGCCAGATTACATGATATTTGCACTGAAGTAGGTGAACAAATCTCAGTATGCAGTTGTATACTAGTATACATCTCATTCTCACCTCAGAGTTAATACAAATACGAATAAAAAAGATACGTAATAAACTATTTTTTAATAAGCATCTGATGTTCACCTTCGCTCAAGAAGCAGTCAGTACTTACATCCGTACTTGATTATACACAAATGTATAATAGTAAATAATATATAGTAAACTAGTTCAATTTTTCGTTTATTTCAGTGAAAGGCCTTAGGCCCACGTAAAAAAACAAATTATATACCAAAAGAGACAAACATCAGAGAGAAGAATAAATAAAGGTTACATTGTGAGTTAATTTGATAATAAAACCTTAGAGCGCAGGACAAGTGTAGGACTAGTTGTTCTTTACAACACATTAACCGCGATCGGGTATAATAAATACATTCCTCAGTTGGTTTCGAGTAATTCAATATTTTAAAAGAAATGAGATACATTAGATTCTGGTACAATACAATAACACGTATCTGCAGTAGTTTCAGTTTGAATGAATTAATTGGTGACTGGTTAAATTTTAGTTGAATACTTTGTTAAATGTATACAGGGGTAAACCACCAAAGTTGGTTAAAATTCGGTCAGACAATCAAACAAGCGTACAGTGCTTTTTAAGTACAGAACTACAGTAATTATGTCATACTAGAAACAGGGCGATATGAACATTTACCAGTGTACCCGTTGTATACTTACAACTGAACTGAAGACGAGATACATGTTTCTTAAGTTTACTTTTAGTAACATGTATATGTTTTAGATGCAGTTTCTCATAATTCCATATGGAATGGTGCATCTGATTTTATGGATTATTTGTTATATTTTAAGTTGTACATGCAGACGTAAATAGAATATCTGTCTGTCTACTAGACACACCGCGCGCTTCCTTGAAATTGGGCCTGGCCTGCCACTTACAAGAACGAGCTCTCACCACGTCGTTCAGATCTTGGCCATCGAACCCGGCAGGTACTCCAAGTCTCCACCCCCCTCAAGGACAGAATATGCCAAGTTTGTGCAGAGACGAGGCATGTTAATATTGTGGAAGACGAACAACACGTTTTAATGGATTGCCCTTTTTATTCACGTTTAAAACTTTTTACCTTTACTGAAAAGGTTATTAAATTTTACAATATGGATATTTTTTTTTTACAATTTACTTCAATTATGCAACACGCTTTTGTTGGGCCTCTTTTAGCTTTCCCTCTTAATCAAATGTATAAAAGGAAATTATCTTAGAAACACTGTTTTATGTTTAATATAATTTTACTGCATTTCTTATATCTTATATATTTTACCAATATTTACTATATAATGTATTTCATGCTTTTATTTCATATTGTATATTGTTTTAATATGTACACATGTATATCATAAGTCATTTACTTGCTGGGCCCTCGGTCTTAAAAATAAAATGCTTTTATAATGTATTTGTATATGCTTGATTGTGGCGTGACACACAAATAAACATTTCTTCTTCTTCTGTTAAAATAATTCCATCTAGTGAGCTCGAGGATTGTAAATCAAGAAGATCCATTTACACTCGGCAGTTGAAGTCATTTGAAAGTGTTGGTTTAACGACAGTAGTTTGACGACATTTTTTCTTTGTGAAGCATATTTGACACAGTGACATAAATATTCAAGTATGTCTCTAGTTACAATAGCATAACTTTTAGTATGCTTCATCATGCGATCTCTCCTACCTTATTGATAACAACACTAATCATAACAGCACTATTGATAACAACACTAATCATAACAGCACTATTGATAACAACACTAATCATAACAGCACTATTCATAACAGCACTATTGATAACATCTTATGGATCACAAAACTATTGGTAACAGCGTATTGATAACAGCACTATAGATAACAACATTATTGACAACAGCACTATAGATAACAACTCATTGATAACAGCACTATTGATAACAGCTTATTGATTACAGCACTATAGATAACAGCTTATTGATAACAGCACTATGGATAACAGCTTATAGATAACAGCTTATTGATAACAGCACTATTGATAACAGCTTATTGATAACAGCACTATAGATAACAGCTTATTGATAACAGCTTATTGATAATAACACTATTGATAACAGCACTATAGATAACAACTAATTGATAACAACACTATTTGTAACAGCGTATTGATAACAACTCATTGATAACAGCACTATTGATAACAGCGTATTGATAACAGCACTATAGATATAGAGGATATCTGTCTTTTCTTGACTAATACCATGTTTATCTCATCGAGTGAGGTAGAAAGGTTATATTTTCATGACTGGCGCAGCCAGGAGTGAAAATATATAACCTTTCTACCTCACGAGATGAGATAAACAAGGTATTTGTCAAGAATTGACGGATATTCTATTTATTATATGATATTATCCATGTAATTACGTCCGAAAAGGGTCGTTTTCACGCCAAGCGGTCGCAAGGAACAGCCCGTCACCACAGCAACACTGTCAAATTATATCAGTCACAAATTATATCAGTCACCGTTCGCAGTGAAAATATAAGTTATTTTCACTGTAGCTTGATAGACAGTTTATTTCACTGATAAATCCCAGTATTTCACTGCTCGTCATGTAATAAAACAGCTTATTGATCACAAAACTATTGATAACCGCGTATTTATAACAACATTATTGATAACAGCACTATAGATAACAACACTATAGATACCAGCTTATTGATAACAGCACTATAGATACCAGCTTATTGATAACAGCACTATTGATAACAACACTAGTGATGACAACACTATTGGTGACAGCAAGATAGATAACAACTCATTGATAACCGCGTATTTATAACAACATTATTGATAACAGCACTATAGATAACAGCACTATAGATACCAGCTTATTGATAACAGCACTATTGATAACAACACTAGTGATGACAACACTATTGGTGACAGCAAGATAGATAACAACTCATTGATAACATCGTATTGATAACAACACTACTGATAAGAACAATATTGATAACAACACTATTGATAACAGCACTATAGACAACAGCTGATTGATCACAAAACTATTGACAACAGCTTATTTATAACGACATTATTGATAACGGCACTATAGATAGATATTCTTTATTTCCTCCAATATGAAGATACATATGCATATAAATATAAATCACAGGTCACATGTCAGAAAATTTAAGATACATTACAATACATATTGTATACAAGAAATGTAATTTTTTTAAGCAACATTTTGCAAAGTATTTTTGCCACTGCCTTACAGTTTTGATAATCATCTTTATACACTTTAACCAGATATTTACATCAAGATTATCTACTTGTTCAGTTGGGGTTCCCCCCAGTAAAAACATAAGAAACACATCATCATCATCCCATATACTGACAAAAGTTTCAACATCTAGTGCATCAACAAGATGTTCGAAAAGTTGGTCCCGTAAACATTGGGTTTGCGGACAAAACATAATTACATGTCTAACAATATCATAGACTTATGTACAACATATACACTCTTGTGATTGGATAAGAAATGTGCTAACACGAATGAGAAACGCAATATCATAAAAACAATCAGGATTAGCTAGTGCAATTAGCCAAAGTTTGTTAACATCAGGTTGACGTAACATTGAATACCTATGAAGGCTTTGCCTAGAACTAATTTCACAAAGGGTATTATGTACGTCATATTTATGAACTTGCTCCTTTACACGTGCTGACCATACGTTTTTGTTTGCAAAAACCGATGAAATTTGAAAGGAGTCAATGTCACGTGAGAGGTCATATTTAGCACATCATTCCAACATATGAAAAATTGGTGAATTTTTTTTTTTTTTTTAACCTTTGCGAACTCTCATCACATTTATATTGGGCAAATCTGAAATGAAGGATGTGTTTAAAGATGAAGTGAGAGTCAGCAGAACACAAACGGCCTAGAAACAGGAGAGATCGTTGATCTACGTAACACTGCATGGACAACATGCCAAGGATATCCCTAGCGATTAAAGAACACGAGCGCTTTGAGAAGCATTGGACCTTTTTACAAAAGTATTTCTGAGCTCCTTCCAACAAGTCATATTCTTTCCTTGACAATTTGCACCAGACATTACAAGCAAACATACCACAGGGCAAGGTTATATTTTCCCATATACGTAAAGCATGAATTGGATGCAAACCTCCGAAGTAAAGTCCATGGCTTTGATTGATGTTAACCATTTCCTAAGTTTTTCACATACTGAAAGAGTGCGAGCATTGGTTGACTTGGCAGTATTGAGATATAAACCAGCATATACTACCTCACTTTTACAACTAACGTGTTGATCTCCAAGAAACAACTGGGGACATGCCTGCTTTTTTGCACTACCAAAGAAAAGGAAAACGCTTTTGCTAGCATTAAACTTGAGATGCCAGGTTTAGGCATATTTTTGTATAACATTGAGTAGACATTGGATACCATCAGGTGTACAGCTTAATAGTGTTGTATCATCTGCCAATAGTATGCCTGGCATACTGCCCCAAGGAAGTTGTAAGCCTCTACCAGATTTATCATTGTCATGTAGGAGGTCATTGATATAGAGTGTAAATAGCCATGCCGATAACACACGTCCTTGGACCAACACCTTGCTGTCTAGGAAATAGATCTGAAATATGACAACCCATACTAACACGTGACTGCATTGAAGATGACAAAATATGAAGAATTCTCCATATTTTGCCTTTAAGCCCAAATTTGTGTAACTTGTAAAACTACTGTTTAAATAACATATAATATTAGTTTACAAAAATTCTCATTTAAACGACTGCAAAAACATTTGAAGATAATATATGCAATTAAGCTCGTAAAACTAAATTTAATTAGCTGGCCACCCCATTAACGTTATCACGCTTCAGTTTGTGTGATAGGTCATTCGGAAATAAACAACTGTTTAAATAACATATAATATTAGTTTACAAAAATTATCATATAAACGACTGCAAAAACATTTGAAGATACGATATGCAATTAAGCTCGTAAAACTAAATTTAACTAGCTGGCCATCTCATTAACGTTGTCACGCTACAGTTCGAAGCACCCGCCAGAAAAGACGAAAATGGCGAAATCTGGAATTTTTAGATGAAAATGGTAAATAATTCCTAAAACGAAAACTCACGTGTAATATAATGTTCCCATTTCTTCTATAGTTACGTTTTCACTCATATAAATGTGTTTTATATACATATATACAAAGAGGTTTACAGAAAACAGCTTATTGACGTTTGAACATACGAAAGTGATTAGATTGTCGGTATTGCAGTGGATGTGAGGACACACTCTTTTAAAGTCTTGACAGGTATGAGCAAGATAACAACTTCTTTATTGTGGACATACATTCCTTCAGTCAGGTGTCAACGAATGTTTATTCACAAAAAAGAATTTGTTCTCCAGAAATCTTTTATATGTATTTATTATGTCATTACCAGTTAAAATAGAATGACCAGTTGTTTTGAGCCTTGGGGATAACGACGGCCCATACCATAAGCATATCTGGCCTTTCAGACCTGACGAGCTAAAAAAAAGGTCTTCGACTGCTATCCGGTCACACAATTGCACTGATCCGATTGCGCATGCGCAATTTCAGGTAGTCTGACATGTGACCTGGTACTGAAGGTGAAATGAAAATGTTATTGAAATATTAATGGAAGTATATACATATAGGTTGTTTCTGAAGGAAGGAGTCCTCCAGCCGTTGCGGCGGTTTGGACAATGAGGTGCTGTGCGGACTTGCAAATCAGTAAGGAAGGATCTACGGGCCGAAGTAAAGTAACGAGAAAATATTAGTTAGCTTCAATACATCAAAGCATGGAATTTGAAACAACTTTTAGAAAACTGAACAGTAAATAAACAATGCAGTGTGCGGACTAGCAACTCATTAAAGGGATGGTTCTGTCGCCGGAGACTTCCCACTTTGCCACCACCTACCACCTTCCTATTGTTCTCGGTAGGAAAATTGGTCATGCGTGCTAATTAGTAAGACAATAGAGGATGCAGGGGTCATCTCAAACAGTTACAATCTCTCTCAGTATCATTATATATTATATTTATTGCATATGACAGAAAACATTACCACGTCAATTTATTACATTCATAGCACATTACAAAAAAGGCAGAACGTTGGTGCTTCTGCAACCATATCGGCTTCATCTCTACGTCTTTCTGAAAGCTTAGATATATATATATATAATATAATAAAGAATTAAAGAAATATATATGAATGTTTAATTTTGAGAGATTATTTATATTTTTAGAGAAATTAACTCTGTGCTTGCTTGTAATTTCTTATAAAAATAATCTAATCGGATAATGATATGAATATAATTCTGTTGAGATAAGATATTTTATATTTAAAAAAATAACCAGATAATGATGAGAATTCTGCAAATATATGATATATCTCAAGCCAGAAAGTCATGTACCACTGCAATAGAGCAAAAGTTACAAGAGAATTGACATTTCAAAACATGTTATTCTTACATACCATGTAAATCGGAAAGATAAATTGAATGTATTGGTGTGCTGTCCTCCTTAACCATGTTCTTCACTAATGAAAAAAATGTCGAAGACAATCTTGCTGTCATTTGGGCCATGGTTGTTGATGTTGTTGAGTGTCGGGATGTAGTCGTTAGATGTGTTGATGGTATCTCGGCATGTTAATAAGTAACACTTACAGTGGATGCTGGTACCTCTGGTTCTCTTCACACGATATTTATAACCGTGATACACAAGGCTTCTCCAAACATGGTTGTTGAGATATATTCAATGTCTGATTGTGCATGTGCCATTTTGTAATGCATTATTTTAAAATTAGTTTTCCTATATATCAGTGTCAAAAGTGAATACTAATCAGGAGTTGATAAAAAAAAACCCCATTAACAATCACTCCCCAAATCTTGAGTGAACATGTTTAACAAGTTGAGGTATGGAAATATTAATGGAAATATATACATAAAGGTTGTTTCGGAAGAAAAAGTCCTCCAGCCGTTGCAGCAGTTAGGTGCTGTGCGGACTTGCAAATCAGTAAGGAAGGATCTGCGGGCCGAAGTAAAGTAACGAGAAAACATTAGTTAGCTTCAATACATCAAAGCATGACATTTGAAAGCTGAACAGTAAATAAACAATGCAGTGTGCGGACTTGCAACTCATTAAAGGGATGGTTCTGTCGCCATATTGGATTTTTTTGCATTGAGTGGAATGAAAACACGCTTTATTGTAGACCTACCTAATTTTACAACTTTTTAATCACTAAAGACATACACTGATAGAGTATTCATACAGTAACAAATAACATGTCATAAAACTAATATACAATATGCTGTTATGCTGTTAGGCTGTAGCGAAGTTTTCCCCACTCACAGGTCGATGAATGGCTTCAGTTCTCATTGTTTGTATTTTTCAACAAATGTGCGCTTGTGTTTATCAAGTTGTGAAATATAATGTCATCAACATGTTACCTTCATTAGCATCTTTCAATTTGACTGTGTTTTAATCATGTATGATAACATATATGTGTAAACAGGAGTATCCTCCCGAATTTCGTTTCACAAAAATACCCCGATGGGATTTGTGGACCGAAGTAAATTAAGGAGAAAGAAACAAAACAACTCAAAATATATAAACGAATATCAGTTAGCTTCTATACTGTACATCAAAGCATGAAATTTAAAGTCTGTTTGAAACATTAAATGAAGCATATCCCTAAATAGAGGTAAATGATGGCTAATAATTAAGGAGATATAAATATTTTGGAGTGGGAGGGTGGGAAGAACGAGAGCTTGGAGAAGAAGAGTAAATTTTAGGGATTGTGAGAAGAAAGGAAATTAGAAAGGAAAGGAAGTAAGAATGCGCACTTCATATAAATAAATTGTGCATACTTTTAGAGAATTACGTTATGCCAGATATTGGGGGGACTGAGGAATTGTAATGATGAAACGAGGGTGACGTTTTCATGAATAATAAGTAAATGAATAAACATTAGTAAGTAGTAAACATTAATATCATTATATATATATATATATATATATATATATATATATATATATATATATATATATATATATATATATATATATATATATATATATATATATATATATATATATAAACTAATCACACCATTTCAGAATTGCGAACTCCCAGAGAAAAAATAGTACCAAGTGCCAAGTACCAAGTACAAGTGCCATAACTACCCATAACCCTAACAATCCTAACATCTACCCCCTAATACGGGACAACTTAAACATTCTAACACAAGACAAAAGGCTTAAAGCTATGCTTGATAAAACCACTATAATCAAAAGTAAACGACAGCCAAATAAGAGCAAAATACAGCAATAATGAAACTCAGCCCGAAGTTTCAAAATGTCAAGATAAGAGATGTGGTACCTGCCCAATCAGTATGGAAGGCCAAGAATTCCAATTTGAAAATGGACAAACTTTTAAAGTTAAACACCAAATTAGTTGCAAATCTAAACATGTAATTTATGCAATCCTCTGTCCCAAATGTAATCTCACTTATATTGGCCAAACAAGCAATCTTCAAGCTAGGGTAAGGGTCCACAAACAACAAATAAATGACCCTAATCTCCGTCACCTAAATATAAGCATACATATAGCAGATTGCAACAATGGACAATTTATCATCTTCCCGTTCTATAAAGTATTTTCCAAATCAGACAATTCAAACTTAACTTTAGAAACCAAAGAAGCAGTTAAAAAAAAAAAAATACTGCCCCTCACTTAACAGTTAGTTCACAGAAGGAAGTGATTACCTGTAAACACATGCTTGTGTCTATCTAGTGATTAATGAGACAGACTCATTAATCCTCACAAGGCTGCATTGTTCTAGAATCACACCCAATTAGTGTGCTCGAGGCAATTATGACGTGCGTGATTATCGAACAACGACCATATATAAAATTAATATATATATATATATATATATATATATATATATATATATATATATATATATATATATATATAGAAAGAACTTTTTAAAACATTTTTTTATCATTTTTATGAAGTTGACAGATAACTTTCTCGCTTTGTTTTATTTACTGCGATGTTTTTTTTTAAAGATATTCAATGAGAATAACTTAAATCTTTGAATATCGCTATTAAAGTAGATTAGCATTTGCGGGACATAACAAAAGCAGAGCAGCCCCGAAACTGAAGGTCTCGCCTCACTTCTGTTCTGCCTTCTCCAAACCCACAATACAATGCTCACATTTTATTGATATACCACAAAAGACAATTGAACATTAAATTCAAGAAATTGCATTTACATCTAGAACCGTTCAGATCTCATGACTATCACATGGATGATTTCACACAATTTTAATTATCATTAGAGCCAGTAGGAAGAAGTTTAATTCTTAAAACATATTTCTGATTTCAAAATTTGATCAAAGTGTTAACACGGACTTAACTCATATCTTGTGACCTTTGATCTCCAAGGTCACACACTCAATGATCACTTTCATGGTGTATGACAATAGTGTAATGATTCAAACTGTTAACAGTTAAATAAAGCACATTCGTAAAGTCTTGACCTCCCTGTTACCTTGACCTTTGACGGATTTTAGTTCAAACCTTGGAAATTCTCCACAGTTAATATGTACCAAATATAAAAACAGGAAGATTTTCTGGATAACAACTTCTTTAATGTGAAAATACACGACGTTTCGGAGTATATACTCACTCCTCATCAGGTGGAATGCCCTTCAAAGACCTACCAAATATAAGACTGATAGTAAATATTGTTTTCAACTAATGGTGTTCACAAGGATTTAGTGATTTCAGAACTCATGACCTTGACCTTTGACCTCAAATGTGAATATGTCCAAAATACCCAAGGGGTATAATTAGGAAGTTATGAGTTCTTAAAACCTTTGACAAAAGTTAGAGCCAAAAAAAGACTTCGACTTCTTCTCCGGAACCAGTGATTTCAGAGAGCTGAAATGTATGTACAAACCCCTTCGTTAATGGGGATTCTAACATGTAGATTTGGTGACCATGTGACCCCAGAGATTGGTCTCAAAGGTCATGACCTAAACACCTATTTTCATCTTCAAAAATATATATTTTGAAACTTATTTAGTTTATTGTTTAAACCTTGTTGACTTACAGAGCCGACGGAGGAGTTAGTTGTGTAAACTGTCCGGATAGATTTAATCACACTTCAGTTGGGTTCTTGAGCCCCGTGAAATATATATCCTTCATATTTCAGAAGGCACTTTTCCAGCTTTAAAACAACATGGACGTCATCACATGTCTTCATCTGAATGTATTTCTCGTTGGACTGTCAATCGGTTTTGAAAACCTATCATTTCGACCTATTGGAATAGAATTGTGTGAAGAACGAGGTGAACAGTATGAAGGATTCAGGTCACTTGTGTTCACACTCAACAAATTCTCGTGTTCTCTGAAGAATACTTCCTGTGGCGAAATTATGGAAGGAGAAATGTGTAGAAATCTAACTCAGGTAATGTACTTTATGTAATTGAGTGATTACGCCTCGGAAGGATTATTACATAAATATGTATTGCAGTATCTACAAGGCCATTCTTAGACCTTAAAGGGGCAGTAGCACGTTTTTTCGCTGAAATAAGTCAATGAAATGTATTTGAAAAATAATGTCACCAATAGTAAAATACCCTTTTCTCTTCGGAAAATCAACTTAAAAAAATAGTGTGCATGGTTCCGTTAAGCCATTGGGAACAGTTTTTGTCATTTGAAATAATAAAATGTGTTCACAATAAAATGCCCCCCATGTAATTTTTGCTTTATATGAAACACCGTTATTACCACAACTGATAATTGGTTTGTGATATAATATATTTAACCCTCTAAAGTTAATATAAATGACTATCATTATAAATGGGAAATTTGAAAAAATAAAATTTGCAAAAAACGTGCTACTGCCCCTTTAATTAAGGCTATAACAAGGTTACATTTGGGATAACACTACCTTCAATAGAACAAATTCTTGTACATTTTCGGGCCGAGCCTCATGAGGCATTCGAACCCATACCCTCAGACCGTACCAACAGCTTACCACACCATTTCGCCTCGACAAAAATGGAAATTCAACAATCGATAGGTCAGGTCATTTTGTAAAGGTGCACTGAATGTAAATAAATTTCAACGTGAAACGTTAATGCTGCAAGAAAAGAGAGTGAAATCAAGAACACGATCATTATTTTGAGACTGGGGCAAACTGGTCCATATTATTGCTGAGTAGTTGATCAGAATATCTTTCCTTAACTTGGCTTGCGGAATACACCATGTATTGTATGGTTTTATTAGATGATCTGGCATAAACATGATCGTTTCTTCTCCTCCAGAAAACGAATTCGTCTTGTCATCGAAGAATTCTTACCCACAGTCGTTCCTACAAGTGTGCAAAAAGTACATGGTATATGATATTTCTGTAATGGAGAATGCATGAGGAGCTGTGAATTCGTTAAAAATAATCAACGAGCCCCGAAGGGGCGAGTTGATTATTTTTAACGAATTCACTGCTCCGAATGCTTTCTCCATCTAAATCCACGTATGACGTCACGAAACATGCATATGTGATTATTTTGCATTTGAAACAATATAATTCAATTATGGAATACCAAAATCAATTATTTTGCAATGTTCGGTGCTCATTCATCGGATATGGCACAAATAGCTGCTGCCCTCATGAAATGGATTCTTCCACGCACGTGCAGCGCAAAACTTCCACATGAAACGAATTGATTGACAGCTAAAACTCTGCCTTTCCATGTCTTCTGAGCGTTACAAGTCTTGAATAGAACGCAGGATTCTTACTGACAAACAATCCTAAGGTTTCGAACAGCGTCTTGTGGCCTAATGGCTTGAAGCGCTGACTACCAAGCGAAGGGTTTCATGTTCGAATCCAGGTTCATGCATTAAGATATAAACTGGTATAGAAGAGAGATATTTTAAGATCCTATTCAGGTACACCAAGACAAAATACATCAGTCTCAATTGACCATTACTGAAAATGTCTAAACCTAACATCCAAACTCAATTATTTTGCAATGTTCGGTGCTCATTCATCGGATATGGTACAAATAGCTGCTGCCCTCATGAAATGGATTCGTCCACGCACGTGCAGCGCAAAACTTCCACACGAAGCGAATTGATTGACAGCTAAAACTCTGCCTTTCCATGCCTTGTTAGGATGTTATGGACATTCTGTGCTTTTGGCTACACCAACGGAATTGTTACTTTACAACTTGGGCAAGCAGTCGTACAAGGTCATCAAAAATCAGATCCACGTTCTGGACATTGCCACAGGGTAATATAACAATGTTGTGTATGTGCTTGGTAAAGTAATAGGAGAGTCGAAGTGTCGAGTCTGGAGGCTTCGCGACCAGCAACCTGTAAAGGAAATGGTTTACCATGAAGCTTGTGTCGAGGACCTTGTGATCTTCCCACGTCATCCCGTGGCCTATATTCGCTATAAACGAAGATGTATACTTAGGGTTGATTTGACCAGGAGTAGAAGCAGTCGAATTGATACTCGCTCTAATATTCGTAGGCTTTATCAGGCTTATCATAGGCTTTATTTTATCAAAGCATTTTACGATGTAACTACACAAACGATGGGGGATCTTAAATATTACACTTCCGGTAAATACACCGTCAGGCGAAGGCATCTGTGTATCATACATACATTTTATGCAAATGAAAATAGAAAACTGTTCCTGTCATAGGGAGGGGGAGGGGGGAGGGGGCATCATGGGGGTTCGGCTTCAGATCTGTAGGTCCGGGGTTCGAATCCCGCCAGTGGCGCGACAACTTTGTCTGCAGTAGAGAACTGTTCTACACGCAGTTCGGTTTGGGTGCAATGCTACATTGAATTTCAGCGTAGTACCATCCATGGTTCGCTAGTTCCAGTCATGCTCGCAGGTTTCACCACAATGCATAGCCACAGGGTGTTGACGGCTTTTTCCCTGTTAAACCGCAACTCACCTCACCTCACCTATCATAGGTGTAACTCAATACAGTAAAGGATACGTTAGCTGATCATGTACAAGGTATGTTCTAATCTGCGCGATTATTCGATGAATGAATAAATAGCTTCATCGAACTGTTTTGTATATGGCACTGATTGGAGTAAGTTTTATGTCACCTGTAACGTAGTTATTCATCCGCTCAACTGTTGTAAAAGTGCCTTTTGATATGTTGTCATTTGTGTGTTTGAGGTTTGTTTTGTCTTGAAGGCGTGTACATTGTCCCGCCTACATGTATATATCTTCAAGAACCATTGAGTATTTCTCATAATATCATATTTGGCTGTCTTTTGCAGTCTTTTGATCACTCAATTATTCTGTACAGGACTCGAGCTTTTCACTATCCATGAGCTAGGCGTGCTCATAAACGCATCTTCATAAAAAATCATGATGCATCAAGGATCTCGGCATTTGACTCGTAAGGGTCTTGCTAGCATATACCTGATGTAAATAACACAAATGAACTATTTTTGGTATTTGTACATTATTTGGCCTTCTTTATTTATCAGCATGTTTATGATCGAATATTTTCACAAAATCAAATAATTAAAACAATTTTGTGAAAATTTCGAGAAAAAAAAATTAATCTTCCAGAACATTGGCCCAGACAATGGAGTGAACGTTGCTGGCTAACTTGGCCAAGTGTTAAGGCCTCATGTAGTGCCACATTTTGGCCGTCACCGAAAACACGTGTTTCAGCAAGGCGTCTCCCGTGCCTACACTGCCAGGTTAAAAACTTCCCCCAGCAGCACAACATCCGTACAATACGTGTCCTCTGTCCGGACCTACATTTGTAGCCCTTATAGACCACTGATGGTACACAATCCAAAGAAGCTCTAACGACCTTCGACCAACATTCACAACTGCTGCATAACTCACAACAAGGTTTCAAAGAGTGTGGACTGACATCCCCGTGGCATTCATCAACGGGTTGATCTTTCCATACATGACAGTTGTCAACGCAAATGATGGTCCTTAGAGGTACTGAGTTCAACTCCAAAGATCAAAGACATGTCATCATCGCGTGACACCATCACCTGTCAAACTTGTTCTCGGAATGACCCTTTATCACCAAGAAAGATTGTTCCGTGATTGGCACTCTTAAATAAATACTACAGCATGCTCTTAATATATCTCCGAGTGGGAAATCAGCTCCGCTGGAAACCGCTCGTAAAATCTCCAAGAGAAGAAGAAGTAAATATATCAGTTTCCATCCACAATGTATGCGACGTTTCTTTGGTGGTTCAGTATATAATAGAAACGAAACGTTGTATGTGGCTACATATTATTTCTTGGGCTTTGACGGCTCCAATGCTTCGATTGGACATATTCTACTTCTTGCTATATTACGTAAATTCGATTGATTATAAAACTAAATCATTGCTCATTTACTCGACATGTTCTCAAGTACTTAAGGAACTCACTTTAGTTTCTGAGCATTAAGGCTAGTGTATGTTGTTCGCACGATTATGATTCAATAAAATGAAAACACATACAATGTAATTATGTTCACTTTTTTAGGAACTTTTTGAATTCTGTTTACAGCCACGATCTATTTAATTGCTACACACATACAACTCATACTTTTACACTTAAGCAAGATTTAGTACTGATTCAAAATAAGCCAAAATAAGGAACATTAAGGAAATCCTGGTAAATATTTTAAAACGAGAATAATATTATAAAAGGAAGTTCTTTGCAAAAACAGTTGAGATGGGACAGGTGGTAAAATATACATGAAACAATTAAAACATTGAACAATTTTAAAGGCGCTGTAGCACACCCTTCTTATTGAGATAAAGGGCACTGACGAAAATGTAAATAAGTGTTACCAATGGCTAAATAATACTCTTGAATCAATAAAAATAGTTTTTGAAACGAATGTACATTGTTCGGTTAAGCCATACGAGTCTATTTCCCTTGGAGCGGCCATTTGAAGGGTTCATATTAAAATGGCAGCTCGGCGGTAGTTTAAGTTCATGAGGGAATGGTCATAATCGAATGAGACCTAATAATGCCCCACTAACACTGAAAAGTTCCTCAAAATTTGTCCCTTTATATGTCACATCATTTTCTTTAAATACGGATAACCGTATATACGGCTAATCAGGTTGTGTAATAAGATATTTTACCCTCTTTGATATCAAAACTAATTAAAAAGGTTAATTTCTATGAAAAGGAAGAGCCAAGAACAATTGGCAAAAAGACATTTTGCATCCGTCTTGTTGACATATGTTAGCTTTTAAATATAAACACCGAGTTTACCGGAAGACGTGTGAAATATGGCTGTACACTTTTAATGGAAGGCTGTTTCTAAATACACTCATATGATAGAACAAAAGTGATAAAAGTTTGATTTTAACTGTTAATGTTATGCCTTGTTTCGAACCGTCACCTTCTGACTTCTGACAACTGTATCCCCTTGGCCACAAATGGTCGCTTTGAAATGTGTACGTGTCATCGGTAAACCTGCGTTCTTCATAATGCAGAAATTGCATGAAGTGCACCTGCAGGACCCGTTTAGCGCATACCGAGCACATGCACTTACAATATCGTTAAGAAGACTGATAATCATATGTCCCATAGACACGGGTCAACTGAATCTCGTATCAAGCCTTTGAAGGGAATTATCACCTATAGAAATGATTTCCCGATCTTGAGATTTTTGTAATAAAAAAGCCCGAGAGTAGTGTTTTCTCCAAATAATAAACCGTCACATTTCCATGTTTTTGATTCATATTTTTTTTTATTCCTAAATCTTGCGTAATATAAATATGTCTATCTCACTTTCGTAATATTGAAGCAGAGAAAATGTTACTATATATAGATTTATCAAGACCTTCGTTATCAGCAGCTTTTGTGGTCTTTGTTTAAAAACCGATATGAATTAATGTACATGTACATGTATGGTAAATGTGGTTGTAAAGCAAGACTTGGATATCCTTATTTATGTTCATTATTCCTACGATTAGTATGTATAGTTAAGCAGAATCACTGATAGTTAATATTTAGCATTCATATACAATTCATATATAATTTTGGTATGGAAGGGGAACGGGTTATGTATCCTATTTAAGTTCATCGTTAGTCAATCAAATGTTCAAAACAAGTGCAGAGGTTCGGGGATCTTGTCCGTTCTTGCAGTTCCCAGTGCATCCTTGAGAGCTTCCACTGCGACCCTAATACGTTCTGTGAGATCTTACTGCGCTTCTCTCACGTTTTGCTTCATTTTAGAACCCACTGGGTACGCCGTGAGAACGCATGCCCTGTGTGACAGGGGGAACATATTGTTATGAAACCCCTTTACGAAGTGAGTACCACGTGGGTAATAAAAAAGTATATGAAATCGCAAGTCACAGAAGACTTTAAATTACCGCAGTGATCTTATTTCTTATTTGGTTGATAGATGTTTGTCAGAAATTGAGTCTGTTTATGATACATTCAGATTTAACAATTACTTTTTTCAGAATAATATGACATTACGTACTATTCTTAGCAGCAACGAATCTTTGTCACATAGTGAAAACTAATTTTCGATAAAATCTGTCTATAATTTCATTAATGATACCAACCGTTTTCATAAAGTTCGGTAACATATGTTTTTTTTAAAGTTTAACTAGTACGAGTTTACTAAACATGTGCTTGAAGTTTAAATGTGTTTTATTCTGAATTTTGATTTTAATAAGATGAGTTGCTTCTCACGTGAAAAAGGTTATATATAGAAAAGACACATCAGATGGTTTTGACTTGATCAATCTTCTTTAATATTAAAGAAGATTGATCAAGTCAAAACCATCTGATGTTTATATATATATATATATATATATATATATATATATATATATATATATATATGTGTTATTTTAAAAAAACTAAAGAAAAATACATGTATCATAAACATTTTTATATATATGCTATTGTAGCCTGTTTGCTCATCCTTTTCCCATTATACTTTGCATAATTTATTGTGTGTGGTAGGTCATTCGGAAATAAACTACTGTTTAGATCATAAAAAATCACAAAAAAATCTCATGTAAACGACTGCAAACACATTTGAAGATAAGTTATACAATAAAGCTCGTAAAACTAGATTTAAGTAGCTGGCCACCAAATTAACGTTGTCACGCTACAGTTTGAAGCCAGAGAAGACACAAACTGTACCATTAGCGGGTAATTTTAAATTCATGGGCGAACAACGAAAATGGTGAAATCTTGAATTTTTAGATGAAAATGGAAAATAAGTCCTAAAAAGGAAACTCACGTGGAATATAATGTTCCTATTTCTTCCCTAGTTACGTTTTCACTCATCTAAAGGTGTATTATATATATATACACACACACACACACACATATATATATATATATATATATATATATATATATATATATATATATATATATATATATATATATATATATATATATATATATACATAGGCTTACAGAAAACAGCTTATTGACGTTTGAACATACGAAAGTGATTAGATTGTCGGTATTGCAGTGGATGTGAGGACACACTCTTTTAAAGTCTTGACAGGTATGAGCAAGATTTCTGGATAACAACTTCTTTATTGTGGACATACATTCCTTCAGTCAGGTGTCAACGAATGTTTATTCACAAAAAATAATTTGTTCTCCAGAATAGTTTATATGTATTTATTATCTCATTATCAGTTAAAATAGAATGACCAGTTGTTTTGACCATTGGAGAGAACGACGGCCCCTGCCTTAAGCACATGTGGGCTCCGTTCCATAACAGCAAGCGCTTATAATCGCTCATTGATCGCTCAACGTAGCCCTCAATGTAGCGCATTCTCTCTACGGTGCGATTCCTCGAAGTTTGCTCGCCTTGCTACGTAGCGCTACATTGAGCAATCGCGTTCAAGAAAGGTTCAAAAGTAATCGCTCATTGAGCGATTACTTTGAAACCTCTCTTGAACATGGCTTTTCAGACGAGCTAAAAAACAGTCTTAGACTGCTGTCTGGTCACACATTTGTATTGATCCGTTTGCGCATGGGCATTCTCATGTGGTCTGTCATGTGACCTGGTACTGAAGGTGAAATGAAAATGTTATGGAAATATTAATGGAAATATATACATAAAGGTTTTTTGGGAAGGAAAAAGTTCTCCAGTCGTTGCGGCGGTTTGGACAATGAGGTGCAGCGCGGACTTGAAAATCATTAAGGAAGGATCTGCGGGCCGAAGTAAAGTAACGAGAAAACATTAGTTAGTTTCAATACATCAAAGCATGACATTGTAGGCCTACCTAATTTTACAACTTTTTTATCACTAAATACATGCACTGATAGAGTATTAATACAGTAAAGCATAACTTGTCATAAAACTTATATACTATATGCTGTTATGCTGTAGCGAAGTTTTCCCCACTCGCAGCGTCGATGAATGGCTTCAGTTCTCATTGTTTGTATTCTTCAACAAATGTGCTCTTGTGTTTATCAAGTTGTGAAATATAAAGTCATCAAAATGTTACCTTCATTAGCATCTTTCGATTTGACTGTGTTTTAATCATGTATAATAACATATATGTGTAAACAGGAGTATCCTCCCGAATTTCGTTTCCACACAAACAACCCCGATAGAACCCTCCTTTTAAGGAAGGATTTGTGGACCGAAGTAAAGTAAGGAGATAGAAACAAAACAACTCAAAATATATAAATGAATATCAGTTAGTTTCTATACTGTACATCAAAGCATGAAATTTAAAACCTGTTTGGCAGTTGAAACATTAAATGAAGCATTTCCCTAAATAGAGGTAAATGATGGCTAATAATTAAGGAGATATAAATATTTTGGAGTGGGAGGTTGGGTAGAACTTTTCCCACGAGTTAAGTGTTGCTATTACGAGAGTTTGGAGAAGTTAGTTTTAGGTAAGTTTTAGGGATTGTGAGAAAATAGGAAACTTGACGAATGCGCACTTCATACAAATAAAGTGTGCATACTTTCAGAGAATATCGTAATGCCAGATATTGAGTCATGCAGGGGGACTATGAAGAATTTTAATGATGAAATGAGGGTGACGTATTCATGAATAATAAGTAAATGTAAATATTAATATGATATGATGAAATAAAAATAATATTTGTGCAAAAGAAATTTTATCATTTCATGAAGTTGACAGATAACTTTCTCGCTTTGTTTTATTTACTGCGATGTCTTCTTTAAAATATTCAATGAGAATAACTTAAATCTTTGAATATCGTTATTAAAGTAGATTAGCGTTTGCGGGACACAACAAAAGCAGAGCAGCCCCGAAACTGAAGGTCTCGCCCCACTTCTGTTCTGCCTTCTCCAAACCCACCATAAAATGCTCACATTTTATTGATATACCACAAAAGACTATTGAACATTAAATCAAAGAAATTGCATTTACATCTAGAACCGTTCAGATCTCATGACTATCACATGGGTGATTTCAGACAATTTTAATTATCAATAATTACAATATAGTCGCAAGCGACGACAATCGGATGCAGCCAATACAATTGTTTTAATTAAGACATCTGTCCTATGTTGTTGCGTATTTTTTCAAAAAAAGTTTCAAGTGTCTTGCATATCTCTAGGAGTATTGAGATCCAAAGTTTACATGTTAAAATCGAACAATTGTGTGACTATAGACAATGGTGTGAGCGTGTACTTACGTAAATGAATAGACCGGAAGTGGTTGTTTCAGACCTATTTTCAAAAGGGAGCAATTGACGTACCGGTTAGGTAGAATATGATTTGATAATAATGGTTGAATAAAAGGAATAGAGAACGAATAGAATTGAAATAGTTTAGAAATGCAAGGACAATGAAGATGTAGAACAGGGCTTTAAGGTGTTAGAAAGGGCAGAATAAATGTTTGTGGATACGAGATAATGATGTCTCAAATCAGTTACCCTTAGCTGGTTTTAGAAAACGCATTCAATGGTTACAATAGGTATACTGTGTGAAAGACTTGCTTAAAACGAGCGTAGTTTCATTGATGAGTTTGTTAATCAATTGCCACATGCGTAATGTATGAATGATGGAAGCGGGACTCTTTTGGCAGGCGCAGCTTACTATGACAATAGTAAAATCTTGTTTATGAATGAATGAAGTGTTAATTCGTTGACTCGTGCTACGTTCCTTAATAATTCTCTATTATGTAAAGATAACAAATTGCATACCAATGTCTGTGTTCATTACACTCAATGTGAATCATAGAAAATATTTGAAGAACCGAAACTACAGTCCTATTTACATGGATAGATCTTTCAAGCATAATCAACCTAGATTTGTCTTTTTCTTTGGCTGATAGATGTGCGTTAATCGTGATGCAGTATCCGGTTTTCGACCAGAACTACTTTTACATAAATATCGTCACTATACTGAGTCGACTGTCTTCAAATTGGTCATTTTCGGCAACATTCAGTACTTCTCGATACATTAGCACCATATATAACAGGCCTGATCCCAAACTACACAATGTAAGCCAAAACGAAAGTGTGAATTTCCTGTTCACACATCAAAATGAAAGTCAAATTTGATGAACTTATATTTAAAACTCATTAGTCATATAAATTATCATGCTAATGGCCCTTTTTCCAGTAAGGGTAATATTGCGTCTCTCTGATGAGGTATACAATGTTGTCAGTTTGCCTGCTCACAGCATCGTAGGGTGGTCAAGGGGAAGCAACTCTTCCACATGACGATTCAATAAAATCTTCATCGTATCCAACTTGTTGACATGTTCAACGTCACCATACCTTGAAAGGTACTTGTGAACAGGACATTAGGAGTTATTTAATGCTACTTGTTATTCCCCAATGCTTCAGCTGCATATAAATCTAAGTTGTAGTGCTTAGATGCAAATATCTCCAAAGTGGTGTAACGATTTGTTTAACTATAGGCCTATTAGTGAAATAATTATGATTCTCCCATTTAGAGTGAACCTATGCCGGGAGTACAACAACTACCCGTATGGAATGTACCATTCACTCAACCAGTACAGACAAATCAATTTGGCTTACGAAGTCTGACTTACGAAGTATTTCCCTCGCTTTGTTGTGTCAAGACAGTGAATAGCTGTACCAGAAATGCATAGCGGGCCTGGATTTCTAAACACAAATTTCTTAAGAAAATACTGCAAGGCCTAATACCCCCATCACACCAAACCCGTTCTCACTACGTTCTTGTTTTTTTTGGAAAACGGGCTTGAACTGTGCTCGAACTGTGCACAAACGGAGTGGACGTAATGGCAACTGTTTACAAACTTTATGGACGGGCTCGAACTGGGTAAGAACGGAATGGTGCTCCAGAACGTTGAACATGTCCAACGTTCTCCCCGTTCTAAATTTGGACGGAGTAGGAACGTAGTAAAAACGGGATTGCCGTACTAAGAACGGAATTGCCGTATTGCGAACCTACTAAGGACGAGTAAGAACGTTGTGCAGTCGGGACGCGATTGCAATACGTTTGTGCACAGTTTCCACCCAGTCCATGACGTCCTCAGTCAGATCGAACTCGACCGCAGTACGACCATAGTCAGTTGCTCTAACGTCCAAATATGTGTAAATAAATTAAATTGTTTCGATTGAGTTCTTAGTACGTTCCTACACAGTTATAAAAGTTCACATTAGGTTGTCATTGCGTTCTACTCGTTGTTAGTACGTTTGCGAAATCTCTACACAGTTCTTACGACGTTGGTAGTACGATGCGAATGAACTGGTATAAATACAGGCGTGTTAATACGTTTATCACTTCTTGTTCCGGGGTAAGGCTGATTTGAGTTCTGGTCTTCCTTTGTTTGCTTTTCTGACTCTGATCGGTCTCAGACATGTTAGTCTCAGACTGTGTCACAGAAGATTCCGAAGGTGCAGGGGATACTGCTCTCTCGGGAACAGAAGACTCGGTCGCTATGACTTCTACAGGGGTTGAAGATATTGTATTTGGTTTTCTTTGAACCATCTTCTTCTGAATACACTTCTTCTTCCTGGGAGGCATGATGTTTTCACCTTGAAGTTCAGAACGGCAATGAGAACGGACAAGAACTTTCTGGGTATTTATAAAAAACGAGGCAGGACGTGACGAGCACGCACTGAGAACGGAATGAGGACGGAGTGAAAACGGAGAGAACTGTCTTAAAACGAGTTAGAACGGTAGTGTGCGTATTAAGAACGAGATAGGTCTAGTCAAGAACAACTTAGGACGGAATTGGACTGGCTGAGAACGTTGTGAAATCGAGGTGAACGGTCAATATTATACAATCTAAACGTGGTACCAACTGTCTGAGAACGGCGTAAAGACTAGATGGACGTTCTGAGAATTGTTTGTGAAGGTACTGGGGTCGTTGTTTGATATACAGGAAACAAAAGTTGCTCGTTTCTATCCCGTTCGAGGCCGTTCTACAATATTTTTTGGACGGAGTAGAACGTAGTGAGAACTACCTTGGTGTGACTCAGGCATTAATCAGCCAGTAATGGAGACTGGCAAAAGTTATGCCTTGCATTTGGAAGCTGTACTTACTTAAGCTGAAAGCTATAAAACATAAAAACAGATAATTTCAAAGTGTAAGTACACCTCCATAAAAAATATAAAAAGGTGGTGAGTAAATTAATTGTTCAAAAGTCCAAAAGACAAGAATTTTTTAATATAAAATAATAGTAAAGATAATTAGTGAAGCGACATGGCTTGGGGGGTCGGGGTGGGGACTGGGGGGTGGGGGTATACCCCAAACAGAAGGCCCAACGGCTTCAACTGAAACATTTACAAAACTCCAAAAGCGGATCCAAAATCACCAATTTCACTTAAGGAAAACTTTGATGTTTCGAGCCGTATTACTGACGACACAGTTTAGCTTAACTGAAAAGGTGGGATTTGGAGCCGGTTTCTGAGCTTGACTTGTGACTTGGTGCATCTAAATCGACTACAGTGTAAATATCCTATGAGTTTTTTCCAGGATGTATCTCTCAGTTCATGCAGAATAGCTTTTCACTCGAACTGGTATGATTTAGTATATACTAGCATGTATATCTGTGGAGAAATCGGATTTCAAGGTTTCCGGGAGGCCACGATGAACCGGTCATTGTCGATACTGTTGTCCGGTTATTCGAGTTTAAGTATGAGTCTTTTCACTTGAAAATCATCTAATTCAACTAGTGTGTAAATATCATATGAATTCCTTCCAGTATGTATCTCTCAGTTCGCGTAGAATACATTTCCACTCGAACTGGTATAACTTACAGCTAATAACATGTGTATCTTTTGTGAAATAAGAATTTTAAAGATTTCCAGTAAGGCCACAATGAACCAGACAGAGTTGATACTGTTGTCCGGCTATTCGTGTCTTAGCATGATTCTTTACACTTGCAAAATCTTCTAAATCGACTATTGTATAAATATTATATGAATTTCGACCAGGCTTTACCTCACATTACGCGTTGAATAGATTTTAACTTGAACTTGTAGGACTTATTGCCTAATAAAGTGTATATCTTTGAAGAAATAAGAAAATTAGATTGTTTAAGAACCTAGGTAAATATTCAAAGTTATCATACTTTAAAAAGGTAATTATGAAAAAATTAATAGGAGTTCGCTAATAAGATATGAAAGTTGTTGTTCCCCAATGCTTCAGCTGCTTATAAATCTAAGTTTCAGCTCTCAGATGCAAATATCTTCGGCGTGGTGTTTTCGCAAAGATGCACAGGGTCAAAACATTTGAAAACGTTAAAATTTAAATAAGGCGTCGAAACCAAGGGGCCTACGACTTCGCAATGGTAACATATTTTGCTTGTCTAGTTATTGAGCATCTTTAAAAACAAGTTGCGAGTCTCTAGTATGTCACTGGGATTATTTAGAGCGAAATTTAACATGTCAAAATCAGACAAATTTAAAGAAAATCATAATGGCGGCTAAACAACGTGACCTACGAATTCGTCATGATTTACTTTTTTGCTTGTCTTGTTTTTGCGCACTTTTTGCAACAAGTTTCAAGTCTCTAAGTACATTAAAAAAAAAATCCTATGTAAAAAGTTTTTCTTTATTATGACCGAAACAATTTCTTTAAATGACTGTACGCGAGCGATTTTATTATTGATTCATAAAGACCATAGTCCTGCCTTACTCTCCTGAAAAAATCGTTCAATTCGATGGGTAGGTTTTTGAATTATCGCCCCTGAAAGTTCGCGGTTTTCAAAATTTTGCTGACTTTGAAAGGTCACTGTGAAAAAAGGTATTAGGAATTCGCACAAACAATAAAAAACATGTTATTCCCCAATGTGTCAGCTATATATAAATAAAGTTTCAGCTCTTTGGTGCAAATATCTTTGGAGTGGTGTTTCCGCAAAGGTACATGGGGTCCGAAAATTTGAAAAGGTTAACAAATCAAAGATGGCGGCGAAACCACGTGACTGACGACTTCGCCATGATTTACGGTCATTGCGGATCTTTTGGAAAACGTTTTAAGTCTCTAGGTGCATTTTGAAAAAAATCCCATGTTAAAAATCCTTAATTAGAGCCAGTAGAAAACTATCACTGGGGGCACTGCTAATAAATTTGAATCGATCATCACTTAGGTCACGTAGTGGTCGGATGGGGGCCACCACGGTCGCAACCACACGTTTCACATTGATTGTGAACATGTGAATTCCCAGGGGGTTATAATTAACAGATTATTAACATGAGTTCTTAAAACATATTTCTGATTTCAAAATTTGATCAAAGTGTTAACACCACCATAACTCATAACTTGTGACCTTTGATCTTCAAGGTCACACAATAAATGATCACTTTCATTGTGTATAACAATAATGTAATGATTCAAAGTGTTAACAGTTAAATAAAGCACATTCGTAAAGTCTTGACCTCCCTGTTACCTTGATCTTTGATGGATTTTAGTTCAAACCTTGGAAATTCTCCACAGATAATATGTACCAAATATAAGAACAGGAAGATTGTCTGGATAACAACTTCTTTAACTTCTTCGGAGTATATACTCTCTCCTTCATCAGGTGGAATGCCCTTCAAAGACCTACCAAATATAAGCCTGTTAGTAAAATTTGTTTTCAACTTATGGTGTTCACAAGGATTTAGTGATTTCAGAACTCATGACCTTGACCTTTGACCTCAAATGTGAATTTGTAAAAACATTCCCCAGGGGCATAATTAGGAAGTTATGAGTTCTTAAAACCTTTGACAAAAGTTGGAGGCAAAACAAGACGCGGCAGCGACAGAAACTGCAAAAAAAACTGATAGCAGCCCCGAGTAAGGCAAGGTTGGTAAAGAACTACTAAATTAATTAAGATAATTAAATTTAATAATTCAATAGTTTGAGATGACAAAAAACTTTAAGCACGTCTCCTTATTTTAGTGTTTTTTTTAGTGGCGACTGGTACAGAGTTATCGCTCTAGCTGCCATAATTAAGTATGCACAGGACATTGAAGATAACAAAAACGATGTTTTTTCTAGTGACAATTGGCCAATATGGATAAAGGCACTACATATGTCGTGCTGAAACAGCATTCTGTTTTTGTGTTGCTGAATGAGTAATGTACCTATTTGCGTTGAGATTTTATTTAATAGGGGATACCATATTAATTAATTAGCTTCTGTTTATAGCTCATTGGGCCTAAAAGGCCTAATAGGCTAATGGCATGGCATGGCGCCCGGCGTCCGTCTGTCCATCTGTCCGTCCGTAAACTTTTCGCTTTTTCGACTTCTTCTCCGGAACCAGTGATTTCAGAGAGCTGATATGTGTGTACAAACTCCTCCGCTAATGGGGATTCTTACATGTAGATTTGTTGACCATGTGACCCCAAAGATTTGTCTAAAAGGTCATGACCTAAACACCTTTTTTCATCTTCAAAAGTTTCTATTTTGCAACTTATTTAGTTTATTGTTAAAACCTTGTTTACTTACAGAGCCGACGGCTCTACTTTTATTTGTCCATTTTGAGGAGTTTGTTGTGTAAACTGTCTCACGTCAGTTGGGTTCTTGAGCCCCGTGAAATATATGTCTTCATATTTCAGAAGGCACTTTTCCAGCATTTAAACAATATGGACGTCATCACATGTCTTCATCTGAATGTATTTCTCGTTGGACTGTCAATCGGTTTTGAAAACCTATCATTTCAACCTATTGGAATAGAACTGTGTAAAGAACGAGGTGAACAGTATGAAGGATTCAGGTCACTTGTGTTCACACTCAACAAATTCTCGTGTTCTCTGAAGAATACTTCCTGTGGCGAAATTATGGAAGGAGAAATGTGTAGAAACCTAACTCAGGTAATGTACTTTATGTAATTGAGTGATTACGCCTCGGAAGGATTATTACATAAATATGTATTGCAGTATCTACAAGGCCATTCTTAATTAAGGCTATAACAAGGTTACATTTGGGATAACACTACCTTCAATAGAACAAATTCTTGTACATTTTCGGGCCGAGCCTCATGAGGCATTCGAACCCACACCCTCTGACCATACCAACAGCTTACCACACCATTTCGCCTCGACAAAAATGCAAATTCAACAATCGATAGGTCAGGTAATGTTTTAAAGGTGCACTAAATGTAAATAAATTTCAACGTGAAACGTTAATGCTGCAAGAAAAGAGAGTGAAATCAAGAACACGATCATTATTTTAAGACTTGGGCAAACTGGTCCATATACATGTAATTGCTGAGTAGTTGATCTGAATATCTTTCCTTAATTTTGCTTGCGGAATACACCATGTATTGTATGGTTTTATTAGATGATCTGGCATAAACATGATCGTTTCTTCTCCTCCAGAAAACGAATTCGTCTTGTCATCGAAGAATTCTTACACACAGTCGTTCCTACAAGTGTGCAAAAGGTACATGGTATGATATTTCTGTAATGGAGAATGCATGAGGAGCTGTGGATTCGTTAAAAATAATTATTTTTAACGAATCCACTGCTCCGATTGCATTCTCCATCTCAATCCATGTATGACGTCATGAAACATGCATATGTGATTATTTTACATTTGAAACAATAAATTTCAATTATGGAATACCAAAAATCAATTATTTTGCAATGTTCGGTGCTTATTCATCGAATATGGTACAAGTAGCTGCGGCCCTCATGAAATGGATTCTTCCACGCACGTGTAGCGCAAAACTTCCACACGAAGCTAAAACTCTGCCTTTCCATGCCTTTCGAGCGTTGAATAGAACGCAGGATTCTTACTGACAAACAATCCTAAGGTTTCTAACAGGGTCTTGTGACCTAATGGCTAGAAGCGCTGACTACCAAGCGAAGGGTTGCATGTTCGAATCCAGGCTCATGCATGACAAACATTAACTTGTCTAGTTGAGAGATATTTTAAGATCCTATTCAGGTACACTAAGACAAAATACACCAGTCTCGAAAAATGTACTTGATTGGCCATTACTCAAAATGTGTAAACCTAACACCCCTTCTGACTTGGACAGTCAATGAGTTGATTCCTAAATAATAATCGACTGATAACACAATAGAGTGGTGCCATGACCATGGATTAATGTTGTAACATTCATTACAACCATATATATAACACTATTGCTTGCACGTATCTTAAAATACTAACACACATGTTTATGTCCTCATTTTACCTTTTTTTCTTACAGGGTGTCGAAAGACAAATGATCCACTCACAATATCATTGTCTCGATCCAATTCATTGGAAGTAATTTTTTACAGACATGAAGATAACGATACACAATTTAATGTATATGACCCTGTAAAAAAGGTAACCATGACTTGCTCTACGAACTGGGAGATAATCAAAGTACGAGGATGTTATGGACATTCTGTGCTTTTGGCTACACCAACGGAATTGTTACTTTACAACTTGGGCAAGCAGTCGTACAAGGTCATCAAAAATCAGATCCACGTTCTGGACATTGCCACAGGGGAATATAACAATGTTGTGTATGTGCTTGGTAAAGTAATAGGAGAGTCGAAGTGTCGAGTCTGGAGGCTTCGCGACCAGCAACCTGTAAAGGAAATGGTTTACAATGAAGCTTGTGTCGAGGACCTTGTGATCTTCCCACGTCATCCCGTAGCCTATATTCGCTGTAAACGAAGGTGTATACTTAAGGTTGATTTGACCAGGAGTAGAAGCAGTCGAATTGATACTCGCTCTAATATTCGTAGGCTTGCAACTAATCGAAAAGAAAAAATATTGTATATTTCTAACGGAGATGGTATCTATAAAATGAAACTTTTCAATTCCCATAATGGCAAATTGGACTTTCTGACAGTAAGTGAACATCTTATTGTTGAGTTTTACTATCTTTTCAATGCATTGTACGCTGTAACTGAACATCTTAAATATTACACTTCCGGTAAATACACTGTCAGGCGATGGAATCTGTGTATCATACATACATTTTATAGAAATGAAAATAGAAAACTGTTCCTGTCATAGGGAGGGGGGGTCGAATCCGGCCAGTGGCACGGCAACTTTTTCTGCAGTAGAGAACTGTTCTACACGCAGTAAGGTTTGGGTGCAATGCTACATTGAATTTCAGTGTAGTACCACCCATGGTTCGCTAGTTCCAGTCGATGTTCGCAGGTTTCACCGCAATGCATAACCACATGGTGTTGACGGCTTCCTCCCTGTCTTAATACTAGCAGCCACGATATAAGTGAAATACTCTTGAAAGCGGCGTTAAACCGTAACTCACCTCATCTCACCTGTCATAGACATAACGTATTACAGTAAAGGATACGTTAGCTGATCATGTACAAGGTATGTTCTAATCTGCGCGATTGTTCGATGAATGAATAAATAGCTTCATCAAACGGTTTGGTATATGGCACTAATTGGAGTAAGTTTTATGTCCCCTGTAATGTAGTTATTCATCTGCTCAACTGTTGTAAAAGTGCCTTTTGATATGTTGTCATTTGTGTGTTTGAGGTTTGTTTTGTTATTGTCTTGAATGCGTGGACATTGTCCAGCCTACATGTATATATCTTCAAGAACCATTGAGTATTTCTCATAATATCCTATTTGGCTTTCATTCGTGCCGAAATACCACATGTACTAATTTAAATTCAAATAATTTCATTCGACTCGCAAATAATACCCTATCGCCAAATATATGATTTACTCTTATTTCCGCCGAAAATCGAGCAACAGCATTATTCACGGGCAGAGACACCGTAATTAGACTTCTAAATTACATGAACAGTAGTGATATACCTTATTAAACATTACCAACCCAAATTTGTATTTTTGTCTAATGTAGATAGTTTCCAACTTATGTTTGATGAATTGACGCGCACCAGCGGCAGTGCATCGTCCGGTTTTCTATCACAAATCACCACATTCACCCTTATATCGTCACATTATCAGTTTTACATTAAGTGAGTCTACTATCATTTAAACGTTGATTTCGGCACCAGCGATTACATCTCGATTGAAAAACACGTATAACGTTTTTTGTATGTGTGATCCCAACAACATACTCCATGGTTCTTCAATTACTGAATAGTTTTTTTAGTCAACTTTGCATATGACTAGTGATATTCGATAATACTGTGACTGTGCAAGAGTTGCCTTGTGTTTATATTGACAATTGACAAAAATATTGTTTCCAGTTTCAATGGAAATAACTTAGTAGAATGTGAGGGACTGTCTGGTTTATATCTGTTTATATACTGAACCACGAAAGAAACGTCGCACATTGAAAGGGTGATGACATGATGAAAGACATGTAGGGAGTAATGCATGTGGCGAGGTACATAGCTCAGTCGACCGCTATCAGTGAAGTTCAGCAACAACGGGAATGGCTCGCTTGATGGGTGGGTTACCCGCCTCATTGATGGATAACTGAGAGTTTAAAGGATGATTCCCTGCCCCACACTCATACATGAGTTGAGAGGCTCGTGGTGTCACCTTGGGCAAGAGACTTCATTCGAAATGTTCCTCTGTTCACTCAGCAGTACAATTGAGTACCTGGTTTGGAAATGAATGTAATGTGACAGATAACCTTCAAGCGCCTTAATTGGTAACTCTAATAGGAATTGAGAATGAAACAGGAACGATGTTGGTCCTAGGCTTATAATGTGTGTAGAACTTTGAACGCGACCCTTTATGTTGAGGATTTAGCGCGATATAAGTATCCTCAACATTATTCAATTCAACAAGCCTTCGGACGTCTCCATGCTGGTCAATGTCCAAGTGCCATTTCTAATGGCCTGGATCCATATTATCGAAGCTCTCTTAGCGCTAAGATAGTCGCAAGTGCCAGACATTAACATTGACTTACGACTATCTTCGCACTAAGACAGCTTCGAAAATACAGGCCCTGAATTGCAGTATTCAGTCCATTGAGTTGTGAAGGGAGCGGTACAATGGCACACACAACACCGATGATCGTCCACGTAACGGTCAACCGAGAGTCACGACGACACGTCAACATCACCACCTCCACCGACAACACTTGCAGCACCGGTGCCGCAAAGCAACCGAATCTGTGCAGAGACTGTTTGCCGACGGCCGAGAAATTCTGTTTGACGTCCGGCTGGAAGCCCCATTCTCACAGATTGACGTCGATGTCTTCAGTGAATTCAACAACATCAGAACTGATGTCATCAGCAATTGAGTACTGTAGTCATTTCCGACGGAAGCCGGTGTTGCATTTCTGTGGCAGACGGCAGAGTTAGAGTCCTGAGAAGGAGGGTGAACGCTTCACTTCTGTTTGTTTTGTGGAGAGAGCATTCTCTTCCCTTCAGATTTCCGATCTCAACCTTTGTTCTACATCGCCTGAATCAGAGTGCACAAGCAAAATCCCCTAGCAGGAAAAACGGGAACCTCATACTGTATACCTGCTTCTTAGCCAATGAAAACTCATCTTTCAGCGGCCACGTCGGCCGATTGACTTCAAAGATCTCGGCATTTGACTCGTAAGGGTCTTGCTAGCATATATCTGATGTATATAACACAAATGAACTATTTTTGTACTTGTCTCTGATTTGGTCTTCTTTATTTATCAGCATGTTTATGATCGATTATTTTCACAAAATGAAATAATTTATTGCATATTTCGAGAAAAAAACATTAATCGAGAAAACGTTTATCTTACGTTTATTTCATCATAGGCAAATGCCACTTTTACAACGGCGTTGCTGATTGCACAACTAGATTCAATTGCAACCAATCAGGACACTGCCTTTCTGCACTCGGATTCAGATGATGTAAAACAGAGGTTAGGATCAGAAATCTGAAGGGAGTAACCTCTGTTGGAAGAGAATGTGGAGAGAAACGCATGGGGAGGTTAAAGAATCATGATATGCAGTGGGATTGAACTGAACCGGAAGCTGGGACCCGTGGTCTTCCAGAACATTGGCCCAGGCAATGGAGTGAACGTTGCTGGCTAACTTGACCAAGTGTTAAGGCCTCAGTAGTGCCACATTTTGCCCGTCACCGTAAACACGTGTTTCAGCAAGGCGTCTCCCGTGCCCACACTGCCATGTTAAAAACCTTCCCCAGCAGAACATCCGTACAATACGTGTCCTCTGTCCGGACCTAGCCCTTATAGACCACTGATGGTACGAAATCCAAAGAAGCCCTAACGACACTCGACCAAGATTCACTACTGCTGCATAACTCATGACAAGGTTTCAAAGAATGTGGACTGACATCCCCGATGCATTCATTAACCGGTTGGTCTTTCCATACATGACAGATGTCAACGCAAATGATGGTCATTAGAGGTAGTGAGTTCAACTCCAAAGATCAAAGACATGCCATCATCGCGTGACACCATCACCTGTCAAACTTGTTCTCGGAATGACCCTTTATCACCAAGAAAGAATTGTACCTTGATTGGCACTCTTAAATAAATACCAAGGCATTCTCTAAATATATCTCCGAGTGGGAAATCAGCTCCGCTGGAAACCGCTCGTAAAATCTCAAAGAGAAGAAGTAAATATATAAGTTTCCATCCACAATGTATGCGACGTTTCTTTGGTGGTTCAGTATATAATAGAAACGAAACGTTGTATGTGGCTTAATATTATTTCTTCAATGTAAAAATGGGCTTTGACGGCTCAAATGCTGAAAGGGAACATCACTGTGCTTCGATTGGACATAATCTAGTTTTTGCTATATTACGTTAATTCGATTGATAATAAAACTAAATTATTGATCATTTACTCGGCATGTTTTCAAGTACTTAAGGAACTCACTTTAGTTTCTCAGCATTAAGGCTAGTGTATGTTTTTCGCACGATTATGATTCAATAAAATGAAAACACATACAATGTAATTATGTTCACTTTTTAAGGAACTTGTTTGAATTCTGTTTACAGCCACGATCTACCTAATGGCTACACACATACAACTCATACTTTTACACTTTAGCAATATTTAGTACTCATTCAAAATGAGCCAAAATAAAACATTTAGGAAATCCTGGTTAATATTTTAAAACGAGAATAATATGATATAAGGTGGTTCTTTGCAAAAAAAGGTTGAGATGGGACAAGTGGTAAAATATACATCAAACAATTAAAACATTGAACAATTTTAAAGGCGCTGTAGCACACCCTCCTTATTGAGATAAGGACACTGACGAAAATGTAAATAAGTTTTACCAATGACTAAATAATACTCTTGAATCAATAAAAATAGTTTTTGAAACGAATGTACATTGTTCGGTTAAGCCATACGAGTCTATTTCCCTTGGAGCGGCCATTTGAAGGGTTCACATTAAAATGGCAGCTCGGCGGTAGTTTAAGTTCATGAGGGAATGGTCATAATCGAATGAGACCTAATAATGCCCCACTAACACTGAAAAGTTCCACAAAATTTGTCCCTTTATATGTAACATCATTTTCTTGAGATGTTTTACCATCTTTGATATCAAAACTAATTCAAAAGGTTAATTTCTATGAAAAGGAAAAGCCAAGGACAAATGTGCAAAAAGACATTTTGCATCCGTCTTGTTGATATATGTTAGTTTTTAAATATAAACACAGAGTTTACCGGAAGACGTATGAAACATGGCTGTACACTTTTAATGGAAGGCTGTTTCTGAATACACTCATATGATAGAACAAAAGTGATAAAAGTTTGATTATAGCTGTTTAATGTTTATGCCTTGTTTCGAACCTTCACCTTCTGACTTCTGACAACTGTATCCACTGGGCTACAAATGGTCGCTTTGAAATGTATACGTCTTATCAGTAAACCTGTGTTCTTCATAATGCCGATATTGCATGAAGTGCACCTGCAGGACCCGTGCAGAGCATACCGAGTACTTGCACTTGCAATATCGTTAAGAAGACTGATAATTACATGTCCCATAGACACGAATCAACCGCCATCTCGTATCAAGCCTTTGAGGGGCAGTATCACCTATACAAATGATTTCCTGATCTTGAGTTTTCTTTAATAAAAAAGACCGAAGAGTAGTGTTTTCTCCAAATAATAAACATTTCCATGTTTTCGATTCATATTTTTTTTATTTCTAAATCTTGCGTTATATAAATATGTCTATCTCACTTTCGTAATATTGAAGCAGAGGAAATGTTACTATATATAGATTTATCAAGACCTTCGTTATCAGCAGCCTTTGTGGTCTTTGTTTAAAAACCGATATGAATTAAAATAGGTCGGCCTACCTAAGCATTATTTCTGGCAACTTCACGCGTTTATTGTTGGCGCGATATTAGAAAATGTTTATTTAGATTAAAACTTTGGATTGACGTGTGCATGAACAGAGCCTTATCAAATTTGATATCTTGTTTTGGTTAAGAAATACTGTAAAGTAACAGCATGGTCTATTAGCCCATTAACTCAATGTGTGGTTCTCGTATATCACTACAAATATGTTATGAACTATTTAAGTGACATTATTGAAGTTGGCATGATGAAGAAAGGTGATAATATTTATGTTTATACCAATTCTTATTTCTGCATAGGCGACGTACATGTATGTTAAATTAGGTTGTCAAGCAAAACTTGGATATCTGTAAATATTGTCATTATTCCTACGATTCTTATGCAAAGTCAATTTTTCCTAAGTATGTCATATATATAACTGACCCAACCCTAACAGCTGTCATGATTTTTTTTATGACGCCCCACTGATGCCTGTCATATTTCTTTATGACTCACCCCTACAGTATTTAGATTGGTAACAGAGTGTTATAAGCTCATCAGGCCTGGAAGGCCCGTTGGGCTTATGGCATGAAATGGTGTCCGGCATCGGTCTATCTGTAAACTTTTCGCCTTTTTGTCTTCTTGTTCAGAACCACTTGGTCTAGGGAGTTGAACCTTTTGTTTACAGATTCCTTGGCCAATAGGGATACAAACTTGTTGATTTGGTGATGCATTGGCCCCAAATAAGGGCCTCACAGGCCATAACCTAAAAACCTATTTTCATCTTCTTCTCCAGAACAAAAAGACCTAGAAGGCTGTCAATATGGTATAAAATATAGAGAGAAACATTACAAATCCCTTCTCAGGTGAGTATACTGTATTAATGAATCCTACTTATAAGTATAAATTATTCACAAAGACCTGACCAAAACCCAATGAACATTTTATCATAGCTCTTTACACAGTGAAATCTCCCTCCCCACTGGCCAAGCCAAGCTGAGATGAAAAATATACCTTTACGTGAATCCTTGCCAGAACCAAAGAATTAAGTAATGAAGATTGAGTAATGAAATTCACAAATCATAATCTCCATCTTTTAAAGAAAACACTGCCCAGGTTTATGGATATCTCCTATTGCTGGATCTTGAGTAGAAGTCGTTTGAAGCTTTTAAAGTTCATATTCATAATCTATCTCCACCAATTTTACAAACGTGTATCTCCATCCCACAAAGCTTTAATTGGCAAAATTCGCATTCCTATATCAAGCGCTTTCGGAGAAGAAGTCGCTCAAAGGCCATATTTGTGGGCGTTGGAATTGAGGATGAACAAACTTTGACCCCCTAGGTGCCAGGTACACAAATACCAAAATACCAAGATGATAATGTGAAAAGTTTATGGTCGACGGACGACGGACTATAATGCCGGACGACGGCCCATGCCATAAAGCACATCTGTCTGACCTTTCAGGTCTGATCAGCTAAAACTCCAATACTCTTCAAAATCATTATCCTTGATCAGACTTTCCAATTTAAAGCAAACATGAGGAATTATACTATTTGAGAGTAATTTATCATAAAATAGTTTTGAGCCCTTTGTTAGAGTACTTACAAATTTTTACCGATGAAGTTGTGGAATTCTAAATTCTTTTAGGGTCCTTTGCCAAGAATTAGGTAAAATATATATAAAATAAATACCCAGGATCTCATATCTTTCTTTCAAGCCCTCAAAAGTCACCAAATCTTGTTCATAATATTTTATAATAAATTTATTTATATTTGTAAATAGGGTGTATCATGGGATGTACATTTATGTACACCCCGGCACCTCAATGGCAGTTTTCGTATGTACGTATGTTTACATATTGGCAGCGAGGGAGTTAATGGTCCAAATTCCTTTTTTAAGCCCAGTCTTAAGTTCATCAGGCCTGAAAGAAAGCTTTTTGACACTTCAACGTTGCCTTGATACTGGGAGGAAGAGGTTATATAGCTACATGGCATGGCATGGTGTCCGGCATCCGTCCATTGGAGATCCTCATAACTACAGAAGTTATTGTCATGTTTTTTTATGACCCACCCCTAAAGACTGTCTTAAATTTTTATGACCCACCCCCAAAGACTGTCTTATTTTTTGGTGACCCACCCCCCAAAATCGACGGCCCACCCTCCCCTATAATAAATGACCAGTCTCTTAGTATCACAGCACGATTTGGTTTATTAGTCTACTCTTCACATGCTTCAGAAGCTTATATTTATGAGTTACTGTTGAAAATACTTGTAATGAGTGGAAATACGCGTATCAAGTTTTAACTTATATCTACAGCATTATATCTGAAGTAGTTTAATTTTGTTTATATAGAACGAAAGCTTATCTTGATCTCGGATTGATCCGTTAAGAGAACAAACACGTCATAAATAAACATATATGACATACATACGGCAAAACATGTTATTTATATTCACCGGCTTAAATAGCTCCATAGGAAATTGTTCTAGATTTCATCCAAGATAGTGGCATGGCGTAACCTAAAAACGTGAGCTCCTCTATTGGTTTGAGTGTATCATATCAAAAGCAAAGCACACACCTTTGTTCACACAATATGAATATAAAGCAAACAGCTTGTGTTGCAAGGTGTAGTTTCTTAACTCGGTCATCCCATATTTACAGTCTCACTCGTGGACAGGTAGACAACACGTGGTAGTTCATGTTTTCCAGCAATCCAAGTGATTAGTTCCCTGTCGTCGGCCCCTCAAGTATTCATCCACACGAACTTTGCAGCTGGGAATCTCTTTCAAGGAGTTGTGAAATAGTAAGAATGACAGTCATACAACATCGGATGTGACATTGCGACATACATGATAGAAAGAGTGAGTGTGAATAGTAAGTATTTTGTCATTTGTCTATTCAATTATGGATACTTTTTTAAAGTGAAGTGAATCACCAATAATGATCACAAAATCAAGAAAACCAACCGTAGGGACGCTTTTCGAGGGAACGTTTTTAACTAAAATGTAATGTATCAATAACTTAAGGGGATAACGACAATTTAATTTAAATAAAAATATATTGAACAAAAGCTTTTTATAAGTTGATATTAACAGTTGTAATAAAATGCCGTTATGACGTCATCGATATAACAACAACTTCGAATTGTGATCTATGTACGTGATGATAGTTTATATGTGCGACGTACACTGTAAACGTTCATGATGTTCTACGTATAGTTATGATACAGTTTGACCTAGCAAGGCTATATTAAATATAGAGACATGTTTTGCTGACAAATACAATTACACGGAACGCGACAGACAATTAACAATTTGATTTGTTTGTACCTTGTTTGTAACATAATCGATGATAAAATTGGCATGTTTAAATATAAGCTATTCTGAAGCAGTTGAAGTTGAAAATCGCCATGAGAAGATCACGTGAGGAAATATTGGAGTATCAACCCTAACTATGTTTGTAAGTACAGTTTCTCATAAGTAAGAATGAAAACATCTTTAAAATATACTCATGGTAAAAATGGTTGACACCCCCTAATAGTTATATATAGGAATGAAATGTTATATATACCGAAATGAGAACACTCAAACACTGTAACAATGTACAACTGCCAAGATCTCAAGACACAAGGATTGAACTCTTTTGACTAAATTTAATTTGTCTGATATTTCCCTTTTTTTGGTGTTTTAAAAGTACAAGTGGAGAAATAGCAAATGCTCAATTACACAATTCACAAAAAGACATTATGTAGATACATGTGTTACCAAAAAATTATCGAAAATGACACGTTACGTTCTTTATATAACATTTCATTCCTATAACTATTAGGGGGTGTCAACCATTTTTACCATGAGTATATATCTTTATTACGTGATTTCCCATTAACAAGTCTAGTTAATAGTGTTGACGTTTGCCGTTTCGTATTTCTGGAATATATCGCTTAAAGGGGCAGTAGCAGTAAATTTCCCATTTATAATGATAGTTTATGTCATTTATATTTACTTTAGAGGGCAAAACATCTTATTACACAAACCAATAAGCCATAGTGGTAATAATGGTGTTGCGTATAAAGCAAAAATTGCATGGCGGCCATTTTATTGTGAACACATTTTATCATTTCGAATGGCAACACGATTCCCATGGCTTTACGGAACCCTGTACACTCTTTTATTAACTTGAATTCCCCAAGAAAGAAGGGTGTTTTACTATTGGTGACATTATGTTTCAAATGCATTTCACCAACTTATTTCACCGAAAAAACGTGCTACTGCCCCTAACAATAGGACCATTAACGTGTTCGATACTTGATATCTTAAGTTCTCCAGGATCCAATGATCCAAACTTTTTTGTTGCGTGTGTTTACAAAATTGAGGAGTTACAATAAAACGGAATATGTGACAGCGTGTATGTGAAACATGCAAAATTAATGTAGTTAAAACTAGATGTTATATTATACGTCCCCTTATGTTATAAGTCCGTAATGGCGTATAACATTACACCTAGTTTTAACTACATTGTGACACATTTAAGATTAAATATCAGACAGTACGGATCCAATGTGACGATTAATGAATGACTTATTTATTATAAATGTGGGGCCACATCACTGACAGAACAATATTGCCGTAGCTGAGTTTCAATCTAAATGAGAGAAAAGCCAAAATAATCCATCAGTAAAGTGAATTGTGATAGATAAACGGTGTATCCCCTATGTTGTTTGTCTTCACATATGCCAAACGCTATAAATGGTGTTATTTCATCGAGTAGTACTGACTGTTGCCGTACATTACCATTTTGATGATAGTCGACTCAGTATATTTTCGATAAAAAAGGTAAAACTAGTGATTTGTGATCGAAAACCGGACAAACGCGCCGATTGACGATCGTTAATTAATCAAACGTTATTTTATGAAACTTATTTACAACAGACAAAAAGAAGAATTTGACTTAATAATGTTTACCAGGTTATATAACTACTGTGCATGTTAATGGAACGTGTAGTTTCGGTTTTTGTGCATGTATAATGACGTTGCTAAATTTTAATTGGAAACTAGTAATTATTATATTTAGCGATTGGGGAATTATTTTAAATGAAATCAGCACATATGGCATAATGGCACGTATTAAAGCCAAAAAAAATATTAAGAAACATGCATCTTTACAATATATTCATTGTTTGGCCCCTTACTTGTTTTGTCTCAGGTCCGGTCTACCTCCAACGTGGAGGAAAAGGGGGAGGAAGGGAAACCTTTACTCCCTAAAACTGACAGGAGAAAGGAAAAACTGACCATCGCCGTCATCGCCTTGTCCAATTTGTGCGCTTGGAGCTGTATCTCCTTGCTGGCCCCCTTCTTCCCGATAGAGGTGAGTATGCACAAGTATAGTATGGAACACCGACAATGACAAAACAAATTAAAAATGACTTAAAATTTTGAAACCATGTACATTATATCGAGTTATGAGATACACAAAATATCTCCAAATTACTTCTACCCATAATTTTTGAGCATGGTGATCGATCCCAAATTTTTTCAAGTTTAAAATAAATATAGCGCAATTATTAAAGCGAATCAACTTTGAAGTTGAATACTTTACAATTAGACCATTGATGATTGGTTTTGGTGAGTATCAAGGGATTGACTGTTGAGATGTGTCTGCCCTCCTCGAATTTGATGATATTTTATGTGCGCTTTTCACCTGGATCAACTTATTGAAAACATTAACATAATTGCAATCATTTATTTTTAACATCCGTGACGGTATTTAAATTAGAGAAAACACTCGCAAGCTCGGTTTTACTTCTTATTTCCAGCCACCCCCAGGTTTTAAAATTGTCTATCAACGCCCTACGCTCGTGTTTTCTCCTACTAAAGCAAGTTGCTTGCATGTTGTCGGCCACGATAATGTAGGATACTTTATATATACCATGTTCATCCTTATAAATGCCCTTTCCTAATAAACGCCCCCAAAGGCATGTTTGACTCGCGGAAAATGACCCCTAATAAACAATATGAAATATTTTGTTCATGTGTAGTTATCAATGTGATTTAAATAAAGAATACCATGACCCGGAAATAGTGTTTACATAATTGTTCTGCACCATGTGCTTATCAGCTGATTGTGTTTATGCTGCCGTTCATTGGTGGTTATATTTAGATTTCTAGCGAACTAAAGTTTCATTGGATAAGAGTAATGTGCGACAAGATGGCGGATTCAATCAGTCGAAGTATCTTCGTGAGTTTTAATTAGTTTCAAATTCTATTGCAAATTTTGTACCAGTTGAAATTTGATACAAATAATAAACTGCAACATTCAAAGGCGCTGTAGCACGTTTTTTTGCAAATTTTATTTTTTCAAATTTTTCATTTATAATGATAGTTTATGTCATTTATATTTACTTAAGAGGTTCAAACGTCTTATTACACATACCAATTAACCGTAGTGGTAATAACGGTGTTGTGTATAAAGCAAAAATTGCATGGCGGCCATTTTATTGTGAATACATTTTATTATTTCGAATGACAAAAACGACCCCCATGGCTTTACCTAGGCATGTACAATCATTTTCACTTGATTTTTCCAAAAAGAGAAGGGTGTTTTACGATTGGTGAAATTATTTTTCAAATACATTTCATCGACTTATTTGACCGAAAAAACGTGCTACAGCGCCTTTAACTCTTCTTTACATTTATTTGATACACTTATTTTGATTAAAACTCTGAAAAAGAGTCGATGTTTTTTTTTCATTTGGACATCAACAGACATTTTTTTTAAATAAACGCCCCCTTTTCCCAATTTTTTAAACGCCCAGGGCTTCTATTACGATGAATACGGGTATTTCTGGTCCTTTCCGCATCACCTGCAAAACGGATTTCTGTGTAGGATAAAGGAAATTTAGAGATTATGCTTGGGATTGTAAGACCAAATGAAGATAAGCTGAAGTGGAAGCTTGAGGTTTTAAAAAATCAAATTTTCCTTGTCATTCAATGTTAATAACATCTTCCCACGGCAAGGTGAAAATGTATCGAGATCTCTCCATTTTTTACCTTGCCTTCAACCTAGGCAGTAGTGGTGAAACGAATCAGCGACACCTATCGTGATCAGGAGTTACGTCCCTTAACATCTGCTAACATACAACCAATGAAATCGCCGTTTACATTCGGAACCAATTCAAAATAAGCGACGATCGACACAGTCACAGAGGCAATACAACTGTCTTCTGATTGGCTTATCCGATTAGCCTGCAGTACGTTAAAATCTTAGCACTGGAAATGCGAGGTTTGAGGTCAAGGGCGGAAGGAGAAGATATGGAAATCTTTTCGTTACGCCTGTGACGTTGTGTAGATGTGTTAGCAAAGGATTGATGTTAAATACACTGGAGTGACAACACAACATAAACATCCTTAAATCACCGTGACACACGTAATGGAGCCATACTATTATACGTGTAGCTTTCTTGTACATGCACAATAAACGTTACATCTGACCAAAAAGAATACCAGTTAGTTTATTAGCTTTCGAGATCTATACATTCGTGTTTGATTCCATCTTATTTTGGGCAAATACTTATAAATTGAAAATGTTCATAAACATGTAACCAACATTTTCAAGCATATTCAAATTTCAAACTGATGAGCTATGTCAAACGTCCTTATATAAAGTATTAAATATGTAAAACCTCGCTGTAACATCATGTTAAATATTATTGACGTGAGTTTGTTGTTGTAAATTATGGAACAATACACTATTTCCACTAATGATTTAATCTTATATACCAACTTCAGGCTGAGAAGAAAGGTGCGAGCGAGACGATTATCGGGATGTTGTACAGCTGCTCTGAATTCGTTCTCTTCCTGTTCTGTCCTCTCTTTGGATATCTGGTAGGAATGTTCATATCGCTTCTAATGGTTGTTTTAGAAAGATATACACCCATTTCTTTTTAATTATATGTTGCTATATTTCTTATTTTGTGCCCTCCCATCCTTTTATAACTGTAAAATTGAAGAAGACAATGAATTTATGGATGATCAACGTTTCGGTAATGTCCTAATACCGTTATCAAGTATATTCGAGACATGATATAACAGAAGGTTATATATATATACATGTACATGATCCATGTTGGTATGATCATCCATAAATAAATTCTTCTTCATCATTACATCAACTTCTTGAATGCCTCTCAAACAGTTGAGTAATTGTATATTGTAAATGTGTATCCACTATTTAATTTTATTTCTGCCCACTGCCTTCTGTATACCTTTTCTTTTTTAAACCTGTCGTCCTACTGTACATATTTTAGTGTTTACCCTTTTTTAAAGGCGATGTAGCGCGTTTTTCTTGCCGAAATAAATTTTCCTCACGTAAAGGTAAACAAGTGTTACAAATGGCTTAATAATTCTCCTGAATCCATAAAAAGAGTTCCAAAACGAATGTACATTGTTCTGTTAGGCCATGCGAGTCCATTTCCCTGCAAACAACCTTTTTATAGTGTCCACATTAAAATGGCCACTAGAAACCAATTCAAGTGATATAACTGCTGTAGCGATACCTAGACACTGAAAGTAGAGTTTGAATATGGCACCATGATAGAATTGTCAGTCATCTAGCTGTCTGAACTCGCGTGAGAGCTACACGTATACACTGAAGCTTTATACGCCGCACCATTTTCTTTCAAATGCCTGAAGCTGAAATAATATATATTTTCATAATTTATTTATACCTGAAGAGACTTGTAAATAATGTTTCTTCTCAAATGACCTGGGAGACAGTAAACAAGATAAATATGGAATTAAACTTGTTTACTTTCAGATGTCAGTTCACTCTCCGAGATTCTTCTACATCACTGGATTGTGTGTCTTTGGGACCTGTGATGTTTTATTCGGGTTTGTATTTGTATCAAATAATAATTTACATACGACCGTCCACACTTGACTATCTGCATGAAACAAATCTAGATAAAAAAGATAACGATAATGATCATCAACATTTAAAAAATGTTTATAATCTCTTCATTTGTGATTTCGACAGAATGAACCTTTTATTTATTGATTTTCGTACCAGCAATAAGTCTGATATCTGATATTTCATCAAAGAATCTAGAGTAAGTAAGTCCTAAATTTTATTTGAAACAAGTTTGCAAATTGTGCCGTAAAGAAATCTCCAATCAAACTTAACTTTAATTTTAGTACATTTAAGATGACATTGCGAATTCTAGCAATGAAATTTCCTTTATATCTTTTATCATACAGGTGGTTAGACAAGTCACCGCCAGGGACCCCGTTTATAGGAATATGTTTCGCTGTCCGGATAATAGAGGCTCTTGGAACAGCTTCCATCATGACCGCCAGCTTCTCCATCACTGGCAGCAACTTTCCTGACAGAATTGGAACTGTTTATGTAAATATGTTCTGCCACACATCTCTCAAGCTCACAAGCTCTGGCATTTATACCAGTTAACTTGCTTGCATTTTTCAAACTGTTCAAAGTTAAGAACAAACAGAGAATGTGTAAATCGTAGATCATCCCAAGTGTTTATTATTTTATGGACAACGTTTAGTTACCTTCTCCTAAACTAGATGACTTATAACGAGCGTTCTTGTCAGTTGCTATTACCTTGGTGTATATAACACATTTACATACCATGTAAATAACGATAGTTGCCTTACTCTGAGGGCGTGGGTTCGAATCCCGCATGGGACTCGGCCCGAAAAAGTGCAAGAATTTTTACTATATTGAAGGTAGTGTTATCCCAAATATAACCATGTTATATTTCTTCACTATCTAAATGGCAAGTATTTCTGATAAATAACAATAGTTTGGTCAAATTACAGATTGACATGTGCAATGTATGCAGTGATTCGTGCATTCATAAATTGTATACATTTGTACATTGCAGAGTCTACTTGAGACTGTCAGTGGTGTGGGGTTTCTCATTGGTCCTGCTATTGGTGGAGGTCTCTACGAGGTACCGAATGTTTTTAGAACATATAACTTAAAGAGACGATCAGTGGGAACACGTTCAAGCACAAATTTCAAACCAATTAATTGTTTGACAAAATCAATAAGCATTTTCTGCCATTTAAGGAACAATCGTCATTCCGGGAACAGTTCCAGTTCCAGCTCTTACGTCTTAAATCAACACATCACCCTAAATAGGCCTTAATGAAAATAATCAGGTTGAAAAGTGTTTATAAAAAGACTAAACATGATGAACATGTACGTTGAAATAATGTTAAGGTCGGCGGGTTCGGTCTGCCCTTCTGGGTGCTGGGTGCCTGTGTGTTCCTGTGTGGATGTGCATCTATGGTTCTACTTCCGGTCCAACCTTGTGAGTAGGAACTGTCTCATCAGATTAACTTCAGTCGTATGTTTTATCATCATAGCCTTCTTCCCATTAAATGCGTACCATGTTCATGTTCCTATGGAAACCAAATAAATTCAAGTATAACCTCGTTAAGCCTCATCAAGCCAATCCATTGTCTGCTTCGAGTCAATATGAAACGTTACAAGTTCCAATTAAAGTGCGCACAACATTAGTGAAAGCAACAACAGAAACAACAATAACATATTTGAAACTTCTTCGTTATTTAAGAAGTTGATGATTGATACGTGTTGTTTGAAAGATACAGACTTTTTAATTTAACGTGCATCTAATATAACCAACCCAGGAAAGTAATTTTCAAGAATCACCTTGCGACCATCTGTTACATTGTATGCATTTGGTTATTCTTACCAAATCCTTTTCTTTGTTTGCTAAAAGGTGTTGAACGCAAGACCGGTCCATCCAGTCTAACGCTTCTCCGCAGTGCACGTGTGTGGTATGGAAGCACGTGTCTTACGGCGACCATGATAGGGTTCTCGCTCTGGTCACCTGTTTACGCTCAGCACCTACAGGAGGTTCAATATTACTTTATGTTTCATTATGGATATATGATGTTTACGTTATCAAATTGTTTCAAATAAATAATATCATATTTCATACCAACTTCCATTCCCTAAGCCAATATCCACAAATGGCTGATTTAAGTCTTGCCGTATTTCCTTAAGGTTTCCGTGCTAGGAAATCAGAGTCCACTGTGCATTTCAGGTGCAGCGCTCCAGAATCTTAGCACGGATACTGAATGAAATACTGCAAGCCTTTGATCGTGTCTTGCCAGGACAAATGAAATTGATTAATGAAATTATTACGGTATAAAATGTACTTATTTCAGAGGTTGAAGCAATCACGCAATCAAATACCAAAGAATATAAAGCCACCCCCCCCCCCCTTCTATCCATTTAAAAGGTAACGTTGAATGCATATTTCATGAAAAGAACACAAAGTGAAGGTACCAATCAGTAAATGCTTCTTTCTGAAGGTGGCCTTGCATGAAGAAATGTACTCATATCACGAAACGGAACACAATCATAATTATCTATTTTTGGATTTCGTTTAATTCGTTATTTGATCTTTGTTATGAAACTATTATTACCTATTCGTCACCTGAGAACAAGATTGTTCTTTCAAAGATCGCTGTTTACAAAGTGTTTTATATAAATGGTACAATTTCTTCCCCAGTTTGATCTGAGCCAGAGTGTTATTGGGGTGATCTTCATCATCCCTGCCGTCACCTACGCCATCACCTGTCCGTTTTGGGGCATACTCCTTGACAGGAATGTACGTGCATGCATGCGCATTACTACATGCTTTCTTAGCTGGGCGCACACTACGTCCAACACGTTATTTTCAATGAGTTGACATACACTACGTCCGTTGTTTTCATGCGTTGCGATGCGATGCGATGCGATGCAAAAAAAATAGAACCTGTTCTATTTTATTCGCATCGCATTCACAATCGACTTGGAATTCCCTATATGACGTCATATTTCATCAACTGAAGGGGTATTTCCCCCCACGTGTAGGCAAAGCAGTCATACAAAACGTATGTTAACAGACATCTGTACATCAATACATACAAACATACATTTAGACTTGTATACATACACACATGTGTACATATATACAACTGTACCAACATACATACATCTGTACCAACATACATATATTTGTTTATACCGTACATACATCAGATTCTATACATAAAACCTGTACATACACCAATTGTACACACACCTACAGTAATTTCATGTATCTAGACATACATACATATACATGTACATACATAACATATGGAACTAAAACAATCGCACTTATGATATTCGCATTAAAATCGTATGCAAAACGCGTGTAGTGTAAACCCCCAAATCGCCTGCGTCAACGCAATGCGATTTATTCGGACGTAGTGTAAACCCCGCCTAAGCAAGTGCGTTTTATAACGTAAGATAGGAAATCCTTCATGCGATTTCGTTTGCAATGCGATAAAATATGTGCAGCACCTATTATCATCGCTTCGGATCGCATCGGATTGACGCATCGGACGAAGTGTGCGCGGCCCATGAAATTCAGTGTCCGCGTGTTTTAACGCATCGCATGACGCATCGCAAGAGAAATCGGACGTAGTGTGCGCCCAGCCTTGTGAATATGTCAATTTTTCTCAAGTATTCATCTTGTAACTAAATCTGATATATAAAATAAGGATAACATTTATTGCCATTCTTCTTGATATCACCACCTGGTTTTGGATTTCCTACTTTCAAAAGGTCTTGAATTTTGTCATTTTGTAGGAACACCATTGATGTGACATTGCACGTGTATATAGACCAATGTATGTATCGAACTTGGTATTGTCCAGATGCCGCCTCTACCGATGATGACTGTTGGAATCTTCTGCTTCTCCGTATTAATGTTAATCTTCGGTCCAGCTCCCTTCCTACCCATCACGCCGTCAGTATATTTATGTCTCTGTTACCTTTATGATTGAACATAGCTAGGTTAATATTTTATATACAGCCATTGCAAAGTTCGGTATTCCGTCGTCTGTAACGTCGTTTGTAATTCATGGCGTCTTTGTAGCCTGTCGCAAGATGATTGCGTCGTGTTCGGGCATTTGTCTGGACAATTTTCCAATGGATTTAATGGGCCACATAAAGAAAATAATTACTCGAGGAAGTATTTCACATGAGCTTTTCGAAACGAGTGTGATTTATGTAATATCCGAGCGAGAGCGAGGGTAATGCACAAATATGTGTACTGGAAAATATAGTAAGAGATATATGTTAAAGTTTTGAAATTACTCATAATGATCGTTTTATTCATTGGTCGATATAGAATAACAGAATCATATAACTTCCTGTATTACTTACCCTTTGTCGATTAAACTTACAGAAACCGCCCACTGTACCTGTAGCAAATCGTGAATGTATATGTATCAAGTTATAACTGTAATGTTAAAGAGGCAGTAGCACGTTTTTCGCTGAAATAAGTCAATGAAAAGTATTTAAAAATAATGTCACCAATAGTAAAACACCCTTCCCTCTTCGGAAAATTAAGTTTAAAAATAAGTGTACATGGTTGGGTAAAGCCATAGGAATCGTTTTTGTTATTCGAAATAATAAGATATATTCACAATAAAATGGCCGCCATGCAATTTTTGCTTTACACGAAACATCGTTATTATCACTACGGTTAATTGGTTTGTGCAATAAGATGTTTTACCCTCAAATGATATAAACAATCATTATAAATGGGAAATTGAAAATAATATCACGTCACTGTCCGACCGTTCGACACGTACTACACGATTACAGTCATAGTGCGTCGTTTGTTGCTGTTCATCCAAACTTCAAACCTTTGCACTGTTGCTTCATTCTTTAAGTAGATTGTATATAACACTTGGAAATGGTAATATCTAATGACATTCCGTCACAAATAAACAATGTCAGCTGTCGCTAGTCACTAGGCCAACAGTCTCGACTCTTCAGCGGCGAGCCGACCGACTGCGAGGCGAGGCTAAGCGAGGCGAGGCGAGCTGACTATTAGATTAATGTGAATGTTTGCATTAAAAATAATACCTTGCACAACATAACATAACAAATACAGTTCATTTGCATGAATCTTTTTGTTCATTTTTACAGTCCACTTGTTATTTATTCAACTGCATCTCATGAACTACATTATTTCGGCGTAGGTATACGCAATAGGAGTTGCAAATAAGCATTCGGGTCAGCTCCAGCGCAGTTTAAGTCAATTATTACGCACTCGGTTATTGAAACCGGTTTCGGTTACGTGGAATTGTTTCCCTTATGACAGGTAATATTAAGCGGTGTGACGAATCCGCGTATAAAAACGTGTGTAATAAATAAAATACCACACTCAGTCCCATTAGATACGAATTCTACGAAACTCGTGACCTTCCTATGGTATCTGACCTTGCTTTCCCTCGGTCAGATACCGTCGGGAGGACACTCGTTTCGTATAATTCGTATATAATGATACCTCGTGTAGTATTCTCTGTGTATCACATTTTAATTTCTTACATTCCAGCTGATGAAGGAGTGAGTATATACATGTACTCCGAAACGTCGTCTATTTTCACATTAAAGAAGTTTTTATCCAGAAAACTTTCCTGTTCTTATGTATGCCACGTCTAAATGCCATTTAAAGACCTGATATTGCACAACGTTATAACTCTATCAAAATGTGACCACCACTAAATTTCATAAATTTATTTCAGAGACCTGGATTTCGAAGATAACTCCAGTACTTACGGCCTTGTTGGCGGGATAGTTCAATCCTCAAACTGTCTAGGGTAGGGATGAAAACGTCTCTTGTATTGAAGATACATCGTATAATCCACTCAAACCATCCATATGTTAAAGGGGCAGTAGCACGTTTTTCAGTGAAATAAGTCGATGAAATGTATTTGAAAAATAATGTCACCAATAGTAAAACACCATTCCCTCTTCGGAAAATCAAGTTAAGAAATGAGTGTACATGGTTCCATAAAGCCATGGGAATCGTTTTTGTCATTCGAAATAATATAATATGTTCACAATAAAATGGCCGCCATGCAATTTTAGCTTTGTACGAAACACCGTTTTTACCACAAGGGAAACTTGATTTGTGTAATAAGATGTTTTACTCTCTAAAGTAAATATAAATGACAAACTATCATATATATGGGAAATTGAAGAAAATTTGCAAAAAACCTGCTAGTGCCCCTTTAATTTATTAATACTAACAATAAACCATTCTATACTATAATGTGCTGACAATGATCTTGCATAAACATTAACGTACATATTCTTATTTATTTACATTTAACAAAACACAAACATTTTAACAATATTGTTGCTTTCGCATTGATGAAATTAACTGGTTTTTAATTTTTTTTTAAATTATCATTAGGATGTTATCTTACTCACATTTTTAAGATGGGATTTGGATTATATAGAAAGTGAAATCCGTTTGGATAAAACATTTACAAACGTTTAACTTCAGTTAACACTATTTTGAGTTATATTCCTGACGTTTATAGAGCTACTTAATCACGTGTAACTACTTCCCGCCCCCTCAGCTCATTCCTGGGGCCTCTGGTGGGGGGAGCAATAACGGACCTCGTTGGGTTTCGTTGGATGACTGCTATCGGCTCCTTCCTTCTCATATCTCCGGTAAGTCTCCCCATCAACATTGTAACGGTACATCTCAAACTGGTATAAAGAGTGTACATCATCGTTCTGTAAAAGCAAATTAGCTCAGAAAACAAAATGTACATTCATTTTACGGTTTTTGAGCGACAAAAAAAAGAGGAAAGTCGTTCATCATCAAACTATGTATTTTCGAATTATTCATGTGTCTTTTTATTGTGTATATTTGAATGTAAAATGTACCATTTCTTCTCTTGTATAAATAATTGATCGACTGTACATTGTATTTTAGATTTAAATTGTTGTGTTATTACTTTAGATGTGACAACTTGAGAAATAATATAGCGTAAATTCATTAAAAATTAATATGAGAAGTGAAGTGAAGCCATTCATCGACTCTACAAGTGCGGAAAGCTTTGCTACAAACATAACATTGTTAATCAGTCTAATGTTAAATTATTTTTACTTTGTCGATATTCTATCGGTATATATATTTTTATCGAAAATATGTAAAATCCGTTATAAACCAGTCTTTCTCATGTCACGAAATGCTCTGAAACAAAATGATAGATCCGTCAAAAGAACTTTCCCTTTAATGATATTCTCTTCTATATAGGTAGTGCTGTTCAGTCCGTTCCTGCTGCTGTCCCTGTACAGAACCAGACGAAGCTCCAGTGTGTCTATAGCCCGGTATGAGTCTTACACTGAGGAGAAAGGGGATACCCTCTTGTGATGAACTGTATAAGAAGGATTTCTGTATGACAACTTCTTAGGAAGAACTGGATGTTTTGAGTGTGTGATTTTAGACATTGACATTGACAGTTGTTTCATACATTCTATATATATTATTATAGATATCGAATAAATGCGAGTATCATTTTATAGTAATGCATTTTAGAGATGAGAAGAATTATATGGATGGTACATATGTTGCATAACGGTACAGTGATCGGTTTTATCCGAAACATCCTCCAACCCTCTTCATCTCTGGATATTGGTATGTTATTCATTGTGGACAGCTGTAATCCATTCATTCATAGACATATCATCTGATCATCAATGATTCCATTGAAACGAAACGGAGATTAATTCATAATTAAACATATATTGTAATCTATTTTTGTTATTTGTTTTATAATTCTTTAATGCATAATTGTGGAGGGACCTAGTTCATTTAACATATGTTTTTCAAGAATATGCATACATAAATATGGATTGACAAAGAATGCCATCGACTTATATAAGTGCCGCTCCGTTGCACATATACGAGACCGTTAAAGGCGCTGTAGCACGGTTATTTTTCATACTATTATTTCTCAAATGCGTCATTTATTATTAAAGTTTATACATTATATTGTTACGTTAGAGGATAAAACATGGCCGTAATACGGTTATCGGTATTGGTAGAAAATGGTGCGACGTATAAAGCAACATTTGTGTGGAACTCGTCAGTGTGAGAGATAGATTTGTAGGTCATATTTTGACATTTCAGACAGTAAGATGGTTGACCATTCCATCATTGTACCATATTCAAAACTCTACTCTGAGTTTTTAGGTATGGCTACATCAGTAAGATCACTTGAACTACCTTTGAGCGGCCATCTTAATGTGAACAAGATGGGAAAGGGACTCGCATAGCTTAACCGAACCATGCAATTCGTTTTAGAACTCTTTTAACTGATTCAGGAGATTTATTTAGACATTGGTAATACTTATTTGCCTTTTTGTGAGAGTTGTTTAATTCAGTAAGCAAAACGTGCTACATCGCCTTTAAAGACAAACAACACTAATAAGAATTTAAGCATCGGACGGATTCTTCACGGCGGTTTCAACAACCCCGTACGAACACTCCTTGAAAAGGGAACCTATAAAAATAACTAACTATTGCAATAGAACATTTAGTTTCTACTATGAGTTTCCGATATGCCGTTTTGTTTTGCATTGGTAATGTATGTGTTCGCTGTACTTGTTGAGAAGCATAAACATTTTATCACCCTTAATTAAACTTACCTTATATACGCACGTGCAAAAGAGACTATAAAACGAACCACTGCTGTCGGAGAAGGTAGATGTTGAATGTATTGATAGACACACATTGTGTTAGCGTGGAGTTGTAACCCAGGGGATGAAAGTGGAGAGAAACTTATACGTTTTACCCTGGAACATGATGACATTAGACTATACATGTACCCGTTTTCATGGACAAGGTAGTGGACGGTAGTTCGACCCTGATCACGAAGACAGTACAATTCGTGATGCTGTTTTATGAATGACAAACACTCTAATTTGCCCGATATGTGTGTTTTTTCCCGATCTTTTACTCTTTTCTGAACAGGAAAATGAAGACGAAGGCGACCATAGCGCATGTTCGACATGGTCCTGTTGAAGCCTTTTAGTTTAAGAATTTGGGCATTTTGTCATAGAGGATTTTATCAGTGCACACTTAATGTTCAATTCAATTTATTTTCAATTTATTTGATTTTTTTTCGGTTTGTAGCACATTGGTCCATGTACAATAAATACATTTAATTTTTTAGACAATAAGACTTTATAAAGTACATAACCTACAAGGTTGATATCGATATATAATGCACATACAGATAATACTTCGTCATTATCTAAAAAAATGCATTACAGCTGACCTTTAATGCATCTCACATGATAACCAAGAAACGGATTCAATCTACCACAATATTTTGAAACCTGCTTATCGACACAAAGTACTCTCATAGTTTCCGAGGAAAATTTCAGAAGATTAAGTCTCCTCCTACCCAAAAATTCAGACTCCTACTATAGCACAGGTTCTTTCGAGTAACTGTAACAAGAGCTGTACATGTACAGTAGGATATTTCATGAATAAGGATTTCAAGGCAAACAAAGCCAAAATTCCTTTTCCATCAAAATTATGAGCGCACTTTGTCCATGGCAATCTTGTTGAAACTAGAATACCAAGATAACTTAGGTTGCATAAAAAAGTTAAGTGTCTCTCGGGCACTTTTTTTTCAAAAATGACGAGAGAGGTAGGATTTGTTGGAAAAAATTAATGACGAAGGTGAAATACAATTTATTTTTTTCCATCAAAATATAGCACTTCTGACCATATTTTTGGTGAACAAATGGATTTGGGAGTTAAACAAAAATACTTCTCAATTCATTTTTAAAAATGACATTTGACGTGAATAAATAAAAGTGATGCGCCGATGCCCGAGACAAACTATAATTGTTTTATTTAGCCTTTATACGTTGAAATTTTAACTATCATAATGTCATAATCACTTTTCATGGACACCATGCCGCCATTTCAAAACACAAGCATTTTTGTTTTATCCATATCTACTTCTGTACACCAAGAGATACCCCATTTTAGCAGACTATGATAAGCCAAGAAGGGAGTGGAGGTATTATAAACAATGAAGTAGTTTTCTTTATCTCTTGTTGCCACACTCCATTGAACATTTTTATGCAGTTTTAAAAAATGAGTTGACATATGTTTTTATTCAAATACTCATCCAAAGTGGACATTAAGAACACATTATATACGTGGACATACAGCTATTTTATGTCTTTCAAAAACTAAAGTTTTCACATATTGATAGATTCTTCTCCTAAAGACCTACCGCACTAAATTCACAGTAAGTCTCTGACGTAGTCTATATCATATATAAACATGACATCGGTTAGTGTATCTTTTGTTATAGGTTCGCTAATTACATGCTCAAACATTGATGATAACACTGACAATACCCCACAACGACTAAACGAACATTGTTACATAATCTTAGTACACGACCTTCCTGTGTAAACGTTGTGCTATCTCAATGCATTGTACATATATCTTATAACTAATGTGATGTGACCTAAGTAGTTAATATTACAGACTAAGCGTGATTAAATTATCAAATAGTAAATTTACATAAGGGCAAGACGACATACACCGAAAGGAAGATTAAATATATGATCGAGTCAAGAAACTAAAAAGACAGTTTTATCTTGCGTAAACGAATTTATTTTTAACACACTTTTCTTAACTCAGAGACGGAAACTACGGTATGAGGCCTAGGCAAAGAAAAAGTAACCTAATGGTTATTGTCATATGATTATTTAGTGTGAACGTGGTGTCAGCGAATTCAGCATTATCTTCACGTGAGCTAATCAATGCATGGGCATGAGGCTATGATCTAAGTATTCACACACACGCCTCTGTTGGCATCAAGCAGTCGGCGGGCCCGGCTACATTCAGTGCCTCTTCCTGTGTTGGAAACATACACTCATGTGAGTATACATTGTACAGTTTAGTCCGTTAAAGGGTATATCATAGGGACACGTGAAAATCAACCTATTTTAACGAAATGAGAAATGGGTGTCAGTGAGTTCGGACGTTACCATTTTAACCATATTTATCTGGATTACTATTACATTTGTCCATGGTGTAACCTTTATTAGTAATACATATATTAATATTCAACTTTATCATTTACAATATAATTTCTTTTGTCAGAAAAGGGGAATAAGACTCTGAGTTTCGGTAACAAATTGAATGAAATATTTAAAATGAGACATTTTAGCGACCATGATTGGAACAGCATTGACAAGCGACATCTGACCTTGTTTATGTGAAAAAATAGCACTGAAGATAACTTTAGATGATACATGCTTATACTGAACTTAACCTTAGTTCATTGTAAAACTAAAATTGTATTTGGTAAAGCAAATTAAGGCTGTCACTGTTTAAGCTAAAAGGGTAAGCATGTATGTTACCTTCAAATAATTCACGATTTGAAAACAAATAGTTTATACAATTTGATGGTATTCATATAATTGATTAATAACGTTTACAATTCACAATTAGAAGTGTCTGTTTATGCTGTCAAGGAATGCGTCTTGGTAGAGATTATACATCGAGACCTACTGACCCGTTTTCCACACACATGCTTTATAAGACTTACTACAAGACGACATAACGGATTTATGCTTACATCGTGTCTCTCGGCTGCGACGAACCTTGACACGGTCAACACCGTGACGGATATATACCTTAATATAAGCCTCTTACGTGTTCATCATGGCTGGTTAGCTGCCATTGAGGTTAGTGTATGCTTTATAATAAAACAAATATACATGTGCATATTGTCAGCTCCGAGACGGGGCAAACACTTTCCTCCGATACTATTGAAAACACATTCTCAACAACCGACTTGACATAAAGATTGATGATCAATGCCTATTAGGAGAGAGCGGGTGGAATAATTATGCACTTATCTACGTATAACAATATCTATTCAGTTCATTACACACCACGTGCGTTTACTACTATGACTCTTGGTCTTTACTACATGTAAATATACCACAGTGCATTTATTACATATTTATGCATATACCGGTAGATAAAATCGAGATTATGTAGCCTGTAGAGAACTAGGTTATACATCATGTTTAATCATTAGAGAACTGTTTAGTCTGCTAACAGACATGTAAATGTACAAGTCATGTATATTGTTTGTTCAAGTACAATTGAGAGGAATCTGGGTTAGGGCAATATACCATAACAACTGTCACTCTGTGTGTCTGTGTGTCTATGTGTCTGTCTGTCTCTCTGTCTGTCTCTCTCTCCCTCCCTCCCTCTCTCTCTCTCTCTCTCTCTCTCTCTCTCTCTCTCTCTCTCTCTCTCTCTCTCTCACTCTCTCTCTCTCTCTCTCTCTGTGAGATGTCCTTCTTACACCTGTCTCTCTGTATGACCCTAACTGGGTCAATTTTCTGAGTCGCGCACATTTCCCCACAACGCTTGGGACACAACGGTTGAATTAGAGGAATGTCGGTTAAGAGAGAGTTCGGAAATGGTATTTTATACAGATAAAGTCTGGATTAAATTAAATTTCGATTTTATAGAGTGCGTTGGATTAGATGATGTCCATTTAGAGGGAATGTCCTATTTATTCATTGTTGAGATAGAAAATTAAACTATCGATGTCTGGGTGAAGTTTCACTCGTATTGGACAATCAAATGATACAATTTAGTAAATGAGAATAACGTAACTTATATATATATATATATATATATATATATATATATATATATATATATATATATATATATATATGGCAGTAGCACGTCGATGTACGTTGTGAGTCTGCCGATACTGGCGACCGAAAGTGTTGGTGGAAAGAAGTAGGGACTTTTATGTGTACAGGGTAAGGGTCAGGTCACTTCGAACGACATCGGAGCTTATCTGTCACACAACCAATGGCCCCTTTATATAATCAGTGACTTGCAGGAGTTCCAGTTAGTTGACAACTTGAAATTGGAGCGTTGGTACACATATACGGGTCTCACTGGTTATATTCTTAGATGACGTCAGTCACACAGTAGAGACACACAGCATGAATAAGCGTTTATGTAAATACAACCACAGCGGTTTGGTATAGTTGATTGAAATTAAATAGAAGTTCATATTTATACAGTGTCATGTAGCCAGTGAACTAAGCGGAATATTCATGTTCCAACACCTCGTGTCTAACACTGGGCATAATAAGCGTGATCAATGGATGAATGAACATGCCTGTTTTTTTTCGACACGTACCCAACAATCTATAAATAGTTATTTAATATACATTTTACTTATGTAAACATGTGATGTAGGTATTCAAATAAGCCAATCCGGCTTGTGTTTACCTACCAATGTTTAATATTTTATTGAGTGGGATGTTTGACTGTAAATCATACATGTGTATTATATACGTGTATTTACATCTAAATGAACTCATGTCTAGCTTAATTACTATACCTAGCATCCCTAGCAATATCAATACCTTTACACTGAGGGACAAAAGATACCAACAGGGTCAAACACAACAGAGTTATACCGGATAAAGTATATTTTGAATGTATGTAATAAAGATATATCTTATAAGTATGATGTTTATAATAGTTAATATATTTTCAAACACTCATCGGGTGTTGAAGTTGCTATTTTAAAGCAGATTTCTGGACACTGTTTGGTATTTTAGTTACAATTTTATGAAATGTAGAACTTATGTTGGTATAAAATGTTTTCAGTATAATATACCTTCTTTGACGTAAGTTTGTAATCATTAGTGTAACACGTCATAAAACAAGCCAAACTGTTATCTCGTCTAGTTAAGGAGAATCCTAAAACGCCTCAGACATATGAAATTTAATATTTTGAAATTTCAAACTTAATATGATTGTATCTTGTATTTTGTATGGTGTCATTTCTTTTGCCCTTGGGTGTATATGGATCTGAAATAAAGGCCTATGAGAGACACAAAAGTCAAAGTAACATAGTAACTATTGAACATTTACATCGTTCTTTTAAAGAAATATCTTGTGGTCGGTAGCATAAGCATAGCGTGGCATATTGTGTGTACAAGTAAATTATGTACTAAGCTAGCTGGGCCGTGCGACCTTCAATGCACCAATAACAGCTCACTGTCCGTTTCTGCTTAGCTGTGTCTGTCTGTCTGTCTAGCTGTGTCTGTCTGTCTGTCTGTCTGTCAGTAGCATAAGCATAGCGTGGCATATTGTGTGTACAAGTAAAATATGTGCTAAGCTAGCTGGGTCGTGCGACCTTCAATGCACCAATAACAGCTCACTGTCCGTTTCTGCTTAGCTGTGTCTGTCTGTCTAGCTGTGTCTGTCTGTCTGTCTGTCTGTCTCTGTCTGTCTGTCTGTCTCTCTCTCTCTCTGTCTCTCTCTCTCTCTCTCTCTCTCTCTCTCTCTCTCTCTCTCTCTCTCTCTCTTTCTCTCTCTCTCTCAAACATCATCAAATACTACCGGGTACCCATTTTACTGCTGAATGGTCACAAATCCAAGTCCATGTCACCATAACTAGCAAACCTTGTGTCTGCGTGGAGCAGGATATAAATCATCAAATGAAACTGTCGAAACGTCAGTTTATACAGCTGGTCACATTAGTAGTCTGAAATGTTTGTGTGTGCCATTGACAAACAGTACGGAATTATTTAACAATAAATTGAATAAGTATTATTTATTAATGTTAATTATAATGTATTCCTCCTTCATATATTTACTTTGTTGTATAACATAATATCATTTTAATTTAATATACACAACAACTCAATTGTAGTTTACGAAACAACCCCGGATCATATTTCACACATACTGATTAGATCTCTGTATTGAAACACAATTGATAGATTATCAAATATACCTATGTATATATATTTCAAATAAGAGTGGCTTTGTTGAAATGATCATAACGTATTATATTTCGCTTCAATAATCTAACTCGTGTGACCTATACGTCTTAAGAATAGGTCAACCAATGGCAACTCACTAACACAGCAAGAACTAATCTTATAGGAAAACTAAATTGAGTTAATATCCAATAACAAATTTCATTTCTTGAAATGGTATATCATATCATGTAGCATTTAACATTGTTGAAGTACACTTACCCATACTTTATTGAAATTAATGTGCAGTTACATAGTGTATTATAATCACGTGGCGGTCGCAGATGGTATATGTCAGTCCTGATTTATAATAGCAAGAAGGTAATCAGTCTAGAAAAATATCTTTTGGTGTTTGTTTGATGCGAGATGAACTGCACACGCTGCGCAGATGAAGCTTTGCTGGAAAATCAATTCGAATTCATTTCCCGTTTGAATGAACAATGTATCAGTATTTAGAGAGATTATATTATTATATACAAAAGTAGCACGCTGATCCGTTAATAGATTCATATATGTACATTAAAGTGTCATATTACTCTGCATAATTATAATCAGTTTATAACCTGTTGCCACACAGAACTAAACCATTCAAGTCGGTAACAGAACAACTGTGAACAGGCAAGTATCCATTTAATCATAAAATGGTACGAGTCAGAAATCCATCAATGTGCCATAATTAAATCGTTTGTTTGTTGATTAAGTGCCAGTCGACCACATTGTTTAACACAGGACAAAAGTAGATTTAATTAGTGGAAACCTCCTTTTATAAAAGTTCGAAAATAATCGAAGAAAAATCGCATGTATTGGTTCCAATGAGCTAAATTTTAGGCAATATTTTATCGAATACTTATACTTGGCACTTTTAGAATGACCTTATTTGAAGAAACGATATATTCACGAAACCTAACATAGACAGAAATCTAAATTTGAACCATAACGCATACGCAGTGAATTTAACCATTCAACCATTGCAGTATATAAAACATTAACAGAATTGTTTCAGTGATGTTTTGAAGTTTAAAGTAAGGTATACAGTGACCATTTCTTAGTATATTTATGGCGTCATGGGGATAGATTCGTTTAACCATATTATGAAGGCGTGGGTATCACAGGCATCACAGTGTGTAGCTCTTACAGGAGTACGTCATTGAAGGACAGGTGGATCAACATATTTCTGAACTACTTCAACGGTAGTCTGTGTGATCCTCGATTTGAAAACTGAAAACGTTACGTCTGTGAATATTCAAATATTTTCTTCATTTGGGTTGTTGGCACCAATTATGGTTGACAATGTGTTTATGTATATTCCAGTGACAACGCGTAATTCGAGCTATCATAACAATTTTAGGCATTTAATATACGTCATTAAAAAAACAATTATAATATAATATATCATTTATGTCATTCACTTGTTTTGACTGTTCTATTCAGAGCAACTGATGTTATACCATGGGGGAAGGTATCAATGAAAAGACTGAACTGAAGCCCAAAAAGATTTCCAGAGGAAGGGCTAAATTTGCTCTGGCCATCATCTCGGTGTCCAATCTATTCGCCTGGTGCTGTATCTCGCTCATAGCTCCTTTCTTCCCAATCGAGGTGAGACTCTGAATGAATGTAAACTTTTGTTGAGAACGGCCTGGAATGGTTTCCACTTTCCTTATAGGATGAGAGGACTATATTTCAAATTCCCGTTTGTACCTTATTGGACATCATGCATTCATATTCTATAATGTGTTTTGGATTTTATCTTGTTCATGTAATCATGACATTCGTTGTAAGATTAATCCCTGTCATAATTTAGCATATATGTACATGAAGTACGAAGGTCACTTCTACACAATACCTGACAACATCCTTTATTCCTGGTGGCTGATCATTACACATTGTGTTTTCTCAGGCAGCTAGGAAAGGAACATCAGAAACGATCATTGGATTCATCTACAGTTGTCCTGAACTTGTCATCTTCCTCGCTTCACCTGTCATAGGAAGGTTGGTGAGTAGAGTGGCGGTATTCTCAGAAATCACCAGTGAGCTGATATATTTTATTTAGTAAAGATTTGATCTGTATAATCATCATCATACATGTATATATAATTATGATAAATTTATTCCATTTTATTTTGACCAGCCTAAGAATAGATGGGACGATGAAATAACATATTTAAGAATTCAAAAATACAAAATATTATGTCTTATATTCAAAATGTAAGAAACTTGGGGGGTCACTGAAATATTTCAAGATTTGTGGGCATTGATAATAATACTTCCGTCAGCAAATTACGATCGGGATGTATAGCAAGTCTATATTCCGGAAATTTAGGACACTGTTAAGGGAAATGAAATAAAATGAACGACTTTTTAATTAAAACGTCATTTATATCATCATCAGGATATTTCATTGACAGTGAAAAATGAATTCGTCACTAACTTCAAATATGTATATAATTTGAATAACACATATAGTAACATATTTACCGTGAACAAGGGTGATGATAAGGTTATATATATTTCCATTAAAATGGATGGTTTCTACTTCTAAATCCATTATTTTTTCCATATATATGCATATTTATGCATAAACCGTTCTCAACCTAACCATATTAATTATAGCAATGTGTAACCATCTGTTGCTTTAAACGCATTCATACTTTAATACAGACTATTTCTCCAAGAACATGTTAACATAATATTTGTTCTCTAGTTGTCACGAAACAGTCCTCGTTTCTTCTACATCGCGGGACTATGTGTGTTTGGAACATGCGATATACTCTTTGGGTAAGAGTTTGAATTTTAGAATCTTTATGTATATGTACTTTCACAATACCAATCATGAAACTGTAACTTACTGCCTTGCTCTAAATGAATGGAAACAAACATACTAACAGCTTTCTGAACTCAATCTCCTGTAGTGAGGTTTGCGAAAAATGTATTGCTTAATAGTCCTGGATGACATTGTAAATGCTTTATTATTATTTATTTATTATTATTACTATGGTGTTGATTTGGTTTCAACTTCTTTATAATTCCTTCATAGTTATTTGGCGACAAAATAATAAGATATGTATCATCTAACACTGTAAACCTAATGTATCTAAACATAACTTTCAATCCATTATAACAGGTGGTTAGACAAGGCCCCTTCAGGGACACCTTTCATCGCCATCTGTTTCGCTGTGAGGATTGTTGAGGGTTTGGGTACTTCTTCAATAATGACCGCCAGTATGGCCATAGCTGGCAACAACTTCCCGGACAAAATAGGAACTGTTTATGTAAGTGTATTGTTAGCAGAGGTTGACATCACTGACTTCAACATATAATATATGTACTATTTTTGTGTCTGTTCATGTACACTTGAGATGTTACAATTGCTTTTAAAAATGTTTTTTGGCCATTTAACTTAAACATTCATACAATGTAGAGAAAGATGATGTCAACATAAATAACGCTAGTTTTTCAGAATTATGAGCAGATACTGTTTTAAAAATTTACTTCAGTTGGCTTTTGGAGACACGATATATCACTGTTTCAATCATATTAATCACCCGGGAATCTTGTATTTTGTATGGTGACGTTTCTTTTGCGGTGTACTTTCAAAAGAATTCAAAATTAGACAAGTAATTGTCACAAACGTGACCATGTCCCCCGCCGCAATTAAGAAATGAGCTTAAAGAATGGACACACAGCTTGTACCGAGTAGTGACAGTTACATGTTTGATTCAATTATTGTTATATCGGGCAAACATTTTAAAATGGTCAAAGTCTTGTAGTGACCATGAAAACGGGGTCAAGGTCACCCAAATCGACTGGTGTCTGCGTATTCCCCAAATGAAAACAGGCACCAAATTTGAAGACTCTAGGTACAGCAGTTCATGAGATATCGTGCTAACAACATTTGACAATCAGTCTTGTAGTGACCTTGAAAATAATTTAAAGGTCAACCAAATCGACTGGTATCTGGATGTTCCCCAAATGAAGACTGATACTAAATTTAAAACCAATAGTTATAGCGGTTCATGAGGAATCGCAATAACAACATTTTGAAAAAAAGGGTCAAAGTCTCGCCCTGACCTTAAAAATGAGGTCAAGGTCACCGAAAACCTTTCAGGTCTACGTATTCCCCAGATGAAGACTGGTACCAAGTTTGAAGACTCTAGGTTGAAGGGTTCATGAGATATCGCGCTAACAACATTTTCAAAACTGGTCAAAGTCTCGCCGTGACCTTGAAAATGAGGTCAAGGTCACCGAAAACTTTTCAGAACTGCGTATTCCCCAGATGAAGACTGGTACCAGGTTTGAAGACTCTAGGTTGAAGGGTTCATGAGATATCGCGCTAACAACATTTTCAAAACTGGTCAAAGTCTCGCCGTGACCTTGAAAATGAGGTCAAGGTCACCGAAAACTTTTCAGAACTGCGTATTCCCCAGATGAAGACTGGTACCAAGTTTGAAGACTCTAGGTTGAAGGGTTCATGAGATATCGCGCTAACAACATTTTCAAAACTGGTCAAAGTCTCGCCGTGACCTTGAAAATGAGGTCAAGGTCACCGAAAACTTTTCAGAACTGCGTATTCCCCAGATGAAGACTGGTACCAGGTTTGAAGACTCTAGGTTGAAGGGTTCATGAGATATCGCGCTAACAACATTTTCAAAACTGGTCAAAGTCTCGCCGTGACCTTGAAAATGAGGTCAAGGTCACCGAAAACTTTTCAGAACTGCGTATTCCCCAGATGAAGACTGGTACCAGGTTTGAAGACTCTAGGTTGAAGGGTTCATGAGATATCGCGCTAACAACATTTTCAAAACTGGTCAAAGTCTCGCCGTGACTTGAAAATAAGGTCAAGGTCATCAAAAACGTTTCAGGTCTGCGTATTCCCCAGATGAAGATTGGTACCAAGTTTGGAGATTCTAGGTTGAGCGGTTCATTAGATATCGCGCTAACAACATTTTCAAAACTGGTCGAAGTCTCGCCGTGACCTTGAAAATGAGGTCAAGGTCACCAAAAACTTTTCAGGTCTGCGTATTCCCCAGATGAAGATTGGAACCAAATTTGAAGATTCTAGGTTGAGCAGTTCATTAGATCTCGCGCTAACAACATTTTCAAAACTGGTCAAAGTCTCGCCGTGACCTTGTAAATGAGGTCAAGGTCACCAAAAACTTTTCAGGTCTGCGTATTCCCCAGATGAAGACTGGTACCAAGTTTGAAGATTCTAGGTTGAAGGGTTCATGAGATATGGCGCTAACAACATTTTCAAAACTGGTCAAAGTCTCGCCGTGACCTTGAAAATGAGGTCAAGGTCACCGAAAACTTTTCAGAACTGCGTATTCCCAAGATGAAGACTGGTACCAGGTTTGAAGACTCTAGGTTGAAGGGTTCATGAGATATCGCGCCAACAACATTTTCAAAACTGGTCAAAGTCTCGCCGTGACCTTGAAAATGAGGTCAAGGTCAACAAAAACGTTTCAGGTCTGCGTATTCCCCAGATGAAGATTGGTACCAAGTTTGGAGATTCTAGGTTTAGCGGTTCATTAGATATCGCGCTAACAACATTTTCAAAACTGGTCGAAGTCTCGCCGTGACCTTGAAAATGAGGTCAAGGTTACCAAAAACTTTTCAGGTCTGCGTTTTCCCCAGATGAAGATTGGAACCAAATTTAAAGATTCTAGGTTGAGCAGTTCATTAGATCTGGCGCTAACAACATTTTCAAAACTGGTCAAAGTCTCGCCGTGACCTTGTAAATGAGGTCAAGGTCACCAAAAACTTTTCAGGTCTGCGTATTTCCCAGATGAAGACTGGTACCAAGTTTGAAGATTCTAGGTTGAAGGGTTCATGAGATATCGCGCTAACAACATTTTCAAAACTGGTCAAAGTCTCGCCGTGACCTTGAAAATGAAGTCAAGGTCACCGAAAATTTTCAGAACTGCGTATTCCCCAGATGAAGACTGGTACCAGGTTTGAAGACTCTAGGTTAAAGGGTTCATGAGATATCTCGCTAACAACATTTTCAAAACTGGTCAAAGTCTTGCCGTGACCTTGAAAATGAGGTCAAGGTCATCAAAAACTTTTCAGTTCAGCGTATTACCCAGATGAAGATTGGTACCAAGTTTGAAGATTCTAGGTTGAGCGGTTCATTAGATATCGCGCTAACAACATTTTCAAAACTGGTCGAAGTCTCGCCGTGACCTTGAAAATGAGGTCAAGGTCACCAAAAACTTTTCAGGTCTGCGTATTCCCCAGATGAAGACTGGTACCAAGTTTGAAGATTCTAGGTTGAGCAGTTCATTAGATCTCGCGCTAACAACATTTTCAAAACTGGTCAAAGTCTCGCCGTGACCTTGTAAATGAAGTCAAGGTCACTAAAAACTTCTCAGGTCTGCGTATTCCCCAGATGAAGACTGGTACCAAGTTTGAAGATTCTAGGTTGAGCGGTTCATTAGATATCGGGCTAACAAGAAGCGGGACGGATGTTCGTACGGACGGACGGACGTACGGAGCTGAATACTATGTCCCCCGCTCCGCGGCGGCGGGGGACAATAAGTCACATGGTGACAGTCACGTTCCATTAAAGAAGAAAATGCATGTCATTGATATGATACTGATATGATATTGATACATACAAAAGAAAGTAGGCTTTCAATTTCCAATACTGCAAATAAATAAGTCAATATTACAATTTAATGTAAAATCATGTCAAATGTGTTGTTTTTGTTTTTTCGTCCTCATTAAAAATCATCTTTTCATTCTATTTTTTACAATAGTAAAAATTGTACAGATGCCTCATATTTCAGATTAAGATAAATTTCTGTTAAAATAAATTCGGTGAAATCCCAAAAATAATTTTGAAAAAGTCGCCCAGGCGTATTTTTATTTACCTATTGTAATAAAATATGAGAAAATGAAAAAGAAAGCAAAGTCTTTTACAAAACGTTCATATTGCTATGCTCCAAAGAGTATACACAGTCTGACGAATAGTTTTGCAACAAATAATTATGTTTTTCTTGTCGGATATTCGTATGTGTCAATATTTTACTACATTTATTATCTATATATTTTAAGTAATAATTTGAAAATATGAAGGGAAAATGAAAGCTTTTTTCAGGGGATATTGGAGACTGTGACAGGCAGTGGCTTTATGCTTGGTCCTGCGATGGGCGGTGCTCTATATGAGGTAAGATCTGCCATCACTTTTTCATCCATACTACAGTTATCATTGACTAATCACATCAGTTATACTTTAATACATCTATTTTGTAAGACATGTATATGTTTTGTACAATCCAGGAATCCCTATTCATCATTCCTGGATTGTTTAAACAATCTTCAGATTGCGAGACCTGAACAATCTAAGAATGATTACAATCTAGGAATTTGTTTCCTTGCAGTTATATATTGTAGATAGTGAGCATATTCAACAGGAAGGAGAACGAGTTTTATAGATATACAACTTCTTTATTGCAGGAGTGCGATGTTTCGGTATATATTCTAAAACCGTTATCTCGTTCTCTTTGAACTTTGCAATTCAAAGAAATCTTACCTCCTAGATTGTGAGCATTCTCAGATTGTTAGCGTCGAACAATCTGCAGATTGTTTAAACAATCTAGGAATAGTTAAATATTCCTAGATTGTGAGCTCACAATCTGCAGATTGTTATATACCCTAGATGGTTCATAATATACACACTGTGGTGACTGCTATAGACCTTTTGACCTCTTTGACATGGACAGACTAGGTAACAGAAATAACTAGGTAAACGTACATGCTAGCATAATGTCTCAGATAAAATCGGGAACATAATAAGAAAACAGAGGACATTATAAACAAACTAAAATTTTCCAGCTAGGAGGGTTCGGTCTGCCCTTCTGGATTCTGGGAGGATGTGTCTTCCTCGCTGGTTGTGTCTCCTGTGCTTTTCTACCGTCTCAGGACTGTGAGTGTATCAAGCCATTCCTCTTAACATTAATTCTATTCCTCTATATATCCGTCACCATATAGTTAATGTTTGTTTAAAATGCTATTATTGAGAAACGATCATGACGAAAGTTGTAAATGCACACATTTGTACGCTGTTATACCATTTAAGCAAATAAACCAAATAATAGAATGTCCTGTCTATATTTATATAAATGTGTTGTTTGTAGTTATAAGTAAGTAGAAATGCATTGAGAATGATGAAAATAATCTAATCTGATACTATCAACGATGATGCGGTCATGTCCTCATAAGAATGATAGCTTTGTAATCCATACAAATAGTATCCACCATGTGCAATCTCGTGAGAACAAAATGAACTTTTGAATCAAATGCCAAGAACACCTTCCTCCGCAAGTCACAAATCAGACCAGCTTCCATAACTTGCTTATTTAAGCCTTGCTACATTTCGATAACTTTTCTTTTCTGCAGTGCACAACATGAACTTTAGTTGCAAAGACCTGCTGTGTTTTACAGAATGTTAACGAAATGCAGTACGGCTTAAATTGGCCAGTGAGTGGAAACTGAAGCAAGTTGTACCAAAGAGAAAATTGAAATCGAAACTGCTGATATGTTTTACCCATACCATCAATAACAGCAAATTCCTGTATTATCAGGTATTGTAGAAAGTGATGCACCTTCCTATACAACATTGTTACGAAGTCCTCTAGTTTGGTTTGGTATTTACTGCAACTTCACTGGTCTCATGGGCTTCACAATTTGGGAGGCCATTTTTGCACAACATCTTCAACAGGTAACGCTATCTTAAGACTAAATGTCAATAATTAATTGGCTAGTGAGTTATTAACCTTTGATCCGAGGTCTTTATGGTCAGTGTTTGTTAAACATTGTCATATTCATCATATTAATTGTTTAAAACGTAACTGAGAGCATACATGGCTTCATGGTGGATCTAGTGTGTAAAATGGTCGATTGTTCTTACATAAATCCATTTTTGTTCATTTTTTTTCAGTTTGACTTGAGTCAGAGTGTGATTGGTCTGATTTTCGTCATACCGGCTGCGGCATATTCATTTACAACACCATTCTGGGGATGGCTTCTTGATAGAAATGTATGCAAAGCAATTGTTTGCAAATTTCACGCAGCAGATGAGAAATGAGTACATGTGATTATTTTAGCTTACATGTACAACGTCCCACATCTTATACACATTGCTTCGTTCTTGCATGGCATTAGTGTTTTCTGTTACGAAATTATTTTTCTGGAACAGTGTATTTTCTGTAAAAGTTTCACAGATGTAAAGCGTACTAATTTGATGTTCATTGATTTAAGTTATTTAACAATACGAGGACTGGGGACCCCTGCATACACGGCGAGTAAGACTGATAAGATAAGCAAAATACGAATAAAGTAACGACTATAGCAGTCTTGTTAAAACCAGCTCTAATGTTACACCTCCAGTATGTCCGTAATTTTGAGGATATCAAAAGTACAAGCTTGAACTAGACTTGATTGATATAGTCTTGCTAGGGATTACTCCTTTCATGGAAATATAAGTAGATATATGGCTCCAATTTTCATTGTTGGAATCTTTAATGTTTCATTCTCCTAAAGGTTCCGGCCATTCCTCTCATCCTTTCTGGGACAACAGGGACTACCATTGCCTTACTTCTGCTTGGTCCAGCGCCTTTCTTCACCTCTTTGCAGCCGTATGTAAATTCATGAACTAAAAACATCATTCTACAAAATAATTCGGTGTTAACTGTAGGATAAAGAACAGGCGTTATCCTAAAGCATTTATCTTCGGGACGGCGGTGTTTTTTTACTCCTAGCTAAGTATAGCTTTCAAAGATGGTAGGTTTAAATGGTTTAAATGAAATAGATTCTCATCTGATTTCGCTAGTGTGTTGTTTGGTAAGCTAAATATGATGAGTTCCAACCTACCGACACAACATTTAAAGATAATTAATAATGTGAAAGTTGTTTTTCAATCTTTTCTTTGTTGTTAATTTTGTCTGTATGTTTTGTTTATGTTGTCATCATTTAATATTTATATTGTCAGTATGCTGTGGCTGACTATCACTGCTCTGACACTGACTGGGTTGTCTATCGCTCCACTTCTTGTTAGCTCCATCAAGTGTGTCGTGGAAGGAGCAAGGTGTGCTACACATATATGTATTTTCCCATTTCATTGATAAAGTATGTTATTACACCCACGTGAGAACAGATCAATATTATTGGTATCTAACATATGTGAATACTGTGAGCGACGCATCTGATTGGTTGTTTCATGGTGACAAACCGTGGTTATGAGGGATGGACTATTTTTGCCATTCAAGAGTAAGCAAATAAAATAACTTAATGAGAGCCACAAACTGACAAGAATCAGCCATAGGGGCCTGTTATATTTGAAAACGGCGAAACCAAATGCAGTCGCCCTACTATTATAATTACTACCGTCAGTGAGTTATCTCCCTTTCACGTGACGTTGACCGAGTCAATCTTGCTCAGCAGTTACTCGCTGCTCACTCTCTTTCTTTACGTATGGTGGAACAATCAACATCATCAACTTTTATGATCTCAATGCAAAGCAAATTTGTTTAACCAATGGTGAGGTCATTGGCTTCGCCTAATATGGTGAACTGACTGTGTTCAATATCACACATACTAGTCCATGATTTGAGTGAAAGTAAAGTGAATATTCATGTAACGATTACATCAGTGTTGTGATTTCCGTTATTATTTCCTAACAAAGTATTAGATAGTTGAGGCCATATTCATCAAAAAGTTGATACAACAATTAGCGCCTAAATCAAAATTTTCTTTTTGGTCAACATTATACTCTCTTTTCCATTACATAGTTTGATTTAACTGAGATGAAAGTGAACTGTATTACTATGTGCTTCAACATAACGTCTAGAATTAAAAAAAAACCCTGCTCAAAACACGTTATATGTGTGTAATAAATAAAATATCAAACTTTCCACCTATGGATACCATATTTAATGTAAGTTAATGTGATATTATCAAGCCTTGTCGGTTTTCATGTTTGCATAGTAGTTCTTGTGACAACTCATATGGTCAATTGGTTCAACTATATAGGAGCAAGGTGTGTTACACATATATGTGTATTTTACTATTTCATTGATAATATTTAATGTAATATTAATCGAGCCATGTCAGCTTTCATGAAACTGTTTGCATAGTCGTTCTCGTGACAATGTCCCAAATAATGATTATCAATTTGAAAATTTTAACTGATATGGTCAATGTGTTAAATTATATATTTATTGACGAACGTTCAGTTTTACCTATTCGTTTATCCATAATTCCTTCCAGGGAACTAGGATTTAAAGATGACACGAACATGTTTGGTCTGATAGGAGGCGTGGTGCAGTCATCATTTTGTCTTGGGTGAGTCCCCTCCTTTTTCAAGATTTATCATCGTCCTTATACATTTGTTTTAAATATTTGTTAACGTTTGCTCTTTGGTGTTTAATTTAGTTTTGGGAGAGATGAAACGATGAAATGAAACATTTTAGAATTTGTTTATATTTTCAAAAAAGCAAGTTTTATTATGTCTCCAAAAATGTAAGAAAATTTTGGGTGCACCCAGCATAAGTACTCGTTCTGCCTTCGGCAAATTACACTATTTTAAGTCACTAGTGTGTTGTTTGGTCAGCTGAATATTATGAGTTTCAGGCTACCGACAACATTTACAGATTTATACATGATGTCAAAGTTGTTTTTCAAAGACCATATCTTTTCTTTGTTGGTAATTTTGTGGATATTTTTTTTTCCAGATCTATTTTAATCACATATGGGGGATGCATAGCAAGTGTATATTTTGAACATCAATTACTATATTGTGTGTTTTTATCATCGATTTTCGCATATTCAACATGAATTTTCACTGACACATCTTTAACACATTTAATATGATGATCGCAGTCGAAGGATCAAACGAATTTAGAAATAATAATAGCGGGTCACTGATCGTTTTCATCACTTTAACTTACCTACCTTACCTAACTTAATTTACCTACCTTAACGTAAAAACCTGATGTTGCGGTAATGTTTATCAAGTTAAGTGCAACTTAAATGATATATCATGTAATTATTATTTTACAAACTAACAATGTAAGAGTGCATAGTGAAATTCAAATAAATTCAGCACTGGCTTGAGATAGGTATGTAATTGGAATAACGCACAGCGTAATATATTTACCTTGAATAAAGGTGATGATAACGTTATGCAGCATGTCGTAAAATGTCTGTTAAAAAGGCGTTATGGTAAATTAAGCACTTTCCTTAAGTGTGCGGATAAGCCTCTATTCCTAAAACATAATGCACATATTTTGAGACCTATTCACATCTAATGGTTAATGATTAAGTGAGTTCGATTTCTGCGTCCAATCTCTCCTCAATATCAACCAGTGTTAGCAACTGGACTGCACAGTATTTGACAGTAGAATATAAATCATTTCAGGACATTCCTGGGACCATTGCTTGGAGGAGCCATGTCAGAACAGTATGGATTTGGTTGGACGATGGTCTTTGGTGCTGTCTTGATGATTCTACCGGTACAAATTATTGCAATAATTATCATTGAAAGATGATTAGTTAAAGGAGTTATTGTTTGTGATCTATTTGACTCTCCCGTCTTTATCACAGTAAAAACATATATTTGAATGATAAAATGTCAACTGTAATAATATGAAATATAAAAATGTTTATGCTAAAAACGAAAACCAACTTTCAAAGAAAAAGGTATCATTTATTGAAATGTCTCTATCATTTAGAGTCTTATTTGGCGTTTCTTTTATAGATTTATGAATGTAAATATCTTATCTCTTTCAGATGATCATTTTCTGCCCTTTTCTCACACTATTGGCTCACAGGAAGTGTAAAAATACACAGAGAAGCGACTATGTTGTTCTACGTGGAGAAAACGGCTGTGTAAAGAACAAACATGAACTATACACCGAGAGCAGCCATTAAGCATTACTAACACCGACCTAAATGTTATACTTGCCCTTGAATCCAACAAAATTATATCTATAATGAAGTACTGCACTATTGTGTCCATATTTTACATGTACGTTCGCTTCACATTTGTTCTGTTTGAAAGTATTGTATGTAAATGTTTACCTGCTAACTGAAATGAATGCAAAGGGAGAACCAAGTCCCAATATATTTTGTGAACGATAAGAAACAAAGTGATGGGTATGTGTGTGTTGACAGAAGAAAGAAATGAATGATTGTGATTAAGCAATTTTATTATTTATCATTTATTGTATTTGTTCCACGTGACTTTTCGCAATTATACTCCAAGAAAGATCAGGTACGTGTTTGAAGTTGTATAAAATGTGATTTCAGTTCATTTAATTTCACTCAACATACAAATTCATCCATAATCTCCAAATATATGATAATTACTTGTTTCCAATGTAAATTGCGCTACATTCTTATACATGTGCGGAAACTTGTCTGGTTACAGTAGTGGTATCACCTATTTAAATCTGTTACCTGTCTTTTTGTCTGTATCCAAAATAATGTTTGACTAATTGATGTGCACGGGCCGCTGTGCATTATCTCGTTTCGATCAGAAAGCACTGCTTTCCCCTTTATATTGTCACTATACGTAACGGACTAGCATGGAAACAGAAAATATCGTGACCAGTCAGTTATTCTCAATAAAATAACAGTATTTATAACCTTTGACATAGGTGACTCCAACAACACGGATTTCTTCTTTAGAATTAACACATTCATTGGAATACTACCTGTTCAGAAAAGGCTGAAACATGAAGAATACAACAACAAAATATAAGAACGTTTACATGTCATGGAAATATTTGTGTTTGAACTTGCATAACAACAGTGTACATAAAATGAATTGGTATAATAAAATGTATTTAACATTATTTGGGATAATAAAACTTGTTATTTTATTTAACTTTTACACTTTTACTTTTAAATTAAATATTAGTTTACTTTACTATTACACTGTTTTGTCTTTCCTTCAATGATGGCAGCCCAAGTTTGCAGCAAAGTTCAATACATTATTTCTAAAACAATGGTACATTTTAATATCCCGGAGAAGAGAAGAGATCGGATATCATGGATTATATTTATGATATTCCAAGATTCCCTTTTTAAATTTACAGCAAAGATCCATTGGAGCTAAATTGATTTTCAGTATTTTAAAAATAATGTCCTGAAGTTGGTGACACAAATCAATGAAATTGCAAGTCATGTAGACATTTATATTTTAGTATAATAAAGTGGAAAATAAAGTCATTATTAATTAGCATGGTAGTGAATCCCATATTTGTTTTAATTGAAAGACAAACCATTTGACCTAATTAAGATGTAATATTCCCAAAGAACAAAATTCTGAATTTTGGACCGAGTTTGGTTTCATGAGTTTGAAACTAGACAACAATACTTAAAGAATACAAACACACAGATCTAAATGTTTGTTTTATACACTGACCTACAGTCAGATTGTGGCAGAGTATTGACAAATAGATCTATAAAATACACTTGACAAGAGTCAAGCTTTGAGAGACTGACATTGTTGTTTTCCTCGACTCAGATTGAAATTTCAACTGATATCTATATTTTCGAAAGAATATATCCATACATACAACATAGTATGCATCGTTAGAAGATGGAGAAAGAACATAATTACCGAAATCATGCAGTGACGACAGTGGACATAGACAAGAGAAATGAATTATTTTCATATTTATATCATAACAAAGATTTAGATATTTTCTCAATGCCATTAATGCACACATAAGTGTACAATGTTGAATAAAACATTTGTTACTTTTTCACCTTATTCATTGTGAAATAAACGACGTTTCGGGGAAAACTTACTCCTTCATCAGGTAGAATGACAAAGGAGTAAGTATATACTCCTTAACGTTGTGTATTTTCACATTAAAGAAGTTGTTATCCCGAAAATCTTCCTGTTCTTATGTTTACCACTTCTAAATTGCCTTCACAGAATTAGTTTAATTTATGTAGAACAAAAACTATTGAACTTTAAAAATATTAATTAGACATAGAATTTATTATAAAACATATCTTGCTTCCACATAAGCCATTTCATTTTACTGTACATGTACATATACCCTGCACTGTAACATACATGGATGAAGATTCAGAATAACGTACACAGATTGTAGAATTTAAGAATCAACACACTACAATATTGAGTTATGTACGAAAGCCTACAAGGGCCAAATTCAATGACAACATTTTTTTTAAAAAGTTGTAGTTTCAACTTTTAAAGGTGTACTTACAAGTTTTAAAGTTGTATATTCAAGTTTTAAAGTTGTATATTCAAGTTTTAAAGTTGTTATTACAACTTTTAAAGGTGTAATTACAACTTTAAAAAGTTGTTTATTCAAGTTTAAAGTTGTAATTACAACTTTAAAAGGTGTAATTACAAGTTCAGAAAGTTGTATATTCAAGTTTTAAAGGTGTAATTACAAGTTTAGAAAGTTGTATATTCAAGTAGATCTAATCTTTGATAAAGTAGATCTGATATATGACTAAGGAAACTTGATATATGATAAAGTAGATGTGATATATGACTAAGTAGATCTGATATACGACTAAGTCGATCTGATATATGACTAAGTAGATCTGGTATATGACTAAGTAGATCTGATATACGACTAAGTAGACATGATATATGACTAAGTAGATCTTATATATGACTAAGTAGATCTGATATATGATAAAGTAGACCTGATATATGACTAAGTAGATCTGATATACGACTAAGTTGATCTGATATATGATAAAGTAGATCTGGTATATGATAAAGTAGATCTAATCTTTGATAAAGTAGATCTGATATATGACAAAGTATATCTGATATATGATAAAGTCGATCTGATATATGACTTTTAAAACTTGAATATATAACTTTTAAAAGTTGAATATACAACTTTTAAAACTTGTAATTTCACCTTTACAAGTTGTAATTACAACTTTTAAACTTGAATATTCAACTTTTCAAAGTTGTAATTACAACTTTCAAACTTGAATATACAACTTTTAAAACTTGAATATATAACTTTTAAAACTTGAATATATAAATTTTAAAATTTGAATATATAACTTTTAAAAGTTGAATATACAACTTTTAAACTTGTAATTTCACCTTTACAAGTTGTAATTACAACTTTAAAACTTGAATATACAACTTTTTAAAGTTGTAATTACAACTTTTTAAAAAATATGTTGTCACTGAGTTTGGCCCTTGTAGGCTTTCGTAGTTATGTGACATAGACGTTGACGTTGTGCTATTATTGTATGACAGATGTACCTGTACAATAAGATGGGCATGTCTACATTTGTGCTCGAACATTACATTGACAGACAGGAGATAGGCAACACAAGTCCAATATTTAACATTAAATAACATAACACAAATAACAACGGCGGACATTATCTGTCACACAACCAATGACCCCTTTATGTAAATAGTGACTAGCAGTAGTTTCAGTTGGTTGACAACGTAAAATTGGAGCGTTGGTATACTTAAATACTTATATACTTATAGGGCAAACTGACCGAAGTTCGGACAGTGATCTGATTCAACTATAATTATGAAAGACTGTGTAATAAATAAGTATCTGTAAAAAGTTAATTTAAGCAAAACAAAATATTAAATATATACTCGATATATATATACACACACACACACACACACACACACACACACACACACACACACACACACACACACACACACATATATATATGTAGTATCAAACGTGGAGAAGTATATAAGTTGATTTAAATAATACACTGAAGACGTATATCAACTTTCATAGTCATTACTTTATATTCCAATATGCATATTTCTGCTTCTTGTTACGAAGCTTCATCAGGGAATAATTGTTTGAAGCATAGCGGTAGTCTTATAGTCTATGTACAAATAATCTGCCTTGGCAACACAGGTTGCTAATAACGTAAAAGCAATCAACAAACAAGAATCCTTAGCCAGTAACAAAACTAAAAATATTCCTCCCAAAAGTTCCAATAAAATTTAGAAAAATTTCTTGCCAGCCTATTTATGAAAATAGCAAAACTCTAGAAAATAATATAAGTAGAGGGGAGTTAACGAGTATTCAAGAACTAACAAATAATGACAAAATAGTTATCAAAGAAGCTGACAAAGGTGGGGCAGTTGTAATTATGAATGGAACTTTTTATGAATCCAACATTTTAGAGATGCTAAGCGATACAGTTACAAATAAAACTCTAGACAAAAATATTGACAACAAAATAATGTCAAATTTGGGAAAACTCATTAAAAACTACAGTGCGGATCTCACAAAAGATGAAATGGACTATATTCTCAATTTTGATTTTAAAACCATTAACCAACTTTTACGGTTTTAATCAAACTCACAGGCATGTACGCAAAAAAGGTTTTGAGCTTAACATCAGTTTCTAACTTAATTTTGTTGTCATATGTGAAACTATAATATTCCTACATAGTTTCTAGTTATTGCCCTGGTCATTTAAAACAATAGAAGTGTTTACAAAAATTGTAAAAGTGGCCGAATCATGGTCAAAATTGTCTGAACTATTTTGAAATATCAACATCTCAATACTAAACCCCAGAATCGCATTTAAATGACCAATATACTAAGTCTTTGTAATAGATTAGTGCTTTTTTAAAATACAATTTGATATATAATGTAGCGTCCTATATGTTCTGAACTGTGCGTCAACATTTGCATTAAATTTCCTTCATAAAACCTTTAGTTGAAGTTGGTTTTAAAACAAAATATATTTATTAAGAAAATGACCAAAAAACATAAGGAAAGGCATATTTTGAAATAGATATATAATACAGTTCTTGCAGTTATTATTGTGTCCGCTCCAAGTGAAAAGTGTCCGAACTCACTGATTATGTTCACAGTTAGATGACGTCAGTAGTACTGACGCACAACATGATTTAAGCAAAAACAAACCTTTTTTCTTAACCCTTTATTGGCCTTATGTAAATACAACCACAGTAATTTGGTATAGTTAATTGAAATTACGAAGAGAGGTTTACATTTACACAGTGTTGTGTAGCCAGTGAAGCTAAACGGAATATTCATGTTACCACACTTTGTGCCTAACAATAAGCATAATGGTTACTGTTTATTTGTATTGCACAATATCAGTGTGTCAATGATGAAAGTTTATAGAAGAAACGTGATCAATGAACATTACTGAAGATCCATATAAATATATGTTTCAAACACAGAGGGGAGTATACACCCAGAACATGTTAAAGGGTATTTGATATTTATTTTATTTTTGTAAACATTTAGTTTCGTTTCAAACATGTTTTATTTATAAGAAAAGGATCGGGTACAAGTTATACAACTTAGAACACCCTCGCCTAAGTGTTTACATTACTGGATTGCATAGAAGTAACTCACAATTTAAGTGGTGATACTTCATAATTTGGACATCATTGCAGTTCTTTGTGTAGTATATAATTTACACTCCAATAGATAGTGGTAGGAATTTTCACAAACATTTCCACAGGAACAACTTGGGATATCGACAATACCAACACGAAAGAGATAATAATTTAATGGACTACACGTGTAACGTAATTTTATAAGTATGATATAATAGTTTCTTGGTACAAAATCAAAATATTTGGATGCAGCTTTATGTTGATAATATTAGATTTAAATGATTTCAATGACCCACAATTCCTCATTGTCACAAGGATTTCGTTCCACACTCTTATTGTTGACGGAAAATAGGATGCATACGAAAATTTTAGTCTTGAGAAAAGGAGTGAAATATCATTAGAATTATGAAGATTATAGTTACTTTTGATGCCACATTAACAAGAACAAGATCTTGTAGGTACGTTATTTTGTATTTTATAAAAAAGACTGAGTTTACGCTTTCTCCTGCGTTCTGCTAAAGTTTCCAATCCTGTTTCATAATATAGATACTCATGGTGAGCATAGTTCGGCAATCCCGTTACAATTCTAGCTGCTTCTAGTTGCAGCTGTTCTAATGTATTTGCTTGATACTGAGCACATCCATCCCATACCTCGCAAGCATATTCAAAATGAGGTCTAATGAATATTACATAACTTTTATTCAACACAGGGCGTGTAAACGAAAACTTTAGCTTGCGTAGAGAAGATATCATTTTTATTTTAGTTTAATGATATTATCGATGTGATCATTTATTATTATTATTATTATTATTATTATTATTATTATTATTATTATTATTATTATTATTATTATTATTATTATTATTATTATTATTATTATTATTATGTATTTAGTGTACATGTGTAGCTATGTTCAAATACACCATTCCGGCTTGCTTTTACCAACCAATGTTCATATTTTTATTGAGTAAGATTTGTGACCATCCCTTTCAGTCTGTATGTCTGGTTGTCTGCACAGCACGAAAAGGAGTGGAATCCGCCTTCTTGATCCACCTCTTTCGGACATGTTTGTCTGTCTGTCTGTCGCTGCCTGTCTCTCTCTATCTCTGTATGTTTGTCTCTCTGTTTCTGTCTTTGTCTCTATGGAACAGGCTATAAATCATCAAATAAATAAGTCAGTTTATGCAGTTGTTCACATTAGTTGCCTGAAATGTATATATGTGCCATGGGCAAACAATACAGAATTATTTAATAATAAATTGAATAAGTATTATCTGTTTATTATCATAAAGTTATTGACTTGATAAATATTCCTTTTGTTTTATAACTTAATTTGTTTATATATGTGCAACACGTGCTGCATGCGTCTGCATTTTAACCATTTTAGTACTATTGAGAACTCTGCATTGACATGAAGGATACCTATTGTACCTACATGCATATACATTTCATATTAGCGTGACTTTGTTGAAATAATTATAACATATTTTATCTCGCTGAAACAAACTAACACGTCTGAGCCATTAAAACTTAAAGACAAGTCAAACAGTGGCAACTAACCAACATACGAAGAAGGAATCCTAGCAGCAAACTCATTTGAGTAAGTACAAAAAAAACCCACAAAGTAGATTCACTAAAAGGTTACTTAAATAACATTATCCATTATTTAAGCATGTAACGTTGTCCAAGTAGACTAGTTATAGTTCTTGTTTGAGGGAACAATTTACCATTACTGAGAGAGATCATATGACTATACAAAAGTACCACTCTGATCCGCATAATAGATTAAAATATATACACTAAAGTGTCACATTTTTGTGCATAATTGAGTTTATTACCTGTCGTCCCATAGAACTAAACCATTCAAGTCGGTAACAGAACCACTGAACAGGCAAGTATTCATGTAATCATGTATTCATGTAATTACCTCGTCAGCAAAATATTTAGTTCCTGTCAACATTCTACATAATAATTCTAACGTACTCAAAGGCACTTTGCTGAATGCATATTTTATATCCGATTACATTAATTACATCAATAGTCGACCATCGACGGAATAATTTATTTCTTGACATTGAAGAGCCATGTTTAAAACATACTAATATAAATTACAATTAATATTATGCTGATATATCCAGACTTAACTCATATTTACTTGTATCATCATATTTACATGAAATTGATTCACAAACATGACAAAAACGTCTTTGTAAAAGATACATGATCAGTTTTGCATGATATAACTATATATGGACCAAACACAGATACTCCGGAATTCTATAACAAAATCATATCGATCATTACTGATTTCCAATCAGATAGTGTTTCTATATGTGAAGATTGGAACTTTGTACAAGATCCAAAATTAGATTACTTTAATTATAAAAACATTAATAATACTAAAGCTAGAGAAACCTGGTTAGAATACATGGAAGAACATGATTTAATAGATCCATGGAGAGAACAGAACCCAGAAAGTCAAAGATACACATGAAGACAGAACAATCAAACAGGCAAGACACCTCGAAATATCAATTAATGAAACTGGAATCGACTCGGCATTTAGATCGGATCACTCTATAATTTGGATTGAACTAAATATAAGCGAACTAGAAAGAGGAAAAAGCTATTGGAAATTTAATAATTCGTTACTTTATGATAAAACATATGTAGAGGAGATCACATTACTAATCAATGAAACTAAAGAACAGTATAAATCATACATAGATGACAGATAAATATGTGTGTTAATTATCAGAGGACATATAATAAAATACTCGTCATATATATATAAAAAAAAAGAAAACCGGGAACTTAAACGAACCCTTGAAGAAAGAATAGATGACCTTGAAATAAGAAAAGATTCATCCAATAATATTGACGCTAAAATGAAATTACAAGATCAATTAAAGAACGCAAATAATGAATTAGAGACTATTAATTAAAAAAAGGAAACAGATGGTATAATATTATGTCTAAATCAAAATGGAAAGAAGGAGAAAAGCCAACCAAATTCTTGCATTCATTAGAAAATAGGATTTTTTTAAATAAAGCTATTTATAAACTAGAAAGTAAACAAAAATAAATTCTCACCAAAAAAGATCTGATAACTGAAAACAAGAACTTGTACAAGAAAAAGTCATGCGAAAAGGTTAATCTCACAGAACTGTTCCAAGACATCGAAGTCCCAAAACTGACTAAAGATCAACAACAAAATCTAGAAGGACAGCTCAAATATGAAGAAGTATTAAATGCTCTGAAAAAAATGAAAAACGAAAAAAAACCCATCTCATCTGGCTTTACTGTTGAATTTTTCAAATTCTTTTAGTCTAATATTCATGAATATAACATAAGATCATTAAATTTTGCCTATGAAAAGGGAGAATTGTCCCTAACTCAAAAACAAGGCGTTATAACCTGCTTCCCAAAAAAAGGCAAACCTAAAAGTTTGCTTAAATGTTGCATATAAAATCGGATCGTCAACTACACTCAACCGCAAAAGAAACGTCACCACACTTTCAATGGTGTAAAAGAGAACATACTGCTGGCGGAGAAAGTCGATTTTGAGTTCTATTTATAGGGACATAATATGTAAATTGGTACCCCAAATTTCATGCATCAGAGAATTTTATTTTTATTTTTATGTCTATTCAAGTACACTTCGGGTGTTAAAATCGCTCTTTTTAAATGTTATTTTGGCCAGAATGTTTACGATTTAAATTAAAAGTTCCTAAAATGTAGAAATTTAATTAATGAAAGATGTTGTTGACAAACATAACCTGCTTAGGCTTAAATTAATAGACGCGTCTTTACTGTTGGATATCGTAAAACAAGATGAAAAGGGCTAATTTGACTCTCCCATCTCGTCTAGTTAAGGAGATAAGAAAACGACTATTTTAAAAAAAAAATCTCAGAAATATGAACGAAAATTGTTTTGAAATTTCAAAGTTTGTTTTGTTGGCTTCTAAAGACATTATGCATCCCTGTTTCAATCGTGTTTATCACTCGTGGATTGAATTATTATATAGTTTGTATGGTGACGTTTATATTGCGGTTGAGTGTATTGCAAACAGAATTAAAAAATGTCCTGACCTCTGTAACAAATGAAGATTAAAAAGGATTTATGTCAAAAAGGTATATCGGGAACGTACGCGCCTAATACATGACATCATTGACTATACCGAATATATGAATATACCAGGTATTCTACTCCTCATTGATTTTGAAAAAGCATTTGATTCCGCCGAATGGAATTTCATTCGAGAAGTCCTTAAATTCTTCAATTTTACAATTACAAGGTGGATAAAAACATTTTTCAGCAATATTCAATCATGCGTTGTAGTAAATGGCTTTCTCTCAAAATATTTTGACGTCTCAAGAGGTTGTAGACAAGGAGGTCCTATCTCCCCATATGTATTCCTCTTATGTGCTGAAATTTTGGCCATAATGATCAGAAATAATAAACACATTAAAGGGATACAAATTGGAGATACAGAATACCTGATTTCCCAATACGCTGACGATACATCGCTTATTTTAGATGGCACTGAAAAATGCCTGCAAGCCACATTAGAAACGCTTAGTTAATATGCCTCTTTTTCAGGCTTAAATATAAACATCAACAAAACACAGGTATTATGGATAGGTTCAGAAAAGAATTCCAAAATAATTTTTTGGTAGGAGCTGGAATCTAAATCGGAAGAACGACTCTTTTACACTATTAGGAGTTATATTTACAGACAATCCTGCGGAAATGGTCGAACGCAACTACAAAGATAAACTTGAGACTTTTAAAGTATCTATGAATCAATGGTTAGCTAGGGATCTCAATCCCCTTAGTAGAAATACTGTATTAAAAGTCTACTCTTGCCACAACTTAACTATTTATTTACAAGTTTACCAAACCCAAACGATCAAATGATAAGAGAAATTAAACAGCTATGTTATAAATTTATATGAAAAAACAAACCTGACAAAGTTAGTCGGGACACACTTAGTACAAATTATGAAGAAGGTGGAATACGAGCACCAGATATAGTAAGTCTCATACACTCACAAAAGATATCATGGATAAGAAGAATATCTAACACCGATTAAAAAATAAGTAAACTGTTACATATAAATACTCAATGCCACACAAGCAGTTTTATACAAACTTGCGAATCACACATACTTGAATCTGTAATAACACCACGAACAAATAACTTTTGGAAAGACACTCTAAAATCATGGGGCACGTTTATCACAAAAAAAGCAGAAACCGTTTCGCGATGTCTTATCCCAACCTTTATGGTTAAATGAAAATATCAAGATAGGTGGTAAACCAATTAATTATAAACATTACTCACGTAAAGGAATTACAAATATAAATATATATATAGTTTTTAACCTCGGAACAAATAAAACAGATATTCGGATGCAAAAATAATTTCCTAGAAACACAAGGAATAATAGAAGCTGTTAAATATTATTGTAAATCTGTAATACCTTTTTACCGTACTTCCTGCAAAATATTATGGGAAATCCATAAGGTTGTAGAGACATTTATGACATGTTCATACACAGAAAAAACACCAAAACATTAACAAACCGAGAAAAATGGCCAAAAGAATTAAACGAACTCCTCGATGATAAAACATGGGAAACGACAATAGAACGGATAACATTTAAGTCCTATGTAATAGTTACAACCTATGAAGAGAAATCTTCGTGATTAAGAAGGGGCGGAGCGAGCGTAGCGAGCGAGCCCCTTCTTAATCACGAAGATTTCTCTTCATAGGTTCTAACTGACTTAGAACTCCACCTACTTTTGATTGACAGGTTCAATGACGTCACTGTTTCCGTGAGTTCCTACGTAATCGTTTCATATGACGCGATGTCGCCAAGCTGTATGGACGTGTTTTTATGAACTCTCACTTTCGAAAAACGTATTTGATCGTAACATTTGTTGTGGTAAAACTAGAGATAATCTTCCGTCTGTCTTTGAGGTGAGCTCATTTTCCTCTGTTCATTGTATTCGGAAATATGTTATTTTTAACCATGTAGAGACCGTTGTCTAAATCAAATTGTGGAATGTGCGAGTCATTAAAATTAACATTGTTGTTTCATAATTTAATGCAAATGGAAGTATATATCTATTTAGTTATTAGTGTTTTGTGTTTAGATTACAGAAAAAACCCAGAATATAATTAATTCATAATTTTATAATTAAATTAAAGTCGGCTGTTTTGGCTTTAGTTCGTTAAAAGACTGAACGTTTTTGTTTGTAAAACGACTTTAACAACAACTCTAACTAACAAATGCATGCTGCATGCAAAATATTTCGAAACTCATTTGCCAGTATCTTTATACCGCCTGTGTAGCGTAGTGTCGAGGCCGTGTTTACTTCGAGTCACGTGGGGCACATGTCAATAAAAAGTTGTAAAACATTGTTGTCATTTGTTTTTCACCAATCAGACACAGAGAGGGCGTGTCATGAAGAGCGTTTTAGCGTTGAGTTCTTAATCATTAAGAGTCTATTTTGTCAGGAAAATACGACCGTCTGATTGGCTGAGAAAGTAGGTTGAGTTCTAAAATAGTGTAAAACATTCTTGGTTCCAATATAATGTATTGCACAGGTTTTTACCAACGAATGATCTACTAAAATTAATGAGATACAAAGAAACTAATACTTGTACTTTCTGCAAAACCGAGAAAGAATCAATTATACATCTGTTACATGACTGTAAAGCTGTAAAAACTATATGGTAAGAAATAGAAAACTTTACAATAATAGTCGTAAAATACAATATATTCAAAATGAAACAACAAGAAAAATTACCAAATTTGAAACATGTTAAAGAAGACATAAAGACCATGTATTACATTGACCGATTTAATTCCTATTCAAATTGCAAATAGGACAGCTTCATGAAATTCTGGTCGATCTGTCATAATCTATAAATGCTTGCTAAGCATACCTGTGTACATCCTCAAGACCGATTTATACACTTATGTTAAATTGAACTGTTTCCTGTAATAAGTTGTCATGTATGGAGGTCCAAAAATAAAACAAATATATAAAAAAAAGTTTTGCATGATATTTCATTTGGTTCTAAAATATACCATATTACAAGGTTTTGTTCTTACTAGACTTTCATATCCACCCCCAAATCCTTAATATATCAAATATTTATATATGCTTCAATGAAAACCAATGTTGGTCTCACACACGTGTAGCAGCTGACAAGTATGGCTCTATCTCTGGTATGTACTCGTTATGAGACCAATTAAAAGCTATAGAAGCAAATCTGTCTTCCTATCCAATTAATTAATGTTTCCAAAATTACGTTTGACTTAATGGCTGCAGCAAGTCAAGGTCCATTGTTCGATTATCGATCATGACCACGACTTCGAATGGTTGACTTTTCGTTATAGTGAACTGATTGGACTTAAAGTGGTTATTTTCGGTTAAAGTTGACAACTCTCAATTAAATAACACAAATTATAACATTGACCTCACCAATATGTCATAAAAAAATAAAATTGCGTCATCGCATCATTTTTGTCAGCCTGTAAAGACCAGAATTTTTTTTTTAGGCCTTAATGTTTACAAAACAATTGGAGGATGGTCGACATATGAGAATGGAAGACAAAATAGGCTAACCAATTTGAACATATTTCATTGTAAACAACCGTGGATAATTTTGACAAGAAGGTTGTGAGTTGACATTTTATAAACATTGCCCATATATGCCCATATAAGGATGACCTTGGATAATACATTGTTCATGAAGTTTTCAAGTTAATAAACAGTAATTGTCGACCATATGTCTAGTTATGTAAGCCAATATAATACGCAATTCATCCAAAAGGGACTGATGGTTCAACATACATGTATGATCAAATGAAAATTTTGCTGACATTAAGCGAATTGGCCAGCTGTTTATTAGTGAAATACGAGGAACATGTTCAACTAGATGTATACAATTTTGTGGTACTTGCAGTTATATTTGAATGTCGAAAATCAGACAGGTCGGTTTTCTTCTGTACTAGTACTGCTTTATATATAAAATCTGTGCACTGCCTTTTATGTACTGATTACAAAGCGATAGTCTAGCTTGCTTGTAAAATGAAAAGTCGCAAAATATAAACATTTAGTTAGTTTCAACTTTCTAGATCTTACTCAAAGGCACTTTGCTGAATGCATATTTTATATTCTTTACTAACTTGACAACTCAATGAACAATGTATTAAAAACCAAAGTCATCGTTTGAAAGGCATATATGAGCAATGCTTTTTAAAATTTTCTTTTTTTAATCCATTTCAGTAAATATGACGATACAAATAAATATGAGTTAGGTTGGATATATCAGCATACTATCTATTGCAATTTATATTAGTATATTTTTAAAATGGCTCGCCAATGTAAAACAAATAAAATAATTGCGTCTATGGTCGACTACTGTTGTAATTAATTTAATCGGAAATTCTTATTTTTGGTCTACCAGATGTCATGTCATGTTAGCCGATATAATACGTAAAACAACATTTTTTCAGGACTGATGATTCAACATCATGATATTTGATCAAATGAAAATTTGGATGACATATAGTAAATTGGCCAGCTGTTAATTAGTGAAATACGAGAAACATGTTCAACCAGATATATAACAAATATTTGGTACTTGCAGTTAGTTCTATGTAAGTGTTGAAAATCGGCCAGGTAGGTTTTCTTCCGGACTGGTAATTTATTTCAGTTTCAGGGATTTTCCTGAGTTTACTACAATGGAATATGATTCTCGATTTGAAAACTGAACATGATAACTCTTTGTAATATTCAAAAACTTTCTACATTTGGGTTTGTAGGCACAATTATGGTTGACAATGTGTTTATGTTAATTAGTTTTCAGAGGCTAAACATAAGTTTACCTTTCTTTACAATTATATGCATTGAATATGCATTAATAAACAATTATAATACAATATATCATTCAATACCCTTAACTTGTTTTGACTGTGCTATTCAGATAGACTAATCATAAACCATGGGGGGAGATGTCAAAGAAAAGACTCAACTGGAGCCCCCAAAAATTTCACAAGGAAAAGCTAAACTTGCAATGGCCATTATCTCGGTGTCCAACCTACTTGCCTGGTGCTGTATCTCGCTCATTGCTCCTTTCTTCCCCATCGAGGTGAGACGTTGAATGAATGTAGAATTTTGTTGAGAACGGCCTAGAATGGTTTCCACTTTCCTTATAGGATGCTATAGGACTATATTTAAGGATTCTGCCCTTTGGGGTTAAATTTGGGTCTAAATGATCCCAGTGACATACTAGAGACTCGCAACTTGTTTTAAAAGATGTTTAATAACTAGACAAGCAAAATATGTTGCCATTGCGAAGTCGTAGGTCACATGGTTTCGACGCCATATTGAATTTTAACCTTTTCTGATCATGCATTTTTGCGGAAACACCATTTTGAAGACAGTTGCATCTAAGCGCTGAATCTTAGATTTATATGCAGCTGAAGCATTCGAGAATAACAAGTTTGTTATATTTTGAGTAAACTCCTAATACTTGTTTCACAATAACCTTTCAAAGTATGATAATTTTGAATATTTGACAAGTTTGATTAAAACTGACTTGATGAATATTTTATTGAAGCGTGACTAGACAATAGACCACTTTTAATTTGATTTTCAGTAATTTCTATTGTAGAAGCATTGGACATAGCTACGAACTTTTACTTCAACCCGGAATCAATTCAGAGACAATGCAGTCCATTTCATTTTGATGTGTGAACAGAGGAAATTCCTACTTTCGTTTTGACATACATTGTGTTGCTGGGGAGTCAGTCCTGCTAAGATATATATAGATGGTGTTATTGTATCGAAAATTACTAACTGTTGCCTGAAATTACCAATTTGAATATAGTCGACTCAGGATAATGAAAATACAGGCCAATATGTAAAAGTAGTTCTGATCGAAAACCGGACACTGCACCACGATTAACGCAAATCTATTAGACGGTCGGATTTGATATGGGAAACCCATTTACAACACTCACACAAACACGACAATGTAGGTTTATATTGTTGTAAAGGTCTCTGCATGTCAATGGAACGTGTAGTTTCGGTTCTGAATATTTATAATGATGTTAAATGTTGATCATGCTGAAATAACCTACAAGTTTGCTGTACAGTGTATGTTGACGTAATTGCATCAATGCATAATGATACTCCCAAGAGCAAAAACATGATCTTGGACAAAATATCAACAAGTGCTACATAAATTCCCTTAATTTCATATATTTCAATAAATATTATCGGAACAAAACAGTGTCTTATAGATGTATAAAATATAGTCACTAATTTAACCAAGCTAAGTCAAGAGGACCAATAGCTCCGTGGTTAGAGCGTTGGATTTCTGTTCCAGCAGACTGAATTACAGCGTCATGTGGAAGAGTTACTTCCCCTTGACCACCCTACGATGCTGTGACATGCACACTGACAACAACTTTCTCACTACATACACTACCTAACTTGGAAAAGGGCCATTAGCACGATCATTTATATGACTAATGAGTTTTAGATAGAAGTTCATCAAAATTGACTTTATTTTGATGCGTGAACAGGAAATTCACACTTTCGTTTTTGCTCGTTTTGTGTTGTTGGGGGTCATGTCTGTTATATATGGTGCTATTGTATGTAGAAGTACTGAATGTTGCCGAAAATGACCAATGTGAAGACAGTCGACTCAGTATAGTGACGATATATATGTAAAAGTTGTTCTGGTCGAAAATCGGACACTGCATCACGATTAACGCACATTTATCAGCCAAACAAAGGGACAAATAAAGATTGATTATGCTTGACAGATCTGTGCATGTAAATCGGACAGTATGACGGTTCTTCTAATAGTTTATATGATTCACATTGAGTGTAATGCACACAGACATTGATATGCAATTTGTCATCTGTACATACGAGGGAACTATTAAGGAACGTAGCACGAGTCAACGAATGAACACTTCATTCATTCATAAACAAGATTTTACTATTGTCATAGTAAGCTACGTCCAAATAAGGCAAGATGATATTTTCCTGCGCCCGCCAAAAGAGTCCCCCGTCCATCATTCACACATTACGCATGTGGCAATTGATTAACAAACTCATCAATGAAACTACGCTCGTTTTAAGCAAGTCTTTCACACAGTATACATATTGTAACCATGGAATGCGTATTCTAATAACAGCTAAGGGTAACGGATTTGAGACATCATTGTCTCTGATCCAGAGCATTTATTCTGTCCTTTCTAACACTTTATGAAGCCCTGTTCTACATCTTCATTGTCCTTGCATTTCTAAACTATTTCAATTCTATTCCTTCTCTTTTCTTTTTATTCAAACATTATTATCAAATCATATTCTACCTAACCAGTACGCCAATTGCTCCCTTTTGAAAATAGGTCTGAAAAAAACACTTCCGGTCTATTCATTTACGTAAGTACACGCTCAAAACCATTGTCTATAGTCATACAATTGTTCGATTTAAACATGTAATCTTTGGATCTCAATACTCCCAGAGACATGCTAGACACTTGAATCTTGTTTTGAAAAAATTCATACTGGCTACTGTTTTTGGTTGTATTTTTTAATATTTCTGTACATGTAACCAAAAAGATGATGTCATGAAATAATTTGGTACGTTTGTCGTTTTACCGATTTTGGATTTTCGACTTCTTTAATGAGATTTGGGTCCAATAAGTTCAAAATTTAAATCTCATAGAAAATCAACTTTCTCAGTTTTAAGAGTACGTGTCTTCAAAAATCTTTCCCTAAATTACAGCAATACATATAAAATGTATTAACTCATACATTAATGTATTAATTCATTAACTTTGAATTAAATAAAACATTGAATCGCAGAATCCGCTTGTCGTCGCTTGCGACTATATTTTAAATTCTCGTTTGTATCTTATTGGACATAATACATTTATATTCCATAAACTGTTTTTGACGTTATTGGACAATCAGTATTTTATTTATTTCATGGAATTATGACATTCGTTGTAAGTTTCCTCACTGTCATACTTCATCATACATGTTCATGAAGAACAAAACAAAACGAAGGTTATCTGACAAATTTCCTTTATTTCTGGTGACTGAGCATATCACATTGTTCTTTTCTCAGGCTGCAAGAAAAGGAACATCTGAAACGATCATTGGATTCATCTACAGTTGTCCTGAACTTGTCATCTTCCTCACTTCATCTGTTATTGGAAGATTGGTGAGTAGATTTAAGTTATTCTGAGAAATCATCAGTGAGCTGATTTTTAAAATTTAGTAAAGATTCGTCTTGACTCGTAGTTTTAGTTAAAGATTTGATTTGTATAATCATCATCATATATATAATTATGTTGAGTTTATTCCATTTTAATTTCACTAGCTTATGGATAGATGGGATAATGAAATGACATTTAATAATTTGTTCTAAAAAACAAATTTATTATGTCTTTTATTCTAAATGTAAGAAAATTAAATAATAATACTTCAGTCAGCAAGTTATGCTATTTTTGACTGATTTGATCTATTTAAATGAAGCTCGCTTTCAACGATTAAACTCATTCATTTAATTTCAGATACATTTTAATCACATACTGGGATGTATAACAAGTATATGTTTCGAAAATTGATGACACTGCTAAGAGAAATGAACTAAAATTAAACAGTTTTTAATTAAAAACGGCATTTTATCATCGTTTTTAACACTTTCAACAAGATATTTCACTGACACAGAAATTAATATGATGTGCCCAGTTAAAAAAACCAAACGAATTCAGATATAAAGAAAGTGTTCAGTGGACGTTTTTCATCAAAGTCATTGTTTATATTCCCTTTATAAACAGAGAAACCTGACGTCATGGCAGTTATGATTATTTGAAGTGTAACGTTGACGGTCTATCTTGTAAATAATACTGAATATATTATCAATCTAATAGTGCATGATGCAAGAACAAATTTAGTTGATTATTCAATTATTATAGTTATTATTTAATTTGTCTTTTACTTAAAATATGTATATAATTCAAATAACACACACAGTAACATATTTAGCGCGAATAGAGATGACAGTAATGTTATGCAGCAAGTCGTCAAATTAAAGTAAGGTAACTTCAAGCACTTTCCTTTGGTATACTGATAAGCTTATACTGCAAACAATATATATATATATATATATATATATATATATATATATATATATATATATATATATATATATATATATATATATATATATATTCATTAATTGTTGTCACAAAATGCTACCGTAAGCGAGTTACGATTTTTCGGTACCATCTCTTCTTAAGGATGTCCGCTCCTTCCGGTTGAACTTCAAAAATGAAATATGATTAAGTAATGATTTTTTCTCATCTTTATTCACTTCATGATATTCTACATCATCTACATACTTTTAAAAAACAAATGAAATTAAGAAAATGTGACTTTAGAACCTCTAAAAAGTGCTTAAACAGCATAAATGGCCTAAATTTGACTAAAAAGGGGGTTTTCAGGTACATTTTGTGTCAAAGCTTAAAAAAACCCACACTACCATTGATATTTTTGCATCGATTTCGGTAGGGTAATATGAACTTTGTAACATATCAATAAAGGAAAAAAAGTTTAATACTAGAAATGTAGTATTTTAAAAATTTTAGCAGTTTTTTTTCTCATTTTCCCATAGACTCCCATGTTAAAATTGTACTTCACCCCACTATCTTACAGGCATCATATCTCGAAAAAACCCACACTAGCCCCTATCTTTTAATGCTGATTTTCCAATCATATACTTTGATCTTTTAAAAATTATAATTTAGAAAAAAAGTTTAATACTATAAATTTGAGGAGCGAACATCCTTAAGATATAATGTGATGCCCTCTTACCATATATAGGAAAGTGGGATCATCTGTTGCCTTAAACATATTGATACTTTATTACAGAAATACAGATTATTTTCTCCAAGAACACGTTACCATAATATATTTTCTCTAGTTGTCCCGAAACAGTCCTCGTTTCTTCTACATTGCTGGACTATTTGTGTTTGGAACATGCAATATTCTCTTCGGGTAAGAGGTTGAATTTTAGAATCAATATTTATATTAACTTTTACAAAACCGATCATGAAACTGTAACTTACTCCCTGGCTCTAATATAAATGAATTGAAACAAACATACTTACAGCTTTCTGAACTCAATCTCGTGTAGTGACGTATGCAAAATACATTTGTTTGATGAAGAATATTTGGTACTTAAGTGATGCACGGAAATTGGAACACTTGGTAAATGTTTACGCCACTGTTGAGGCCTTTCAGGAAGCATCATTACATTATATTTTGCATGATTAGGTTAATGATACATTATATTCAACATCAAGTCCTTAATAGTTATAAGCTTCTGTGTGTATTCTGAATGACATTGTAAATGCTTTATTTTAAAATATAAGATACCCACGGCAATAAAACACAGCGGTCAATGGGACTGACAGCGTGCTTTATGAGGCAATAAAACATGCTCGTGATTTTAAAAGTCAGTTTGAGTGTCGCTTAGCGAATGACGTGATACTTTACGTCACCTTGATTGTTCATTGCTAGTGAATGTGTTCTATGGTGGGAGGCATTAAAATTTCAAAAAATAGTTTTTACAAACAACATAATATCTCCACGGTTTTTACATAAAAGCAAGTAACTATTTAAGGGCATCTCATATAAGAAATAGAAGACTCGTTGTTGTGCTTTATCATAGAATAAAACATAGTAGAGAGAATTAAACACTCAGGGCTGTGTTTTATGCTCCCTGCTATGTTTTATTCAACGATAAAGCATGCCAACTCGTCTTCTATTTCTTAAACAATGCAGTTGTCTAGTAATATTGTTATATTATATTAACAATTCCTTTGTAGTTATTTAGTGACAAAATAACAAAAATGTGTATTATCTTACACTGTATACCTAATGTATCTATATGTAACTTTCTATCTATTCAAACAGTTGGTTGGATCAAGCCCCTTCAGGGACATCCTTCATCGCCATCTGTTTCGCTGTGAGGATTGTGGAGGGTTTTGGTACTTCTTCAATAATGACCGCCAGTTTGGCCATAGCTGGCAAGAACTTCCCGGACAAAATAGGAACCGTTTGTGTAAGTGAAATTTAAATATAATTCAAAATATAACACTTAAATGTTGATGTCTGTTCAAGTGCACTTGAGGTGTAACTATTGGCCAGAAAATTTGGCATTTAACTTAAAAATCGTTAAATATTGAAAGATGATGTGGACATAAAAAACACGTATTCTTCAGAAAAATGAACAGATACTGTTTTAAAAACTCAAACTTAATTCATTTGGCTTTTGGAGACATGATGTATCACTGTTTTAATCTTGTTTATCAGCCGTGGATTGAATTATGTAATAGATAAAGGACGAGTAGCAGTACATTATCGGGATATAAATGTACGGGTTTGAAAAGGGTTGGGCGAGGCGTAAGTCCCACAGTCAAATGCTTGAGTCATCAAGAAAATGTCTTAAAATGAATATATTTCAAATGAATTGTCAACAAATTTGGGAAACATTCTCTCGAACACAACATGAAAAACATTGACATCTCATTTTCATATGCAAATGTAAGGGACATTGACGTCATCATCAGCACTGTGTCCGAGGTGCATGAGGCGTACATTTTATGCTTGAATCACGAACATGCATGATTTAAGCACGTTTTTATTCAGCAACATTGAGCAGTAATACATTTCATTGCCTATAAAGACTGAGTGGTTTTTAGAATGAATCAGTTCACACAATGGCTTCATCATGGACAGTCCAAGGACAAGTACACTATTCATTCAGGAAAGGTAACTCCTTACTTTTTTAAAGTGTATTTTTTAAAATTCAAAGTAAATTTCATTAAATTGGTTTATTTAATAAAAGTTATTGTGTTTTGTATTTCAAATACTTTTGTTTGTTTGTTGAGCTGTATTTATCAATATGCGAATATCTATTGTTGCAAATGCTACTGTGCATCCCGTCTATGTTGCATATGAATTATTTCAGGTTACTGCAGCAACGAAATTATACTCGAACTGTCTATGGGAAAGAAAGTAACGTCGTACTAGACATCGCTCGGACGCTGTGTGACGATACAGGGGTTTCATTGAGACGGCAATGCAGCCTCCATCCTCTTACACTCCAAGAAGGTAGTTTTATATCACTTTATTCTCATTTTTTATGTCTATATAACGTCTGATATTATTTTTAATATCGTGGTTGAAATATATAAAACATTGGTAACATGGTTTGATGCTTGTCGTTGTTTTACTTACTCGTGATATAAATGTAATACACTTGAAAATTCCCAATTGACCTCACATTACTTGCTTTAGTTACATGATTTTATTCTTCTTTTAGGAATATCAAGCTCCTTAACATAGAAGACCCCCATCGACGGAAGCGACCTTTTCCTTTCGGAAAGGGAACACAGCAGATCATTTGTCAATGTAAAAAGTGTTTAATTGTGTATTATCCACATACATAAAACAATCAGTTGACATTGTTTGTTGTTCTTATGGAGGTCTGTGAACCAGTATTATGAGCATGATACCCGAATGCAACCAGACAACCGTACAGGATCGGGATATAAATGTACTCCACGTGACCACAATACAATCATATGATTGGACGAAAGCATTTGACTGTGCTCTAACTTGTATTTTTGTGGTGACGTTTCTTTTGCAGTTTAATTTAAAAAGAATTCAAACTTAAATATGTCACAAGTGATTAATATTTTGACACTTAAAAGAAAGTAGGCATTCAATTTCAATTCTGCTACAAATATTACAAATGTCACATGAAATTAGGTGTGTTGCTTTTGTCGATACAAATCAGACCCTGCCTGAGATATGTCCTCATTAAAACAATCTTTGCATTTCCTTTTTTCAACAAAAGTTGTTTTTTTACAGAAGGCACATTATTCAGATTAAGTTCATTTATGTTAAAAACATAGCGCCCAGACATATTTTTGTTTATCTATTTGACTAAAAATTAAAAAGAAAACAAAGTTTTTTTTTCTAAACGTTTATGTAGCTATGCTCTAATGAGCATATTCAATCTGACGAATAGTTTTGCAAGAAATAATTTTGTGTTTTATTTGTGGAAAAAAAGTCAGCACTTGCAATATTTTCACTACAATAATAATTTGAAAATATGAAGGGAAAATAAATGTTTTTTTTCAGGGAATATTGGAAACTATGATAGGCAGTGGCTATATGCTTGGTCCTGCGATGGGAGGTGCTCTATATGAGGTAAGATCTGCCATCACTTTTTCATCCCATCTACATTTATCATTGACTAATCACATCAGTTATACTTTGATACATCTATATTGTAAGACATGTATACACAGTGATGACTGCTATAGACCTTTTGACCTCTTTGACATGGACAGACAGGATATTAAGAAAGAACTAGGTAAACGTACATGTTATGATAATATCTCACATAAAATCGGGAACATAATAAGAAGACTGAGGACATTATAAACAACCTAATTTTTTTCAGATAGGAGGTTTTGGTCTGCCTTTCTGGGTTCTGGGAGGATGTGTCTTCCTCGCTGGTTGTGTCTCCTGTGCTGTTCTACCGTCTCAGGACTGTGAGCGTCTCAAGCCATTCGTCTTAATAATTATTCTATTCCTCTTCATATCCGTCACCATATAGTAACTGTTTGTTTAAAATTATATTATTTAGCAACTATCATAACGAAAGTTTTAAATGCACAGATTTGTACTTTTTTAAATATGATTTAAGCAAAGTACCGAGAATGACCTGTCTGTATAAATACAAACATATTGTGTGTAGTTCTTAGTAAGTGGAAATGGTTTGGGAATGATAATAATAAATAATCTAAGCTGATAATATCAATGATTATGTGGTCAGGTCAAGTCACAGATCACATCAGCTTTCATCACCGGCTGATTTAAGCCTTGCTGCATTTCGGTAACTGTTCTTTTCTGCAGTGCACACAATGAAGTTTAGGTTCTGCGTTCTGCACGAAAAGTAATTGAAATGCATCAAGCATACAATTAGCCAGTGATGGAAGCTGGTCTGAATTGTGCCTTGCAGAGGAAGGTGTTGCCATTATGTTAACTGTTGGGCCAAAGGGAAAATGGGCCAATCGGTACTGGTTATGTGTTTTACCCATATCCTCAATAACAGCAAATTCCTGTATTATCAGGTATTGTAGAGAATGATGCACCATCCTATACAACCTTGTTACGAAGTCCTCTAGTTTGGTTTGGCATTTACTGCAACTTTACGGGTCAATTGGGCTTCACAATTTGGGAGGCCATTTTTGCACAACAACTTCTACAGGTAACGCTACCATTTCAATAATTCATTGGCTTGTGAGTTATAAATACACCTTTGATCTGAGGTCTTTCAATTTATGGCCAATGTTTGTTAAACATTGTCATATTCATCATAATAATCGTTTAAAACTTTCCTGAGGGTCTGCAGTCTCTTCATAATGGTTTGTAACATAGTCAATGCTCCATGAAACCCTGTTTATTTTGTTTCAGTTTGACTTGAGTCAGAGTGTGATTGGTCTGATTTTCGTCATACCGGCTGCGGCATTTTCATTCTCAACAACAGTCTGGGGTTTGCTTCTTGATAGGAATGTACGTACATCAACTGTTTCCAAATATTTCACAGCATCAACTAGTTTCAACATTTATGAGAAATTAATTAATTTGAATAGATTGGCTTATGTTGACTAATTGTATTCTGGAATCTAGGTTACTCGGTATAAACTTATTGTTGACTTGTTAAGTTTTTAATATACATTATTTTTAAAGATTGTCCATCCTCCCAAAGGAGTTTACTATTGACATATCCTTTTACATTTGCAACAGCTCTTTATTTCTATCCCATTCGAACATGCATTTTATATACAATTCATTTAGTTTATTAGACGATATCAAGTTAATTTATCCAATGTCCCTCATGTTGTATTATATAAGCCAAGTGAGTCAAGTGATTTGATAATTACCCACGTGCTACTTCGTAAAGGGGTTTCATTACAAACACATACGTGTCATAACACCTTCAAGAAATTTGATTGGCTAACGATGAACTTTGACACTGCCTGGACTACTTTATTCATTCATAAAACGAACGTGAATTCATTCATGAAATTACAAGTATTTTACGCCAACACTTACAATTGATTTTTTCTCATTGTTCAGTTAATTCATGAACTCGTATTCACTGCAATGATTGATTTTAATGACTAATTAAGAAATACACCATGAATAGAGCAGAGCTAATAAGCACAAAGTTTAGAGTTTTTGCTCTCAATCTTACCGTTGGGAATTACATTGCACCAAACGCTCAGTATCTCGGTGAAAATAACGTGTTCGTAACGGTGCACAGTGAATATATACTCACAAGGCAAACATAATCGAAAAGAAAACGGCGATGTTCATCTAAAACTTACATTAAATGAAGTTGTTTAGCTTGTTTACACATTCTGACGACGAGAAACTCATCTCACGGCCTCGAGCAGGGAGATGTTATATTACGTACGATTCCTTCAGCATGACTAGTGCAACGGGTTTCGCCATACCGAATATCACGGATTATAGAATGGTTTGATTTTAAAAGCGTGAATATTTAACGTCGCAATATTATGAGCTTATAGATGCTGTGACAGGGTTGATATTACTCCGCTGTTCCGTTCCTTTATAGGGACAGCAGAAATATATTTAAAACACAATAAAACGCATGAAATACATATTGGTAATAAATAGGATACATAACTCGTTCCCCTTTCATATCAAGTTTATGTCCCGCGTGAAAAAATTTGGTTTGTCTCTCGCCAAGGCTCGAGACAAAGCAAAATAAGTTCACGAGGGACATAAACTTGATATGAAAGAGGAACGAGTTATGAATCCTATAAGTAGACAGTGTGAGAGAAAGGTCGCTGTTTTTACAATGGCGTAACTTCATGTAAGATGGTGATGATGTTAAATGACAAATGCATATAGGAGAATATAACAAATATATAGTGTATATGAAATCACTGCTCATGCAACCATTGACATGAAACATTACCATGGCCTGCAATTTGTTTCATATTCATAAATATTGTTAGTACATCTACCTCACACGTAAGCTATTCCACATCTAATATAAATTTCTTAGTTATTGCTTTGAATCAGCGTTATATGGTAAGAAATTATATCTATGGAACAATGTATTTTCTGTAATGGTTTCACTGATATAAAGTGTACTAAGTTGATTTTCATTTATTGTGGTTATTTAATTACATGAGAACGGGGGACCCCTCCATTCACGACAAGTAAGACTGATAGGTCCCAGAAAATACAAATCAAGTAACGATTTATATAAATCTAGTTAAAGCTAACTGTAATGGTAAGTTTGAAATATAGTCGCAAGCGATTTTAAACGGATTCAGCACATATATGATTCATTTCCTATTAGGTACATTATATCAGCAGTCATTCCTGAAAGTTACACGATTATGTGTAAATGTGTTAAGCTACACCAACCTATCCCTGTCCATCATGTAAAACGAAAGTAGGATTTACCCCCCTTTGTTAACAGTTCAAAATAAAGTCGCAATTGATCAAGATAAAATGCTTATATCTCATTGGTTATGTTTATTATCAAACTAATAATGCTTTCCCCAAATAGAGTAATCCTTTCCCATTTCAACGAGGTATCAAACAACGTGCTATGATTTTGCATTGTTGAACTTGCACTAATAAAGATACACTACAAACGTGGCGATTGTCAATTTAGAAAGAAGGCAGAAACTGTCCAACTCAAAATACCCGTAACTCATTGGATATGAACACCACTACTGTACTTATTTTATTTTTCGTAATTTCAACTTAGGTTGATGTAGTCATAATTTAGATTGCATACATGGTTAATGCGTAATGTACTTTTGAATATTCAGGAAAATACTAAAAAATTCTTATTTTCGGACCCCTATGCCACTTTTCCGATGTTCGAAGCTAAACTATTAACATTTTGATGAAAGGGTTCAACATAAAAGTTTTTATGCTTGAAATTGTCTATTCGCAGGTGTGAATAAAATTTCAATAGCATAATTGGTTAAGCAGTCATGATCCTTTGAACTTTGCTCAAAATGGCGATTTTTTAAAAATGACAATGTTCTGTGACTTGTCACACATAACGTATGACAGATACCTGATTGAAAATTATTATTCTACATTAGAGACATGTCTACTTCACAGTGAGACATAAAACATTATTGTATCTTCAGTGGTTTACGAAGGAAAATTCTCCAAAGTAGGTACCCCTATAAAGGTATCAAAATCACAAAATTTAACTTTTTGGGGATTACGTCTAAATTGTGCCCAATCTATCAACTTTTACATGATCATGATATGTTATGGAATTGTTAAACAAGTTATTATAAATAGATTGAAATAAGTAACTTTGACATGAATCAATTTGTGACAGAGTTATGCCACTTTGAACATGCAACCGAAAAACGCAGTTTTCGAAAAGGTCCAAATACAAGGGCAGGTAATTCGAATTCTAAGCCAAAATTCAAAATTCTGTCTCGATAACTTTTTTACACCTTTATCCAGCTTTCAAAAAAGCTATCACACATAGCTGTATGTGTTGCCGGGATTTAGAAGAAGATTTTTGAAGACGCGTACCCTCAAAACCGCGAAAGTACACAAAAAATTCATTTTTTTCGAAAAAGCAAAAACTCTATTGTTACGGCCGAAAACCGCTATAGACCTAATCGATGGGGAATGTTGTTGTGTACATTTTGGTGAAAGTTTTGCGCAAATATCTTGATAAGTTTTCGAGCTATTAAGGTTTGAAGTTTCAACTTCCAGGGGGGATAACTCACGAAAGAAGTCGAAAATCAAAAATCGGCTCCGTGTGGATCTAAGTTGGGTCACAGGCTACAATGCCTGAAAGTTTCAGAGAAATCGGTCAGGCCGTTAGTTCAGAACTCGTGTCATAAAATCGGTGGAATAATAAAAAAAAAACACGCCAATAACAATAAGGATTCAGCCTTATGGCTGAATCCTTAATTAGATTGGATTGATTTAGTCTTGCTACAGGTAACTTTTTTCATGGGCACATAAGTAGCCAGATGACTCAAGTAAGTGAAGGAATCTTTAATCTTCATTCTCTCTAGGTTCCACCCATACCGCTTATCATTTCTGGGACAATAGGGACTGCCATTGCCTTACTTCTGCTTGGTCCAGCGCCTTTCTTCACTTTGCAACCGTACGTAAATTCATGAACTTAAAACATCATTCTACAAACTTAGTAAGTGCAAATTGTTGGATAAAGAATGAACAGCAGGCGTTATCCTAAAGCATTTATTCTGAGGCCAGGGATGTTATTACCCCTAGCTAATTATAGCTTTCAAAGACGCTACGTTTAAATGGCTTAAATGCATTGGATTCTCATCTGTCTTCTCTAGCGCTAGCGTGTTGTTTGGTAAGCTGAGGTTGAGGCTACCGACAGAAAATTTAAAGATTAATACATAATGTCAAAGTTGTTTTTCAATTACGAGATGTTTTCTTTGTTGTTAAATGTGTAGGTATGTTTTGTTTATGTTGTCACCATTTAATATTAATATTGTCAGTATGCTGTGGCTGAGCATCACTGCTCTGACACTGACTGGGTTGTCTATCGCTCCACTTCTTGTGAGTTCCATCAAATGTGTCGTGGAAGGAGCAAGGTTTGTTACACACAAAAATATTTATTTATGTGTGTGTGTATTTTCTTATTTCATTGATAATATCTCTTATTACACACGTGAGATTTATTTTGGAGATAAACCTTCTGTGTTTAAATCAGAGACATGTTATACTGGATTGATAGCGATAAAATTCAAAATTGAAACCGAATGCTGTAAATCGCTACTTACTCAATGTTATTTACATATTGTGGAACAATCAACACAGTCAACTTTTACGTTCTCAATTCAAAGTAAATTTACCTAATCAATGGTTGAAACCGAACGCTGTAAATCGCTACTTACTCAATGTTATTAACATATGGTGTAACAATCAACATAGTCAACATTTACGTTCTCAATTCTAATTAAATTCGCCTAATCAATGGTGAGGACATTCGCTTCGCCTATAATGGTGAGCTGAGTGAAAGTAAAGTGAATATAACACCAGTGTTGTGTTTTCCGTTAGTATTTCCTTACACATTATTCGAAAGTTAAGGTCCTATCAATTCAAAAGTTGATTCACAAATTAGTGCCTTACTCAAAATTGTGTTTGTGGGTAGCATTATACCCTCTGTGTGAGTGAACTTTATTACTACGTGCTTCAACAGAGCATCTAGAAATTAAAAAAAAACTCTACACAAATCAAGTTGTTTATATGCGTGTAATAAATAAAATACCCTATAACTGATTCCCTATTGATGGCGTATATAATGTCCCCAATAATGAGTGTACAGTTGATAACTTTAATTTGTATAGTCAATTTGTTAAATTATATATTTATTAACGAATGTTCGGTTTTACCTATTCGTTTATCCATAATCCCTTCCAGGGAACTAGGGTTTAAAGATGACACGAACATGTTTGGCCTTATAGGAGGCGTGGTGCAGTCATCAATGTGTCTTGGGTGAGTCCCCTCCTGTTTTAAGATTTATCATCGCCCTAATACAATTGTTTGAAATATTTGTTTAACAGTTGCTCTTTGTTGTTTCAAATTTCGGTTAAATATAATTTAAGGAGAGATTGGGATGAAATGAAATCTTGTAGAATTTTGTTTGGTTTTTTTTTTTACAAAAAAGCAAGTCTTTTATCCAAAATTGTAAAAAAACGTTGGGGTCACCGAACAATTAATAGAGTTATCAACATTAGTACTAATACTCAGTTAATCTTACAACACTAGCTTCAGATGTGTATGTAAGGTTAAAATTACAGTTAAAAAGGCGTTAAGGTAAATTTAAGGACTTTTCGTTAGTGTACATTAGTGTAGATAAGCATCTACTCCTAATGACGCAATGATCATGTTTTGACACTTATATATAGTTACTGCAAAATGTTACCATAAGTGAGTTCGATTTCTGGGTCCCATCTCTCCTCAATATCAACCAATGTTGGCAACTGGACTGGACAGTGTATGGCAGTAGGATATAAACAGTGTAGAAAACACACGAAAATCCAAGCCAGAAAACCGGACTTAACTGAAATAAATTACCAGTCCGGAAGAAAACCTACCTGGCCGATTTTCAACACTAACTGCAAGTACCAAACATTTGTTATACATCTGGTTGAACGTGTTTCTCGTTTTTCACTAATCAACAGCTGGCCAATTTACTATATGTCAGAAAAATTTTCATTTGATTAAATATCATCATGTTGAATCATCAGTCCTTCTTTGAAAAAAATGTTGTATTACGTATTATATCGGTTGACATGATATGACATCAGGTCGATCAATATAAGAATTTCCGATTACATCAATTACAACAGTAGTCGACCATCGACGCAATTAATTATTTTTTGACATTGACGAGCCATTTTAAAAATATACTAATATAACTTGCAATTAATAGTATGCTGATATGTCCAACTTAACTCATATTTATTTGTATCGTCATATTTACTGAAATGGATTCACAAACACGACAAATTTTACAAATATTGCTGATATATGCCTTTCAAACGATGACTTTGGTTTTTAATAGATTGTTCATGGAGATGTCATATTATGAAAGAATATAAAGTATGCATTCAGCAAAGTGCCTTTGAGTAAGATCTGGAATGTTTAAACTTACTAAATGTTTATATTTTGGACTTAAAGATCTGATAAAATGCATTTTTCTCAAGAATGACAGATGATTAGCTCTACATATATTGTATATCGAAATCAACTGAGCATAGCATCCAGACAATATACACATGCAATTGATTATTTACCCATTATAACAATACCGCTATTACCGCCGCGGGTCGTCTGTGACAAGCAGACTGACCCCCTCCGTGGAGCCTCAGAGCCGCTAGATGGATTTATGAGGTGTGTTAAATCGCCAAAAACACATGTTTATGCAATAATTATGTAACTGTCATCTGCGGAACTATCTAACTGGATATCTAAACATTCGATATATGGAAAATTAAGTTGTTTGATTGAAGATTTGTAAGGGAAATTAACAATATAAATGTTGCGAAATTACATTGAATTATGACCATTGCCAATAATGAGATTACTCCAGTTACGTCACAGAAGTCATCCCTTCAGCGGCCACCCCCCCCCCCCCCCCCCCCCCCCCCCCCCCCCCCAAATTTTCATTCTGGTCACCGGGGCTATATTAGGCGTTTTAAAAAAAAAATCATATATAAGTTATTTATGGACCGATTTCAGAAATTTAAAATCGAGCAATTGTCAAATTTACATCCCATTTTAATGAATCCGATTTTGACCATATGTCATTGCATCTATCTATTAATGAGTTTGGATATCAAGTTGCTTATCAGTTATATATCAGCAGGTAGAGAAGATAAGTAATTCTTTTATGAATAATTTAGACCCTCAAATCAACATAGTCAATATAATTAAGACTCTGGTCATTGCATCTATCCTTTAATCTTTTACAACACTATTACACCTCAGCCTGACGAAAGATTACCCTGCCTGTTATTGTGAAAAATATGTAGTGAAAGACTGCTTTTGAAATTTCACCATCCAGCTGGAAAAAAAGACGGTCGTGTAGGCGGGAGTTTTCTACGCTGATATAACTGATTTCAGAACATTCCTGGGGCCATTGCTTGGAGGTGCCATGTCAGAACAGTATGGATTTGGTTGGACGATGGTCTTTGGTGCTTGTTTAATGATTCTACCGGTAAATATTATTGCATTAGTTATCCTTGAAAGATGATTAGTGATAGGGGTTATTGTTTGTGATCGCGTTGCCTTTCCCGTCTTTATTACAGTAAAAACCTGCATTTGAATGATGAAAGGTCAACAGTAATAATATGAACCATAAACAAGTTTATGCTTAAAACGAAAGTAAACTTTCAAAGAAAAAGGTATCATTTATTGAAAAGTCTTTATCATTTAGGGTCTTATTTGGCGTTTCTATGTATAGGTTTGTGAATGTGAATATCTTATCTCTTTCAGATGATCATTTTCTGCCCTTTTCTCACACTATCGGCTCACAAGAAGTGTAAAAATACACAGAGAAGCGACTACATTGTTCTACGTGGAGAAAACGGTTGTGTAAAGAACAAACATGAACTATACACCGAGAGCAGCCATTAAGCATTACTAACACCGACCTAAATGTTTTACGTGGCCCTTGAATCAAACAAAATTATATCCATAATGAAGGTCATGACCTGAAAACATATTTTCTTCGCAAGTATTAAAAGCTCTAAAAAATTGAATTGCTGTGTGCAGACCCATTAGGCAATGGGGATTCTAAATTGTACATCTGTTGAACCTGTGACCCAAAATATGGGTCATAGGGGTCATGACCTGAACACGTTCTTTTATCTTCTTCTCCAGTACAAAAAGTAAGATGAAATGTTGTGTACAGACTCCTCGGCCAAAGGGGATTCTAAATTGTAGATTTGGTAAATGTATTACTTGAGATAACTATTCAACCTTAGATAATAAATCAAGGAAGTCCTGAAGTATCATTTATTATATTTGTTCCTCATGCCTGCTGCTTACTCCTTTGTGATGTTTCGCACTTATCCAAGAACATGTGCTGGTTTCAGTTCAAATAAGTTCACTCAACATGCATATTCATCCAATATGATAATCACTTGTATCCAATGAAAATTGAGACATTCTTATACATATGAGAAAAACTTGTCCGATTCCCTGTATTAAACATTACAAAATTTCATTGTTTGTCTAAGTTATGTTTGACTAATTGATGGGCACCGACCGCTGTGTATTGTCTTGTTTCGATCAGAAAGCACTGCTTTCCCCTTTATATTGTCGCTATAGTAACTGACTAGCTTTAAAACAGTAATGTTCGTGAACACTCAGTATTTCTCAATGAAATAACACCATTTATAACCTTTGACATATGTGACTCCCACAACACTGAATTCTCCTTTAATATGCTAGCTATAGATCTGGAAACGTGAATAAGGAATACTACACGATGTTCTAATACATATGAAGTATAAAAAAAACTAGTGATCTTCAAACGGTATGTTAACGAGAGAAAGCAAAGTCAGATAGCAAAGACATGTCACGAGTTTTAAATAAATCATGTTAACGAGAGAAAGCAAAGTCAGATAGCAAAGACATGTCACGAGTTTTAAATAAATCATGTTAACGAGAGCCGGTGTGGTATTAATTTATTATACACATATCATTACACACACATTAATTTGATTTCTTTATATTATGATTTATTATAAGGGTAAGCGGTATATTTGAAAAAAGAAAGAACTGGTTTCAATGAATGAATCATGCGACACAACTGACAAAAATCTTATTTGGCAAAGTATATTGGTTACACCTTCGAAGAATAAAGGTAATTCCTACGATTCATTTGATAAAATCAAACGTTGATTGTACACACGTTTGCTGAATTAATTTATTTTGTCAATGGTATGAATGAAATGTACTTTTAACACGAGTGCTCTGGGAGCACAACATCCCCGCACTTGTATTGATGCACACTCTTTCCTCTAAATAACAAAAAAAGAAAGAAAGACCAGATCTTGTTCTGCACTTGACATGTTGTGGTCTTTGATCTGCCACATTCACCATATACCATACAAGCAGGTGTCATTAAGCTTACTTGCGGTACTCTGTACAAGCTAAAAGGTAAATTGTCTCTTTACAATTGAATCGTTGAAACCCCATATTTCAGATCCATATAATGAAATGATCTGAATATGAGTATTAAATATCTCAATACATTGGGTGACATGATTCCAACTTTGCATAATACGGATATCATTTGTAGTAAATACTATAAACCAAAATCTTAAAGGTCTTTGAAGGGCATTTAGAAGTGGTATACATTAGAACAGGAAGATTTTGTGGATAACAACTTCTTTAATGTGAAAATACACGACGTTTCGATAACATACTCACTCTTCATCAGGTGGATGACATGTTAATCTCCCTGATTGAGTTTCCTCACCATTGTTTTGTTTGCTATATAAATGTACCATATTTTGTTATTTCCTTACATTCCACTTGATGAAGGAGTGAGTGTGTACTCCGAAACGTCGTGTATTTTCACATTAAAGAAGTTGTTATCCACAAAATCGTCCTGTTCTCAAAATCTTAAACATCTAAATTGGGAAGTAATGTACAACGGAAATATACCACGTTAATCTTATACCATACAATTAAGTGTCATTAAGCTAACGTCGAGGTACTCTTTACATGCTGAAAGGTGAATTAAAGCTTATTGTCTGCATTTATTCAAATTCATTCAAGAAGTCCCCAGAACATGCTTCAGTGAAATGGTGCTCTCTGTGGTCTACCTCAAAGCTTACCCGAAAGGTGCAGAACTATGCTGCTAGATTGATTATCAAACCTGGCCGATGCATCCGATTACACTGGTGAGAGAAGTGTCGCTGGCTTCACGTCAGACAGATATATGTATACGATCTTAATGAAGCAGAACGAGTTCTATGGATGTACAACTTCTGTATTGCTTGATGCCCAGGGTAATTGAATGTGGTTACAGTACACAATGCATACTGCATAACTGTACCAATATCCAATTATCTTGTACACCAACTTCATGCCTGTGTATCCTGAAGAACATAAACCTATTTAATTGTACAAACTTGTTCTCCATTGATGTATATATTCATTATGTAATCATGTCTAGTGTCATTTGCTTGATACCTGTGTCGTTGTCCTCCTGCAATAGTTGCGCATCCATGGAACTCGTTTTCCTTTATATATCAAACTTCTAACTGCCTTTGAAAGAAGTAAGATCATATGCTTATAAATAAGTTCATGGAATGGCTCCATCACACTTGTAGAGCTTATGGTTTCATATAATTCGGTTAGGTCAATTACATGTATGTCAGAGTCTGAATGTCATCTCTGTCAACGAAAGACATACTACAACACATTGTCACAGATGTTTTCGACAAGTTTTCTGCTAAACTTTGGAACAGTCTACGTATTTCATGCTAAATTCTAGTTAGTGTTGTTATCTTTTGTCATAATTATGCTTCTTTAAATTATAAATTTGCGTTTATTTACCTATGACTGTTCTTTATATTTATTTCGAAGTTTTATTGTGGAAATTCTATATTTCCAAGTGACAAAGTAATATACTTTGCTATGTAATTTTAATACAATGTAATTGAACGAACACCGACTGCTGACATCGCAAGTGTCATTTAAATAAATATACAACTCATCACTAATTCTTTGTTATCAATTATTGATCATCGCTTATTTATTTCTAAATACAGTATGAAATTGAAAATAAAATAAAAACAACAAAATTTGTAACAATCATCGATATATTTAATTCATTGTGTCGTATTAAAAGTATGAGATATATCTTCCGTATCGAAGTCGCACCTTGGTCTGTGAATGGGTACATTTGTTAGGAAGGTGATATTCAAATGTGTACGGTAAAAAAAGTACGATCAAATTATAATGAGCACATACTATAATTGCAAATGTGCAGAGATAACTCACAAAGTGGTCTTAATTAATAATGATAATTATAAATGTCAGCGAAATTGGAAATTCTTGTTGTACCTGTGTTGCACCTGGCAGCCACAGTGAAACGTCAGTGTAAAGGTACATCCATTGTGTTGTTGGGGTCACATATGACAAACATTATAAATGGTCTTATTTTATCGAGAAGTACTAACTGTTACCGAAAACAACCATTTTAATGATACTCGACTTAGTATATTGACGATTTGAAGGTAAAAGTAGTGATTTCTGATCGAAAACCGGACAATACACCGCGTGTGGCGCGCGCCAATGAGTCAAACGTAATTTTGGAATCTGATTTACACCAGACAAAATAACAAATTTGGGTTGATAATGTTCAATAGGTCATATAACTACTGTGCATGTAAATAGGACGTGCACTTTCGGTTTCTGCACATGCATAATGATGTTACTCGATTTTAACTGGAAACTAGTAATTATGATATGTTTGGCGAGTGGGCATGAATATGCAAGCTAAGTGGATTTGTTTGTATTGTAAACAACACATATGATGTGTTGGAACGTATTAAAGCCAAATGAAAATGTTATGAAACACAATGGATGCACCTTTAAGCGTTCTTCTATTCTTTTAATGCTGAACGCCAAGCAAGGAAGCAAAAGCTCACGTTTTTCAACAGCTTTTTATATGACGTGGCCGGGAATAAAACCCTGACCTTCCGGATGATTAGCGGACACTGTACCAATTGTAACTGAGCTACATCCCCGGTCCATTACTTCACTAGTAATGGAACGAAACGGACTGACTGACCTGTAATTGAAATAACATTCTATTTGACAATGAAACAAAAAACTCATCAGTGTATCCAAGTATATCAATATATATAGTTAATTACAAGAGTAAAAAAGGCATTTACATATCGTTAATTTGAATTCTGTTTACCATTATTCAGTCAGATTATACACACAAGTGTCACTCCAATAAGTACCATATTGCCTCTAATAGACGGCCAAGACGTATATTTGTTCAGACCTCCTTCAACCCCGGCATCTATTCGAGACCCGGCGTCTATTTGAGACCTGCGTCTATTAATTTCTTGCATATAAATCACCCGAGTAATAAACATATAGATATGCAATCATGACAAACTTTCTTGAATATGAATATTTTGGTGATTATTCATTCATTATTGAACGGAAACAATGTTATTTTAAAAGGCATACATTAACATATATACATTGCATTTTTTAGAAACCTTGCTCTTCTTATCATCCGGCGTCTAACGAAGATCCGGCGTCTATTAAAAGGGCATACCCCGCCCTCTATTCGAGACCCGGCCTCAATTCGAGGCCTGGGGTCTATTAGAGGAATTACGGTATGTTAGATTTAATTAGATATTATGCATAATACTTCTACGCACTAACCTAGTCCCGTCTGTTACATTAAACCATTCAAGGTAGAAACAGAATACATGTAGATGTGAACAGGCAAGTATTCATCCATTCATCCAATAGCAGCTTCTTAAACAGTTTCAGATTGAAAGAATCAGATAACTTAAAGAAGGAAGTCTTGATCAATGCAGCATACTTTAACTATTCTCTTATATATTACATGACAGTGTATTTATGTATATATTCCAAAATCCTTTGAATTAATTAGATGTTATTGAATATGCAATCCATGATTCATTTGATTTTGACTGTGTAATTCAAAGCGACTGATGATATACCATGGTGGAAGGTGTCAATGAAAAGACTCAACTGAAACCAAACCAAATCTCCAGAGGAAGAGCTAAACTTATTCTGACCATCATCTCGGTATCCAACCTACTTGCCTGGTGCTGTATCTCTCTCATTGCTCCTTTCTTCCCCATCGAGGTGAGACACTGAATGAATTGAGTTTCTTTTATTGAGAACGGCCCATACAATCGGACTCCGTTTATCCACATGATTTAACTACAGATGAATATCATCCACAAAGCGGGGTTTGCGGTTATGCGAATCATCATTTGTAAACAAATACAAAGGGAAGATTTGAAATACTACCGTGGGAATGGTCGGGTTTCCGGATAAACTGAGTCCGGTTAAAAGGGGTCTGACTGTATATTGTAACCTGAAAATACCTTAGAGTTGTATTCTGTAACCATAATTTATCATCGTTATTCACTCCTGTCACACTGGGCCTATCGAGGTGAACCACTGAATGGTTTTCAGCTTACTTTCAGGATGCAATAGGACTATATCTTAACTCTCATTTTTACCTTATTGGACCATATGCATTTATTTTTATAACCTGTTTTCGATGTCATGCATCTTCCAAAGGCAAGGTGAACATTTATCGAGATCTCTCCATTTTTTACCTTGCCTTCAACCTAGCCAGAAGTGGTGAAACGAATCAGCGACACCTATCGTGATCACAAATTTCGCCCCTTACCATCTGCTAACATACAACCAATGAAATCGCTGTTTACATTCGGAACCAATTCAAAACAAGTGTTTGCCACTAACATGGCAATGTCCCCCGCCGTTAACATTGAGTTTAGTAAGACACATCATTTGGTCTTAGTCACCTTGAAAATAAGGTCAAGGTCACCAATATCGACTGGTGTCTGCGTCATCCCCCAATGTAGACTGACACCAACTTTGACAAGTTTGGGTGCTTGGGTTCATGAGATATTGCGTTAACAAGAGTTTGAAAAGTGGTCGAAGCAATGTGGTGACCTTGAAAATAAGGTAAAGGTCATCTAAATCGACTGGTGTCTGCGTAAACTACCAATATCGGCTGTCAGAAAATATTAAGACATGATAATTAACTGGTCATGAGATATCACGTTAACAAAAGTTCGAAATTTCGTAAAAGTGTCGCGGTGACCTTGAAAATAAGGTCAAGGTCACCAAAATCTACTGGTGTCTGCGTCTTTCCTCCAATGTAGGCCGACACCAAATGTGAAACCTCTTGATGCAAAGCTTCATGAGATATCGCGTTAACAAGAGTTTGAAAAGTGGTCAAAGTGTCGTGGTGACCTTGAAAATATGGTCAAGGTCACCAAATCAACTGGTGTCTGCGTCTTCCCACAATGTAGGCTGACACCAAATTTGAAGACTTTGGATAACATGCTTCATGAGATATCACGTTAACAAGAAATGTGACTTACATACGTACATACGTACGGACGCCGCTGAATACATACGAGTAGTCCCCCGTTCCGCGTTGCGGCGGGGGACAAAAAACGACGATCGACACAGTCACAGAGGCAATAAAACTGTCTTTTGATTGGCTTATCCGATTAGCCTGCAGTGCGTTAAAATCTTGAGGTCAAGGGTGGAAGGAGAATATATAGAAATCTTTTCGGGCACGCCTGTGAAGTTTGTGAAGATGGATGTCATGAACAATCAGTATATTTTCTTGTTTGTGAAATTATGACATTCGTTGTATGTGTCCTCACTGTCATAGTTAATCATACATGCACACGAAGAACTACATAATAATAATCATGCTCAAAGACCACAATTTGTATTATTACCCTGAATGAATTGTACTTTCGGTGCCGCTTCTAAGCGCTCCGCGCGACCATATAGGTCCTTGCTTTCCTGTATTCAGGTACCCATTTAAACAGCTGGGTGAACTGAGTGCAATGTGGATGAAGTGCCTTGCCCAGGGACACAAGACAAGTGTCAGAACCAGGTCACACATTTTTGGTGTCTCCATCGAGATTCGAATTCGGGCCTTTGGCGTGAGAGGTCAGCACGCTAACAACTACACCACTGTGCTCCACAAGGTTGTCTGACAATCTCCTTCACTTCTGGCAGTTGATCATATCACGTTGTTCCTTTCTCAGGCAGCTAGGAAAGGAACATCAGAAACGATCATTGGATTCATCTACAGTTGTCCTGAACTTGTCATCTTCTTCTCTTCACCTGTCATTGGAAGATTGGTGAGTAGATTTCAGTTATTCTCAGAAATCACCAGTGATTATTCCAATTTATGTTGACCAGCTAATGTGAGATAATGTGAGAAAATGTCCTCTTAACATATAAATTATATCTAAGGTCTACGATCAGCCTTATATGTATCAGCCTTAAATGTATCGATGTTTCTAGACTTTTTTCTCAGAGAACAGGTTGACATCATCTTTTTTCTCTAGTTGTCCCGAAACAGTCCTCGTTTCTTCTACATTGCTGGACTATTTGTGTTTGGAACATGCAATGTTCTTTTTGGGTAAGAGTTTGAATTTTAGAATCATTTCAGACATTTTAAAAAATAAACATACTAACAGCTTTCTAGTTGAACTCAACCTTGTGTAATGAGGTATGAAAAACACTTGATTGTTTAAAAATATTTGGTACCCTAAGTGATTTTATAAAAAAAATAAATTAGTAAGCATACATAACTAATACTCTTTGTACTTAATGTTTACGATGTTATAGTATACCTGAAATCATCATTAAATCATTTGTATTAATAATAATTGATCAAATAAACATTCATCATCCTTAAAGGGACATCCAGTGTGTTGGTTGGACTCATATATGTCAAGTACTGAATGCTAAAAAAAACCATTGTAATGATTGTTGATTCATTGTAGTGACGATAAAAAGGTGAAAGTAGTGATTTCTGATCGAAAACTGAACAATGCACCACGGCTGGCGCATGTCAAGTAGTGAAACTTAATCGAAACTTATCTATTTGTTTTGGTAATGTTGAAAAGGTCATATAACTTCTTTTTCAGGACATGGATAAGGATCTTTTTCGATTGTCATGGGTAATAAGTATTTGCCATATATTTGGGATTCATATGCAAGTGTTAAATGTTTCTTGTACATTGCAGCATCAGTTTTATTTGTGTCGTTTTAAAATGAATTAAGAATTTACAGCATCATTTTCACTTAACCCAAAACTCTGTTTTCCCATCAAATATATGGGTCTGCAGGAAAGGATTTGCTTCCGTTTGTATACTTCTACCACTTTCAAGGTTTGTGTTGATGGAGAAAAAAATATCCTCATCCCTCCTCATTATTTTTCCAACAAAAAAATCAAAGTAAAACTCCCACCTAGCGAAACAAATGTGCCTGAGAAACATTTAAACTTTTTGTATGCAGCATATGTAGCCAAATGAACCTTTTGATTCATTCTAACAGTTGGTTGGATCAAGCCCCTTCAGGGACACCCTTCATCGCCATCTGTTTGGCTGTGAGGAGTGTTAAGGGTTTGGGTACTTCTTCAATAATGACCGCCAGTATGGCCATAGCTGGCAACAACTTCCCGGACAAAATAGGAACTGTTTATGTATGTATAATACTTTTAAAGAACTATTGTAAAAGTGTATATGTGTCAAATGATGTTATTATGAAGACCAACTTATTAGTTTTACCGACGTTACAACATTAATTTCAAAATTAATTTAATTTCAAATCAATTCCAAGCAACAAAGTCTCACAAATCTGTTTAAATCTACCTCAAAAGATTAGTCAAATATTAAAAATGTAATATCAAATAGATGTGTTGTTTTTTTGCCAATACAAATCAGAACCTTGCTTCTCACATCCTCATTTCAAATTTATATTTTACAACTTCATATTGTTTGGCTTCAAAGAGACCAAATTTTACAGACGGCACATATTCAAAGTAAGATACACTAATATCTAAATAATATATATATATAATATATAAGATATCTAAAGAATGTTTTTGACCAAGACAAACGTTTGTTTAATGTTTACTATTTTTACAAAAACAAAGAAAAAGTGAAGAAAACAACTTTTACAGTACATTCATATTCAGGTTCAAAGACTCACGGGCAAAAGAAACGCTACAACGATATTTTAATCTAGATTGAAGAATAAATAAAGAAGTCAGATTAAAAAAACTAAATGTTTATTAAAAAAGAACATGTGCTGATATCATATTCATAAAAAAATGCAACCAATCAGCTTACGGTATCAACAACACAGTCCGGGGGTCAAAAAGTCAATTTTTACGATTATGACTGATCGAGGTGCAGGGAAATCCAGGCTCAATGTAACGAAAACAGTTCAAACTAATAACGTGTATGGTCTTCCATTGCCATGATACACGCAGTGACCCTCGGACGCATGGAGAAAATCAAACGCCTGACACCATTACGTGGAATGCACTGCCATGTGGAGGTGGTCGTCGTTGGGGAATACGACGATCAATAGCGTCCCAAAGATGTTCGATCGGTGACATGTCAGGCGAGCATGCTGGCCACGGCAAAACGTCGATGTTGAGTGTTGAGTAACTCGAGCTGTGTGCGGTCTGGCATAGTCTTGTTGAAAGATTACACCTTGTGCCTGTTGTCGAATAAAGGGACAGATGACGGGACGGGGAATGTCATCGACGCTGAGCCATTAGATTTCCATTCACGATAACCAGCGGCGTCTTATCCTCACCAAGTATGCCTCCCCAAACCATGACACTTCCTCCCCCGTAGGGCACCACTTCCTGAACGCAAAATGCAGCTGTTCTTCCTCCCCTATGGCGATAAACACGTACTCTTCCATCTGCTTTGAAGAGACAGAACTGACTTTCGTCAGAGAAAAGCACCCTCTGCCACTGACGTTGTTGCCAATGTAACACCGTCCTTGCCCATCTCAGTCCCCGGAACGGTCTGTATGCCCTGATACCATGGGACCTTAGACGTCAGGATACTGTGCGACTGCTTACCCGGTGCCCAGGGCATTTGACGCCGATGACGTCACAGTCAAGAAGCGGTTCCTGAGGTGTAACGTGCGCAGGTATCAGTCCTCCTGGTGGGTTGTGACTCTTGGGCGGCCTGATCTTGGCTTGTCTGAGGTCTGTCCGGAATGACGATAACGCTGCATTAGTCTTGTGACAGTTGTGTGGTGACAGCCAAACGTCCTTGCAACAGGGGTGTGGGTGGCTCCCATTTCAATCATCCCGATTGCTCGCTCACGTGTAAAGTTAATCTTGCCATTCTTCAAATGTCTATTTTACAAGGTTGGTGTCTAACAACCAATTCGCATTGATTTTATACCCGTCGGACATGGTCTTGTTTGTTATGCATGAAAAAGGCGAAAACCACAATTTGGGAAAATTTGGGAAAATCATGAGTTTGATACCACAATTCAATATGAAACAATCATTGTTGTGTTTGGGCAATGTGTTTTCATTTGGTTGGGTTTGAATCTGAGTTTTATTTTTTTTGTAATTTCAAATCTAGAGTGGTAGCGTTTCTTTTGCCCATGAGTTTATGTTCCAAAAAGCAGAAACAATTCAACGAATAATTTTGCAATAAATAGTCTTGACACGTAATTCCCCGAAGGGCATTCATAACGTTTTACTTTGGGGAATAAGGGCAACACTGGCAAAATTGTTACTACATTAATGAAATACTTTTTCGAAGTAATAAGTTAAAATATGCAGGAAAAAATGAAAACATTTTTTTCAGGGTATATTGGAAACTGTGATAGGCTGTGGCCTTCTGCTTGGTCCTGCGATGGGCGGTGCTCTGTATGAGGTAAGATGAGCCGTTACCATTTATCATTGACTAATATAATAATAATAATAATAATAATAATAATTGCAGGATAGTAACAATAATAGGCAAACAGAATTGTTGTGACAAAGTCTCAAGTAAAATCGAGAAATTATTGAAATAAATAAGAAAAAAGAGCACCAACATTTTTCAGGCTGGAGGCTTTAGTCTGCCCTTCTGGGTTCTCGGAGGATGTGTATTCCTCTCTGGTTGTGTCTCCTGTGCTGTTCTACCGTCTCAGGACTGTGAGTGTATCAAGTCGTTCGTCTTGATTTATCTGACTAAAATACATTCAAAAACTCAAAGTCACCATAAAGTTAGTTTTTGTTTTTAATTTTTCAAGTGAAGAGAGCAGCTGTCATGAGTTGAAATGGACACATTTGTACAATGTTATACCATTAAGTAAATAATACAATTAATAGAATGTGCGGTCTGTATTTATATAAGTATATTGTTTGTCTGGGTTTGTTTTTTGTTTATTTCCAATGTTTTACGGGTATACATATAGGGTGACGTTACAAATAGGTATACAGTTTCACATACAATCAGCGTCAACATAAATAAGTGTACCTTATTCAGAGATAAGTTGTAAATTGTCTATTAATTTGTCTAAATAACATGCAGAATAGACCACAATTTTACGAAATATGCTTCCTGGTCAAGATTAATATATATGTATTTTGTGATAATATAGTTTTGTATGATTTGCTTTATTTTATATACAAGATAGAGTAAATCCTCTTGCTACAGTTGTATATGCTGTGCTTGGCTATCATGATCATGGCATTTAAAACATATTTATTTTTACCTTGAAACCCAAACAATACTTTCAATTCAATTTTAAAAGGTGATAATGGAAATCAGTTTACCAAGACTCTTGATTCAATATCATTTTAAAAAATGGCAATCCAATCAAAGATGTTTGAACCAAAATTGAAGAAGTTTAGAATACTATAAAGATATTTTCTATCAATAGAATAAAATACTTTTTCAAAATATATTTGAGGTAATAATCCCATAATTTAGAATGTTTCGGTATGTTCCTTAATGTAATAAACTAATCTGGTTCTCCCCTATAAATCCATCTTTTACAAATCCCTTTGAAATTAGATGGAAGTATGATTTTGATACGATTAGCGATTGCTCCAGCTCCAATTATTGATTAGGAATATAGAAATGAAATTGGCGCCAATTTTGTAGGTATGTTTTGGGTTTATTGTCCTTGACAATTTCAGTCCACTTATCTTTTGATCTTGTAAGCATCCCTTGTATTTTATTGTTGTTAATTTCGTCAGGCCTTAATTTAATGTCATTGATATTAACCAGTGTATTGGTCTTGTAATGTAGGTTTTCTGTTTTATCAAGATTTGTTTCTAAATCATTTAGTTCTTTTCAAGTTCAACTTCTCTAAAAAAAACCCATTTATGTTGAAGACTTATAGTTTGGCTTATCCCGTATCATTAACAGTATTGTTTTCAGTAATAATAGACCATCAATAGGATATGTAATATTGCCGTTTTCGTTGATTTCATATTGCTTTGATGTATCAACATACTTTTTGTCATACAATAATGATATGTTGAATTTCCAAAAGCCTCTCAAAAGTTTTCCTACAGGGAGACATGTTCCTTCAGTTGTTGTTTTAATGCTTGAGTTCATTTATTTCACTTTCTTGATAGGATAACCCACTGTCTATGTCATCAACCCGCATTGTTAAAATTGAAATATCCTCTATAATTTCTTTCTTCAAATTTCCCAATTCACTTTTAACATCCGAAATTAGTGCCGAAAGATTGAAGGATGAGTTCTTCAAGGTTTGGTGTAGAGGAAGGGGAGGAAGTTCCTAACCCCCTACTCAAATGAAAGTCTACTGACGTGGTTGTCACAATGTCGGATGGTAGAATCCACAAATTATGTCAAATTTGGTATTTGCTGTAAAAAGGTCTATTTGAAAATGACTTTTCTTTCCCATGTCTCCATGTAGTCATGTTGTCATGTCATGTTGTCTACCTTTATATTATAAACGATGATGTGGCCATACCGTCATTAGAATTGTAGCTTTACCGTCCCTACCAATAGTATTATCCATGTCCATGACCTTTAACAACTAGATTAACACATAATTCGAAAAGTCACATACTTTTTAACTGTTCGGCACTGTGCACTTTTTAACTTCGTTAACTGTTTGGCATCGTGCACCATGAACTTCATGAAGGTCAGCACCCAGCTCCTTTATCACAGAAAAGCACAGCGAGTCTTTAATTAGCCTGTATGACTGTTGAGACTGGCACGAGTTATGTTTCTCGGGTGCAGTTGTGCCAAAAAAAAATGTCGATTGGTTCTGCTCATATACTTTATCCTTATCCTCAATAACAACACATTCCTGCTTTTTCAGATGTTGCGGTAAGTGATGGACCTTCCTATACAACCTTGTTACGAAGTCCTCTAGTTTGGTTTGGCATTAACGGCAACTTCTCTGGTCTCATGGGCTTTACAATTTGGAAGACCATACTTGCCCAACATCTTCAACAGGTAACAATGCATTCAAAATCACAATTATAATTAATTGGCTAGTGAGTTAATTTCATAAGTTTGATCCAAGGTCGTTATGGTCAGTGTTTGTTAAACATAGTCATATATTATTTAATCCATGGTCATGACGTCACTATATTGTGTTATCAGTTGATTATTATTTAGGAATCTACTGGTCATTGACTGTCCCAGTCAGGAGGGGTGTTAGGTTTAGACATTTTCAGTAATGGTACATATTTCGAGGCTGATGTATTTTGTCTTGGTGTATCGGATAGGATCTTAAAATATCTAGACAACTATATACAAATTAATTTTTGTGATGCATGAACCTGGAATCGAACATGCAACCCTTCGCTTGGTAGTCAGCGCTTCTAACCACTAGGCCACAAGACGCTGTTAGAAACCTTACGATTGTTTGTCAGTAAGAATCCCGCGTTCTATTCAAGACTTGTAATGCACGGAAGGCATGAAAAGGCAGATTTTTAGCTGTCAATCACATCGCTTCGGGTGGAAGTTTTGCGGTGCACGTGCGTGGAAGAATCCATTTCATGAAGGTCGCAGCTACTTGTACCATATCCAAGTAATTGATTTTGGTGTCCCATAATTGAAATTTATTGTTTTAAATGTAAAATGATCACATATGCATGTTTCATGACGTCATACATGGATTAAGATGGAGAATGCATTCGGAGCAGTGGATTCGTTAAAAATAATCAACTCGCCCCTTCGGAGCTCGTTGAGTATTTTTAACGAATCGACAGCTCCTCATGCATTCTCCATTACATAATCGTTTAGAACGTAACTGAGGGCCTACATTCGCTTCATTGTGCATCTTATGTGTAAAATGGTTGATGGTTCTTACATAAATCCATATCTTTGTTTATTTTGTTTCAGTTTGACTTGAGGCAGAGTGTGGTTGGTCTGATTTTCGTCATACCGGCTGCAGCATATTCATTCTCAACACCATTCTGGGGCTGGCTTCTTGATAGGAATGTACGTACATCAATTTGTTTGCAAATTGCTCATAGCATCAACAGTTGAAAACGTTTCAAAGACTGTCTAAAATCTTCCCAATAGAGGTTACCAAATTCTGGCTCTGGTTCGGGTTCCAACTTACCTTGGAACAGGTAGAGATTTAAATCTCCAATACCGAAAAGGAATCCACGACCTCGTTTGGCTGCCATACTTTCATCTCATGCTGCTTCCCTCTGTGATACAATCTCTGTAGCCCTCTGACTGCATGGTGTCTCTCGAACTCCAGGATGTGTACCTTCACATCCCTATCCACCATTAGACGGGAGACACTTCCACTTGTGCGTTCTCCCTCTCGGGATTTCGGCCGCCTCGTGGTTGTTCACGGGGCTGACACAACCCATCGTCCAATACCTCCACGAGTTCAATGTGCAGTTTCCAAAGAATTTGGGCAATGAGCTCGCTCACGACCTTTCTGTCATCGTACTCGAGGCTCAATGAGTTTTGTCAGTTAGGAGGGCTAGTGAACCTAGAGTAGTCGGACTTGGTTCCGTTACAATTGGTTGATGGATCGTACCCACAATGCGTCACTCTCCCTACTCCAGTTGCAGAAGGTGCTGGGTTTGCTCACGTCAGCTCAGCACCTAACCCGCAGGGGATGTTAATACTCCACCCGTTACAGGTGTTTCTGAACCCCCACATCAGGGTGGAGCGTTGTCAATATGCCATAGCTCTGACTCATAGATCTTCACCGCTTCTTAGCATGGTGGCTTGTGGACAAGAGCGTCTTTGCAGGCATTTTTCCCTCCGGCCTCGTCCCCCTTCGGCAGATGCCTCCACTCAAGGGTGGGCTGCTCATCTCAGCCACGAGCAGGTAGCGGGGATTTGGACTCGGTCAGAGAAGGAAGTGCTTGCACATCAAGGTCATCGAGTTGCAAGTGGCAAGTCCAGTTACAAGGCCGGTGCCTTCTAGTCCATACGAAGACTTCTGCTTGGTCGTTCCACAAGGGCCGAGTCTTTCCTGCAAGTGTCCCTTCGTTTCTTCGAACTGGTGGACGACGCGGACCTGGACATTTGGGCAGTTCACATTTATAGCACCAAGACGTCACCATGTCTGGACGTGTCTATAATCAAGAACCTCATTAAGACCTCCCTTTCTGTGGATGGAAGGCGTAAGTTACGCCCCCTGAATGGGCTGTGGTGCTCTGGTCCGAGAGGTACGAACCACTCTCCGACGTTCCCCTTCTCCCTCTCAAGTCATTTATCTGGTGGCCATAACCTCCGCAGCCTGGATGATCTGAGATCCATGTAATGCAGGTGGACCTTCTTCGTTTTGAGGTCAGGGACGGGGGGTCAGCTCTGCTTGGGTTAGCTCAGGATATTGTTTGTAAGAAACAAGCAGCTAATGACGTACCTTCTCCATTCTGGCACTGGCGTCTGACCATGAAGAGCAAGATGACTCCCTGTGTCTGGTTAGAGCCTTTAGGGTTTATGTTCATCGTACTCGCAACCTGAGAGATGACAGGGTCTAGTCAGCAGATTGAGATAGCTATTTAAATAATGTACGGTTTTGATTAAACGTAATTATTTATACTTACCTGTTACCTTACGCTCTAGTCCCGCCCAACCTCCCTGCTTGTGTCTGCATTTTGTCTGCATTTGGGCCTGTTCGGAGTGTGAGGGATCATGGGAGTGACGTCACTAGACCACCGAGTGACTGCCCTTGAGTAGGGATTTTAGCATCCCTGCTCTTCTTTTCGAAGTTTCGTCTGTGTCAAGTTTGGATAACCACCCTAGGAGGAAAGGCACAGTAGGTGTAGTCAACAGGTAAGTATTAATAATTGCGTTAAATCACAAACGTACCAGTTTAAAGTAGTTGTTATTTTATACTAAATTTGAACTTGATGGGATGTATATAGTCTTTCTAATGGTCACTCCTTTTATGGAATTATAAGTAGCTGGATGGCTCCAATTCTCATTAATGACATCCATAACCTCTCACTCTTTCCAGGTCCCGCCCATACCTCTCATCATCTGTGGAATGATCATCACTGCCATTAGCTTACTTCTGTTTGGTCCAGCGCCGTTCTTCACTTCTTTGCAGCCGTATGTAAATCCGTGTAATTAACAATATAATTCTACAAAGTTATGCAGTATTAACTGCAGGAAAAAGAAGGACTAGCGAGCGTTATCATTAAGCATGTATCCCAAGGATATAACAACAAGGATGTAATTACACCTAGCTAATTAAGCTTTCACAATTGCCATGTGTTTTTATAAGTGGTTTAAATAAAATGGCTTGTTGTTTGGTAAGCTGAATATTATTGGTTCAAGGCCAGGGACAAAACATTTAAAGATTAATAAATAATGTCAAGGCGTGTTTTCAATTACAAGTTGTTGTTTTTATTGTTTACATTGTTAGTATATTTAGTATATGTTGTCATCAGTTCATGTTTATGTTGTCAGTATGCTGTGGTTGACTCTCACTGCTCTGACCCTGACGGGATTCTCCACCTCTCCACTCCTTATTGCTTCCATCAAGTGTGTCGTGGAAGGAGCAAGGTGTGTCATACAGATATATGTATGTTAGTATTTCAGTGTTAAAGTCTGTTACACTACTTGAGTGACAACAGTCTGGGATAATGTTGGCATACATTTGGTATCTGGTTGCGAGGGCGGGACCATTTTTGCCATTCAAAAAACGAAACAAATTAAATACCTTTAATAATTAAAAAAATTGCCATAGCGGCCTCATACATGTATATATGAAAACAATGACGAAGCCCTACCATCACCTCTACCGTCTCATATAGCACCTGTGAATAAGAGTTATCTCCCTTTCACCGTCACATCGACCGAGGCAATAATTACTACTCACTCCATTTCTTTAAATACAGGGTCACAATCAACATCGTGATCGTCTAACCGATGGCAAAGACATGGGCTTTGCCCAGTTGTTGCTTTCTATTTGGATAATGATGAAGTGACTGTGTTCGTCATCACTCATACCAATTCAGGGTTTGAGTGAAAGTAAAGTGAATATAACGATTTCATAAGTGTTATGTTTTTATTTATAGGCATAACACATTATTTAAGGCACTATTCATTGAAAAGTTAATACACCAATTAACGCCTAAATCAACAAACTTCACACAAGGCTTATGCTAACAATGCTATTTTAAAATAAATAACTTCTCAAATTATATTTTGGAAGTGTTTGCCTCCACCTATTCATTTATCCATAATTCCTTCCAGGGAACTAGGATTTAAAGATGACACGAACATGTTTGGCCTAATAGGAGGCGTGGTGCAGTCATCAGTGTGTCTTGGGTGAGTCCCTTCCTTTTTATCCCACCGGTATGTAATACCGTGGGATATAGTCATCGCCCCGTCCGTCCGTCCGTCCATCCGTAATCATTTCGTTTCCGGAGCAGAACTCGAAAACCATTCATGATATCTTTCTGAAACTTTGCATGTGTGTTACCCACCAACTGAAGTGGTGCCTTTTGATATTTCAAATTTCTGATTTTTTTTTTTCGTTTCCATAGAAACATGTTGAAGTTGGACTTTGTTCAGAGACAGGTTCGTTTCCGGAGCACGGCTCCAAAACCGTTCATCATATCTTCCTGAAACTTTGCATGTGTATTACCCACTAACTGAAGTGGTGCCTTTTGATATTTTCAGATTTCTGAAAATTTTATTTGTTTTCGTTTCCATAGAAACATGTTGAAGTTGGACTTTGTTCAGAGACAGGTTCGTTTCCGGAGCACAGCTCCAAAACCGTTCATCATATCTTCCTGAAACTTTGCATGTGTATTACCCACTAACTGAAGTGGTGCCTTTTGATATTTTCAGATTTCTGAAAATTTTATTTGTTTTCGTTTCCATAGAAACATGTTGAAGTTGGACTTTGTTCAGAGACAGGTTCGTTTCCGGAGCACAGCTCCAAAACCGTTCATCATATCTTCCTGAAACTTTGCATGTGTATTACCCATTGACTGAAGTGGTGCCTTTTGATATTATCAGATTTTTTCTGAAAAATTATTTTTTTTCTGTTTCCATAGAAACATGAGAGGGTTGTTGTTGATTTTGACTGCTTTTGGAGCAGAAGTCTAAAACCCTTAACATTCCTGAAACTCTGTAATACCCACTAACTGATGTACGGTAGTAGATACACAAGTATCTGTAAAAGATGTGTTTTACAAATTTTGTGGAACCGGTGGGATATGTCATCTTCTGATGACTCTTGTTCAAGATTTATCATCGTCCTTATACATTTGTTTAAAATATTTATATACCGTTTGCTTTTTTGTGTTTCAAATTTCTGATTAATCTAGTTTATGGAGAGATGGGGCGATGATTTGTGTAGCTAAATATCCATAAACCTGTTGATCTATGGTGCTTAAATTTCCGGTTAATATGATTTAATATCAACAAATGTTGGCAATTGGACTGAACAGTCTATGTCATAGCATAAACATAATTTCAGGACATTCCTGGGGCCATTGCTTGGGGGAGCCATGGCTGAAAAGTATGGATTTGGTTGGACGATGGTTTTTGGTGCTGGCTTAATAATTCTACCGGTAAAAGTTTTACAAAAATTATCCTTGAACGATAAGTGACAGTGGTTACTGCTGGTGATCTATTATATGATTATAACCTCACAGTAAAAAAAATGATTTGAATGACAAAAGCTCAACTGTCCTATGAAATAACAAAGTTTTTGCTGAAAACCTATACTAACTTTTATAGAAAAGAGTGTGATGTATTGAATAATCTTCATCTATTTTAGCATTTCTATAAATATATTAATTATATTATTATTGATTAATTATATCTCTTTCAGATGATTATTTTCTGTCCTTTTCTCATACTATTGGCACATAGAAAGTGTAAAATAACACAAAAAGGCGAATACGTTGATCTACATGAGGCAAACGGTTATATAAAGAGCAAACATGAAGTTTACACAGAGAGCAGCTACTAACACCGACCTACATGTTATACTGGTCCTTGGATCCAACACCAGTATAGCCATAATGAAGTACTACACTAATGTGTCTATGTGTTACGTTCACTTAACCTTTGTTCTATTGGAAAGTATTGTATATAAATGTTTATCTACCGAGTTCATTACCCAAGTCCCAATCGTTGTTTCAACGATAAGGAACAAAATGATAAGGGCGTACAAATGTATGTGTTGATAGAAGAAAAACATGAATGAGTATGGCAACGCAATGTAGATATTAATCATTTAATATATTCATCACTGATATCTCCTAACTCCTTTGTAATGTTTTGTACTTTATATTATTTGACGTATTAAACATTACCAAATTTCTTTCTTTGTCTGTTTCCAAAACTACATTGTCTTGTTGAATCATAAAACTCTATTCTTCCCCTTCTTATTATAAACCAAGTAGTAGTAACTTTGGTGTTTATTGATTTTATCGATAAATTAACACCATTTACAACGTTTGTGTATGTAACAACACACCTGGATGCACCTTTAAAATTAACAATTTCATCAGTATATTTCTTGTAAAAAAAATGCTGAATAATTAGATCTTGAAACAGAAATAAAGACTACTACACGATGTTCCAATAAATACGAAGTGTAACATACGAGTAATTTATTAACTACATGAAATTATTAAAATGCATTTAGAAGTTGGTGTGATACTACAGGAGACTATTATGGATTACGACTTTTTTTTATTTGTTTCTCGCAGCGTGTCTGGGCTACTTCTTGACGAAGGGGCAAAGGTTCCAAAGGTGTATCAGGAGATTCATATACATCGTGTTGTTGAGACCGAGTGTGGTATTCAATTTATTCCACACGTATCATGTTCACATATTTGTCAGATTTCTTTATTTTATTTCAAGTATTATTTAATAAAAATCTTAAACCAGTTTCAATAAACATATTCATATTAAACTAGGATTTACGCGTCAATACTTAGGTCTTCAAGACTTCAAGACTGATTGACCTTGAACTCCATGTTTCGACTTCAATCCCAATCAATTAATCGGTTTATCTACTTTAAGATGAGCTATCAATCATGTCTCTATCTTCAGTAGTTTTCGAACAGAAATTCTCCTCGGAAAATACTCCAGTGAAAAGGGGCAAATCCCAAATTATTGGATTTCGATTTTCTCGAGGTCCTGTGGTCAACATACAAGTTGTTATCCTTAAAGTAAGCATTCATAGGTATAAATAATTGTTCATTTGTATAAGAAGTTAAGCAGCTGTTAACCTATGAAGTTTGATGTGACTTTAGAAAGAAGACACTATTCAATGGACTGTCGTAAACCGTTATAGATAAATGCTTGAAATATACTGTGCTTAATCAAATAATCTTTTCGCTTTAAAACGAGCTATCAATTATGTTTGTTTCTTTATTGATTGAAGAACCATAATTGTCCAATGAACAGTTTTAAAATCATCAAATTTCCATCTCCATTCCGTAACTGTTTAAATTGCATTGTGCCCAACATATCAACCTTTATATAACACTGTTCTGTTGTGAATTTGTAAAGATAAACATGTAAAACAGATTGCAAGAAATAGATTACAAATCAAACAATTTCTGACAGAGTTATGTCCCTTTAGAATCAAAGGCCGAACTACCTTTTTTTGCCCACTCTGTCCTATGTAAAAATGTTATAATACTTTACATAATTGTTCAGGTCTCGCAATCTGCAGATGATTTAAACGCTCTAGGAATGATGAATCCTAGATTGCACGGAATACACACACGTGAATTGTGACAACTTTATTACAATTTAGGGAGAGGGTGACAAATGTGCATCACTAAACTGGAATGATTATAAAATCAACTCAAGTAGTAACAACTCTTTGTAGATAGAAATATATATTATGTTCGCTCAACCGAGCATGAAACATTCAATAAGTTCAACATACTCAGTAAAAGTGTGTGCTGTATACCGCACCTCGAGATCAAGCGAGCAGTGTTATAGGATGAACTCCAATGAAACGAAGAGTGATCACGACCGGAGTGAGAAAAGTGAGTCCAAATGACCAAAAGTCTTCACTACAGATATTCCATGCTTTTCATCCTAGAAATTTATGGGTGGCGTGTACAAATCCATCTTGGAACTACTCCTTCCAGGACTACTGCAGACTGCCTCTGAAACAAGTTATGGAAATAGTGATTTTGAAAATCTCAACCTCCTAATAGGCTGTCTATTTTACATGTAAAAGTAGTGCTATATCGTGTGCTTAAATTTGAATTGCAAGACATATCAAACTTAACCATCAACACAACGGAATAGCCTGGAAGTTTAAAACGATGATTTGAACATAAACAGCATACATAATCTACAACATTGACCATTCTACTTCATAGTTCTAGGAGCAATCGCTTTCGTGGTTGCATCGTCAATCCTCTCCCTCTCAAGTCTTAAGAAGGGTACCTGCATTCTGTCGATAGAGATTCTCATTCATGCTCCAACTTAGGTCTTCATTGAAACATTTCTCATCAGTACACAGGCCTAGTGGCATAATGCCCACTCCCTCTACGACAACCACGAATCCAACGAATGTATAAATGTCAGGATTGTGCAGGTTAGTCATATTTTTGTTTTGTAGTTCAATTCGTGCCTTTCCACGTTTCAGTTAGGATGCAAGTACGATTGAATAAGGAATAATATTGATATTCGGCCGGATTATGTCAATAAGTCATTATGACTTACAAACATGTATTACCAATTCTGCATGAACGTCAACAATAGGCTATGAACGCCATGAATAGGCTATGAACGCCATGAATAGGCTACTAACCACGCCAAATGCATGTACGAATCAGGTACGAACTAAAATGAATTCATGCATTTTCTTGACAGTTCCTGTGATTTGTTCTCAAGTTAAGTCGTCAAGTCACGAATTCCTTGTTTTCCGGAATTAGTATAATTACCAACTTATGACTCTGGATAACTTAAGATGCAGTTACGATGCCTCTGCATCGATTATGATTCATTTATGATGGCTACGAAACTACGAATGTGTAACGAACAGTTTATGATTTGTTTTTCTGGACAAAACTTTTAACAGTTCAAATATTCAGTTACGAATTACCTACTGCCCAAGAATTGCAATAACGGATTAGGAATGTATACGAATCATAAATACCAAGTACTCAACGAACTGAATACTATTCGAATACGAATCATCAATTAACCAATTCGTGGAATTCGTTGTCGTAGTGTAAGATGTTATTACAAACATCTCAGTGGCCTTACACACAGCCCAGCGGTTTAAAACACACAGCCCAACGGCTTATAGCACACAGCCCAGTGACTTATAACACACATCCCAACGACTTATAACACATAAACCAGCGGCTTATAACACACAGTCCAACGGCTTATAACATATAACCAAGCGGCTTATAACACAAAACGTCGGCTTATAACACACATCCAAGTGACCTTACACAGCCCAACAGCCTTACCTTGATTAAAAACAAAACAAACTAAAAGCTACTCGCATGGTTAATGCGTAGATCTGGAGTGACGAAGGAATTAGTCAATCTAACTTAATAACTTTAAAGGCACTGTAGCACGTTTTTTCGCTCAAATAAGTTGATGAAATGTATTTGAAAAATAATTTCACCAATTGTAAAACATCTTTCTCTCTTCGGAAAATAAAGTTTAAAATGAGTGTACATGTTTCGGTAAAGCCATGGGAAACGTTTTTGTAATATAAAATAATAAATTGTGTTCACAATAAAATGGCCGCCATGCAATTTTTGCTTTATACGCAACATATTTTTTACCGCTACAGATAATTGGTTTGTGTAATAAGATGTTTTACCCTCTTAAGTTAGTTTAAATGACATAAACTATCATTATAAATGGGAAATTTGAAAAAATCAATTTTGCAAAAAACGTGCTACTGCTCCTTTAAATATCACTAATGTCATGTGCAGCTCATGCATTTGCGGTAGCAAGCTAATTCTACTGCATTTACCTTAGATAAATTTAGTTATGTTCTAATTCTCCTAAATAATATTTACCAAGTACAACGTCATATGGCGTTGTCTACCGCGCCTCCATGAAAAAGAAAGGCCGTGTGAAAACAATTGTAATTAAAACAATACAATTTAGAACTTCAAATTACTACCCAAATTCGCAGACACCAGTTCACATCTTTTTTTATTTGCTATCAATAACCTTTTTTGAAGTCAAACGGACGTGATTTTTAAATAATCTGTCCGTCACACCGACGTTAGCCGTAGCTTTTTGTCCCCCTTAGCCAAAACTGTGTAGTAGAACTTAAGTACAATGTCACACCGTTAGCCCTTACATTTTCTGGGAACATTTCTCACGAGTAAAAGATAGTGGGGACTATTCTTTCAAGTTGTATGCATACTTAAGTTTACAGAAGATCCGTTTTCGTATATAAGGGAGGGTCTATATAAGTATATATCTATATAGCTATTTCTCAGCTAAACACGCCCCTGTGTATGAACCGATGGGTCTTCCAACGGTATGTTTCTAAGCTTATGTCAGTTTGTATACATTGTAGTTCGTATTTAAAGCTGAAAATGCATAAAGAATGACAGATTATTATCTATGTATATATTATATATCAGAATCAGATGAGCATAAAATCGATACAACATACACCTGCAATTAATTATTAAGACAGCTTTTTATAACACGGTTTGAGAATAGCTTCAAATTTAGCCTGGCGAGCGCTCTGAAGCGTAATTGCGTAATATACCACCTGGACGACTATTATGAATGTGACGTTACAATGGTGCAACGTGCCACGTTAATTAGCTTCTAAATGAATTGTCACTGCAATTACATCAGAGTATTTCGAATTAACTTTATTACATGTTTGTACAATAATCATGCAATCGTCATTTGCGAATTTACCAAATCAGATATCTGAGGATTCGATATATCGAATATTTGAGTTGAGTTTGAATTTACATGTAAGTATGTTAAATCGACAGCTAAAGCACATTGAAATATCATGCATACGGGAGTGACGTCAAACCCGGCAGATACACTTCAGTGACATTAAAGACACCTCTAAGAATTTGATCTATTCTTCAGAAATAACTATATAATATCCTAAACCGACCTCATCAAACCTCCACACAGCTCTGTATGAGCATGGTGATAATCGGATGAAATGAGAATATTATTACAAGGGGTAATAAATGAAAGTATTCATAATATATATTATCATGTAGACTAAATTGTATACACATAATAAATAATGCATATTTCATTGGTAGAGGTGACTGGTTGTGTTCAGCAAATAAAGCCATGTGTTATGCTTGCTAAATTAGTTTCATTTTCAAATGTCAGTCCCCAGCAATCCCTATGGAAAATGGTTTCACACTAATATATTTATACATATTTATATGTATTATGAATATTACTCTCTTATTATATTTTTTCAGTCACTCCTTTCATTGTCTTCACCAACTTAAACATACAGCTGCTGAACAAAAGTTTGTTACATTCACAACACTCGTAACATTTGTTTCATTAGTTTCCACAAAACTTATAAACGTAGTGTTTTCTTCTCATAATAAGGTAGTCAAATCATTGTAAATGTAAATGAAGTTAGGAAATTGTTGATATTATCCATATATTAAGTTAGAATCTGGTTGCACTGAAATTAGTGCTAAAGTCATCATCAGTTCGTCGCGGTGAGTTCATTCTTGTTTTGCATATCAACTTTAAAATGTTTTGAAACATAACTATTGCATATTTCTTCAACAGATAAATTGCTTTTAAATAAAGTATGTACATTATCTAATCCAATGGGAAGTTTTAAAATTTTACTCAGGTTCTGAAAATGTTTCAAAACTTGTTGCCCGTTATCTCTAATAATTAATATTGCAAATGAATAATTTATCTGCTTTAATTGATTTAACTGTCTTAGACAAGTGGTTATATCAATATATGATGCAGTGAATATGTTAAAGTGACGAAATACAACTTTTAGTGAAATAACCTGGATTATGACACCGTCAGGCATACCAGAATGGAACGGATACCAGTTCAAAAGTTATGACCGAAATCTACATGTGCAGGGTCGGAAATCATGGTATGAAGAAATTGATTAAAAAATGTCATGCTACAGAATATGTTATTGCTGCAGGAATATCTTGCAGACAAAGAAACACAACTAATGGAGACGTGAGATTGACACGAAATCAGTGTTTGAGAACAGAGTCTCAAGTCTTAACATACTGAGGGAGATTGTGAAGAAATGTTTGATTTGTGGATCAGCCACATGACGATCTCCGGGCATGTTCAGCAATTTGGGTTTAAATGTTAGGTCCTCGTGCAGAAAACTCATTTTGATTGACAAGAGAAACAAGATGTGTTTGTTAAGCACGGATGCCCCCGGATATATCAAAGTTATGGCCAAGGTTAATTTTTTCTGAATATTGTCCACTGACATAGGTCACAAGGTATGCACATGCCAAGTAGTTAAAGTTTTCTGAAAATGTTCATTGCGGCAAGGTCAACATCACAAGGTCAAATATGATGACCTCATCTGAAAGGTCTCATCACAAGGTATGCACATGCCAAGTATGAAAGCCGAAGCTCTGAGCAATCAAAAGTTATGGCCAAGGTTAAGATTTTCTGAAGATGCCCACTGCGGCAAGGTCAAGGTCACACGGTCAAATATGATTACCTCATCTGAAGGTCTCACCATAAGGTATGCTCTGGCCAAGTATGAAAGCCGTAGCTCTGAGCAATCTAAAATTATGGCCAAGGTTAAAGTTTACTTAAGATGTCCACTGCGGTAAGGTCAAGGTCAAATATGATGACCTCATCTGAAAGGTCGCATCACAAGGTATGCACATGCGAAGTATGAAAGCCGTACTCTTAACAATCAAAAGTTATGGCCAAGGTAAAAGTTTTTGTGGACAAACACACAGACAGTCTGAGGGACAGACGGACAGACAGACGGACAGGTGAAAAACAATATACCCCCGGAATCTCCGATTCGGGGGCATAAAATGTAAGAAGAAATTCGAGAAGAGCACGCATATTTTAGTGGGGGCCTAATTGGAACCATGTTTCTTTCGCTGACAACTCTATTTTCACATGTTTTAGTGATATTCGTAAGATGTAAATAGGCGTCTTCAAAGTAAGAGATACAGAAGTTATTGCCCAGGGGTGACTATAAAACACCAACCCCCAAGTCCATTTTGGGGGATATTGTCAGAAAATTGCTGTTGGAATCTTAAACGGTGGTTGGTATTCTGTAATTCCCAGAAATATCAGAAGGAGATCATTAATGACCAACAAAAACACTATGAATGTCTTGTATTTCTGATTAAAAAATAAGACTTCTGCAAAATAAATCCATTGCTCAATTTTCTAAGAGCTGTCGTTCATTTTGGGCTGTTCGGAGCATACCATAATTTGAATACCCTTGGCATTCCCAAAACATTAACCCTATTTAGACTCTCTGGGACATTATTGGTAACGCACCTGCTAATGGATTGCCTTCTTCAAGCCAGGAGCTTTGAAAGTTGGTAAATAAATATTTGTATTTTGTCTAAATAGATACCTGCCGAAGTTTCCAGTAATTCATGTCTAAACCAATACAGGTAAAACCAAATGGATTAATATTCCTGATTGGATGTACTTTATTTTGATACCAAATATTGCTACAATACAACCATTTATAAATTTGTTACTTGTGTCTGAAGTCTCCAAAGTCATGTGAACATAGCAATGTAACAAACTTTTGTTCAGCAGCTGTATGGGTCAGTTCTTCACGCACAGGATCATATGAATTGATGAGCAAGGCCTTTCAAATTACATAGCAATTTCTACCCCCGCAACTCTTTACAAAATAAGGTTTATACAAAGCTGTATTTTCTTTACAATTTAGAGTGGTATATTTAATTATTTTAACAATCAGTCAAACTGTCAGTCATCATTATTATTCTTTATTAAATATATCATTTAATGAATCATGCAATATCACCGGTCCTAGCCAGTTCAAATATATATTTAAGCAATCGGGAGCTGGAAGGTTTGTAAAATAGAACCATGCTGTCTGCATCCTCCCAAACGTCTTAAATAAAATATGTCCATCATTTGAAAGTTAAACGTCATCTTCGCCCGAGGTTTTAAACGCTGAAATGTGTGGGCGTTGAATGACAATGAGTCCCCTCTTTTTGCGTACCTATCTCACAGTGGAAAGGACATTGCAACTGTTCCATTTTTGTAAGAGGAATGTTCATGTGAAACCAAATGTGAATATTCGGCCTCATCAGCAACAATTTAAAAGTAAACCCGAAAAATGTTGCTAAACTATGGTCATTTACAATATTCATATTTAATGTCCTTTTAGATAGCAATATACATATATCAACGGCATCAACAAAGTGAAACCCCAAGAAAAAAAATTACCTTGACAATTGTGACAGTGATCTTTATGACGTCATACCATGGCAACGCCATTCGAGGAAAACGGCCGCATGATAGAAGGAGGCAAGCTTCGACAAATTTAACGAGTTAAAAACATTTTAGTTACTTGAAAATAATGCATATTGAGAGTAATTTATGATATATAAGGGTATACAGATTTTAGAAAATGACAATGACAGCTACACATATTAAAGGGGCCGTTCTGTCGGCAAAATTCGCCATCTGGGATTTTGTGAATTACATGAAATGAATAATTGTACTTTTTAATAATAAAACATATACACTGATGGTATGTTCCCATAGTAACCCATAACGTATCATAGACTTATTAAACAATATGCTGTTTTCCCCACTCGCAGCGCCGATGAATCGCTTTAGTTCTCATTGTTTTTATTTTCAAAAAATTTGCGCTTGTTTTTATCAAGTTGTGAAATTTAAATTCATCAAAATATTACCTACATTAATATATTTTAATTTGACTGTATTTTGTATGTATTAGTAGCATACTTGTGTAAACGGGGATATTCTATCCAATTTCCTTTCCACAAAAATACCCCGATAGTACGCTCCTTTTAAGAAAAACAGAATTTATCTTTAAAACAAATACATTTTGAGTCATACCAAGCTAGTTAACATGATGTATCATTTCGCGGTGATTCGTCCCAGGTTATTTACGGGTATTCGTTGTCATTCAACATAGAGAAATTCAACCAATTAGAATCAAGGATACACCGAAGTCAAGTCACAGACATATAGAATACGAATAGAATTAATGTTGAAGTCTGAATGCAAGCACCAGAAATTTAACACTAGCAAGTTTCATGGGTATTATAAAAACACGTTATTCGAGCCATGTCATGTTGCATTGGTGTAGTTATAAATACATAAGAAATACATGCCATTTAGATAGTGAAGAAATATAACATGGTTATATATACATACTTGAAAGAAAGCGAATTATAAAAAAGGTGATTTATCAAATACATCTCATCCACAACCTTTGTTCCATGCAGCCAGCTGGTAACATTACATTTACATCTGGCACAACAAGATCTGCATAATCTAGATTGATGTTGAAGCTCAAATGTTATTGGATCTGGAATCCGAGCTAACAAGGGGAGGTAGGTCCTGCTTATATAACTCTTTGCATTCTTTCAGGTGACTGAACTGACTAATTAACAGGGGTAAGGCAAGGGGTTGGGAAACTTCTGAGTTATTTAAACTCTATTCAGAGAATTCATGTTTTCTAGAACCAGTTAAAATGAATTACAGATTTGTTTGTAACTTATGTATATGTTCAGGTATATCTGTTGTTCATTTACGTTACTTTACTTCTTTTGATGAAATTATTGTTACAACGTGTTAAAATTGTCATCGTAGCTTCTACTGTCATGTGTCTGCACTCAATTAATAAACACAAGAATGTTGAGGCGTTTATATAAGTATAATTTAAACTTAACAATACTTATATAAAGGATGACAGAGATAGTTTATGGAAACAACATTCATCAGGGGTTATTCTGTTTATGCATCAGTTCTATAACATCTCAAGGAAATAACACCTTGCACATTATTTTTTGATGGATTATATTAATGAAACCCTTTTAGGTTTGGGATGTTAGGATTAGGGGGTCCTGTTTTATTGATATTTTCCACCAAACATGTCTGTGATAATAACTCAACATTTATACCTACATGTAGAGTCCAACAAACAGAAAGAATTGTATATAGAGACGTTTGTTTTGGGTCTAACTAATATACATGTACCTCGCTGTTTAGTGAACTGTCTTGAATTAGTAGCTGACATGTGATAGCATCGCCTTTAGGCGAATATAATACGAACAATGAAAACAGTTGCCACCGCTTAATTTGCCTTGGGAGCCGGTAACAGATTCAACATTGTTAATATATTGCTAAGAAATAGACTTTGGGATTTTCATGACTTCAAAATCAAGTATTTTATGTTGTAATATCTCGAATTCTAATTCTAATAATCGTCGCTAATGTTTGGATCCATGTTGTTTATGAAGAACGTAATGTGAATCAGTAATTAATCTATTATTAAAAGTTGACACAATGGCGGAAAGTGTGGATGAGAGGACTCAACTGAAACCAAACCAAATCTCCAGAGGAAGAGCTAAATTTGCTCTGGTCATCATCTCGGTGTCCAACCTACTTGCCTGGTGCTGTATCTCGCTCATTGCTCCTTTCTTCCCAATTGAGGTGAGACACTGAATGAGTTAAAATTAGTTTTGGAGAAAACAAACCCAAATGCAGCTCTGAACACAGCGTGCCAATAAACTTCCAGTGTCTAGGTCATTACATTCAATTTATGCTTTTGACACCATGGTACTGTGAGCCATGGTCTTGATGATGTACTTTATAACGTATTCTGATATTTTATAGTTGATGAAGTCGGGGCATGTCGACAATATACTGTCTGAATATCTCTTTAGTTAGCACAGGTCAGAACACAAATATGGATAATACGATAAATTACCAAGAGTAGTCACACAGCAAGTGCTTGGTATCTATCGTTTCATTTTGCTGTATATTTAACAAGTCTTAAGTGTAATACTTATACTCGTCATTTCTGTTTTCACCATGCGAATGATCTGAGAGTGTCATCGATTAGAAGTTTATATTTTTACTTACATTTTTGTAGTTAGATAGTGCATGTCTTACCTGATTGACAAATATCAATATCATATCAATAGATAGACAAGTACATAACTGAGACATATTGCCATTAGCTATATATTTGACATTGTAAAGTTAAGCTAGATTTGCTTGTATTTGCTGTTGCTTTAGGAAGTCGGTAAGATGAGGATACAAGTTCTGTTGATTTACAATTTCTTAATTGAAATTTTCACTAACTAGCAAGTTATCAACCAAGTAACCACATCAGTATTACAACTGTTTATTCCTGTTTGGTACTTTGCTGTTCTCTCTGAAATGCAATGAACATGATTAATTACACTACATTGTTGCTGTAATCATATTAGTCACATAGTGTTTAGGGATTGCTGGATCCAGTCCCGTTTACCCTTTCAAAACAGCGTGTGACGAAGTTATTACCCTTTAGATCTATCATTTGTACATATTTCACTAATTTTCGACCAGATATATAGCTAATTTTGTTTAAGATAAAAACTCAGTGTATGTGAAATTTCAAAAGGGTGATTGGAGATAACTAAAATACGTACGGTTTAAGAGTTCAGATAAAATAAAGAATAAAAGAAAGGCACATGCTCCCTACTAATTTTGTTACTGTAAATTTGATAATATTCAATAATAATGTAAATTGGCTTATTTACTGATTAGTTACGTTTTCTCTCTTTCAAGGGCAAAGCAGTTCACTATGATGAAATTAATATTAAATGTAAATGAAAGTTGTCTGGTTTCAGGCAGCAACGAAGGGAACAACTGAAACAATCATTGGCTTCATTTACAGTTGTCCTGAAATTGTCATCTTTTTAGCTTCACCAGTAGTCGGGAGGTTGGTGAGTAGTTTCATATCAACCAAGATTTGTGTATTTGTTTAGTCTTTGTAAATATTAATTACAACATCAGAATACAACGTGTACTTCAGGTGATAATTAAATGCTACTGAGGAGTAGCTGGAGTAAAACTCATCGAATGCTAAGCTACAAATTTGGAAAAAAGTTCATTTCAAAGGATTTACAAACAGCTACTTTCCCCGTTTCATTTGTTATGAATTAAGTAATCATTATAATACTTGAAGCATAATTGAAGAGCGTTCAAATATTGAAATTATGTGTCCGTACAGCTTAGATGATATCCAATATGTTTGTAAAGATTTCAGGATCAATCAACAAGAAATGATTTTATTAAAATTATTCACGCAACAGCGAAAATCTTATGATAATGATTTCTCACGTTATGAAGCAAACGAAATAATCAAGGAATACATTGATTTGGTAAAACTACTTTCGGTTTCATTCAAATAAACACACAAACTGACACTGATTTGAAACTAGTTTCAAACCGATTTGGTCACAAAATGGTTGGTTTGATCCAACCCAGTAGAAGCCAAACCTGGTTTACGTGCAACAAATGCGCCCTTATACATGTCATTATTGGTTAAAATCAAGAATATGAACAATGACTTATTTTCTTACATCCTTTTACGATACAGATGTCTCGGACCAGTCCAAAGTTCTTCTACATTTTCGGGTTGTGTGTGTTTGGGACATGCGATATTCTCTTTGGGTAAGCATTATATTGTTAATGCACGCCTGAAGCCATAGATAGAAACTTCTTTTCCCATTGCATATACTTGTTAATAACATATTTAGGCCCTAAGGGAAATTTGCTTTATTAGGATCGGCTATTGATGACTCCTTCCTTGGTATTGGATTGTTCAGATGTAGGTATGAACTTGCAATGGTTGTCAAAAAATGCCAGATGAAACGTTTCAGAAGTTCGAGTCGTACATCAGAAAAGTAAAGGTTGATGTCTCATTTTGAAAGGTTGGAAAATATGAGATTGTTCACGACTCTACTGTTTATAAAGGATATTGGATAAAAACAAATTCCTGTGTGCTAATTGATGATTGTGAGTTTACAAGAAAAAAAGTTAAAGTTAAAGCAATGCATTCTCAGGATGACCGCAGTGTGAGGAGGTGAAATGTTACCAAAATACCGACCTTCTGGTTATAAATGTAGCATTTTAGCATGTGACTGCCTTGACACAAATCGAGATTCAATTCATGCCATATAACATCTGTTATAAAAATGTGTACTAATTATCCCTTAAAATTTTATTTGCATTTGTTTAAAATAGAATCGTAACTGTTCATGAACGTTGACATATGTATTTTATAGGACAAGAAAATTAGATGCCACATTTTCTTTTGCCTAAAGAATTAAGTGTAATTTATGAGGTTTATGAATGATTTTTTTTGTTCTTATTGAAATTAATTAATTGAAATGTATGTTCGTATAATCAATCAATAAATTTCAAAATCGTTCTTGTACATGTAGATTTTTGAACAAGTCCCCACCAGGACCACCTTTCATCGCCATCTGTTTCGCTGTGAGGATTGTGGAGGGTTTGGGTACTTCTTATATATTGACCGCCACTATGGCTATAGCTGGTAACAACTTCCCAGACAACATAGGAACCGTTTATGTAAGTGTATGTTTAAAAATAGAACAGATAATACACACATATAAACACAAACACACATATTTGTTGTACATATCATCAAAAACGTTTGCCTTCAAAATACTGTCATATACATTCGGACTTTGAAATTTAAGGAATATGCTGCCTGCTGATTGACAAGGTCATGTGACGTATGTACATTCTCAAAAAACATGAAACTGGCAGTTAAAAAGGATAACCTGCATACTTTGAAGGTTCTACACAAAATCTTTCCTTTATCACTTTATCATTCAAAAGTCGTATGACACTGCTATCACATGCTCTGGTCATACATACATTAAACGTAGGTTCCTTAACCATCTTAACTGTGAACTATTTGTCACAAGAGTGATGCGGTACTAATGTGGGAAAATATTTCATATGTATTCACATTTGGATTCATCAAAATGGGATTTTAATTTGACAATTGCATGATTTTAAATTTCTGAAATCGGCCCATAAATTACGTATATACAGTTTAAAAAAATCTCCGCTTAATTTAGTTCCGGCGGCCTGAATGAAAAAAACTGCGGGGGTGTTGTCCCTGAAGTGATGACTCCTGATGAGTGATGATGTCACTGAAGAAATTTCATTATCGGCATTAGTCATAATTCAACGTAATTTCGCAAGATTTTGATTGTTAATTTCACTAACAAATCTTCAATAAAACAACTTAAATTTTCAATATATCGAATGTTTAGATATTCAACTAAGTAATTCTGCAGATGACAATTACATAATTATTGCATAAACATTAAACACGCCTCATAAATTCATCTAGCGGCAGTAACAGTCATCATTAATTAATTAATGAGGCTCCACAGAGCTGGTGACAGACGCCTGTGGTCAATTACAGTCACGCCTCAAGAATTGTCTTCAAAGCGGATGGCGCTGGGCTGATAGCTGCATTGTTAAAATGTGTAAATTAAAATCATCTTAATAATCAATTGCAAGTGTATATTGTTTCGATTTTATACTCAATTGATTCGGATTTATTATGTACGTAGAGGTAATAATCTGTCATTCTTTAGAAAATGCATAACACAGGATCTTTAATACATTGAAAGATGATGTTTACTTTGTATCCTTTTGCTTATAGACCTGCTAACTACTAATTAAACTTATTACAGGGTATACTGGGGACAATGGCAGGCATCGGGTTCACGCTAGGTCCTGCTGTGGGTGGCGGTTTATTTGAGGTAATTATTGGCATCAGTGATGTGACAAGGTTACCTCCCAAACTATCTACATGCCAAAACTCTACATGCCAAAACTCCTACAAAAAGTGAGGGCAGAATTTTGTAATTACCTATTTCATAATGGAACAGCCCAAGATATGATTTAATGTAATTTGCCAAAACTTCTACAGCTGATTGAAGAAGGGGGTAGAGGATTACTAGAGTAGAGGATTAGGTCCAGCGTATTACTAACCAAGGAATATTTCCTTACATACGAAAAGTAACAATTTTCAAGTTTGATTTTTCGTTGCAACAAAGCTGTTCACCAGGCAGAAAACGCCAATCGGTTTCCTTGAGTGCTGTCGGTTGTGTTTGACAATTAATATTGAATTCAGTGCTGAAATTATGTTTATATGAGCTTGTGATTTGTGAATTTATATCCATATAGTACATGGAAAGGGGAATTGATAAACAGGGCTACCCCTATAAAAATATCTCTCCCTGTGACGTTGACAGGATTTATACATTAAAACATGTATCATACATTATAACAAGAAACAATTCATATACCAACAAGTGAATACGTAAATTAACATGGACATTCAAAAATGTAAAATACGAACTTTATGCTGTTGTATGCTAACAGATAAGACATTTTTTCAAATGTTACGTGCTTTCTAAATTACTGGAAACGTTTGCTAAAGTCAATGAATGTGCAAACAGAGTCCACAATTTTTAAGTTAGTCTCATCAGATAAGTCATTGTTACCACAGTTATTGGCTTAAATACTTCTCGATAAAGTAACACCACTAATAACGTTTGGAATATGTGACCCAACAACACAATAAATGTACCTTAAAGCGACAAAGAGTTACTAGATTGATGTCAAGACGTCAGCGCTTGTGACAGATATGAAAATTGTGATTATTGTATGTTGTGAAATCTATATATGAGAATAAACAGTTATACAACCTACAACCTCCTGTGATATTTACTCGTAGCCTAATGTAGAAGTATTGGCACATTAATCGGACTAGTCCATTTTTACTTGAGGTAAAGACCATGTGCAGTGGACCCTGAACTGTGTTGTTTTAGTCTGTAGAAGTTTTGGCATGAAGATCTTTTGGGAGGTTACCTGTCACAATATATAGAGTTATATCTTTATTATGTCATATAGACATTTTACCTCTAACTGGTTCAAAAGATTTATGGATGGACTGTTTTAACGAACAGTTCGTATTTATGACGGTGACTTAGAAAGATCTAGTTTAATGGATTGTTCTCACTGTCCGCATTGTAATATTTAAAAATTTGGGATTGCTTTCCCATTCCACAATTAACAGGTAATTGCAATTTTGAAACACCATTCACGCATGAGTTCATGTTATTAGCGTAATTGTTTTTGTAGACACAGAATGAGACCGGACTTTATCACAATATAGTATAAGATAAAAGAGAAGTATATATTGAAATAAGGACAGATGAGGACAATTAATATACCCTCCATTGTTTCAGGTAAGAGGTTTTGGTCTGCCCTTCTGGGTTCTGGGAGGATGTGTGTTCCTCTCTGGTTGTGTCTCCTGTGCTGTTCTACCGTCTCAGAACTGTGTGTTTATTTTTTGTCATTGAACCGCGTAACACTCCACGTTTAACGTCATTGGCTAACATCAAAAGAATATCTACAACAATGTTAATGGAGGAAAGTATAAAGGAATTATATTAAACATGTATTTCCTTCTCAATGCGTCTCAAATGCAAGTCGCCTGTTTGATTTCAGTTCAGCATCATAGTACTGTTATTTGTCTTATCGTCGTTTGTGTTTCATATTATTTTCAGGTGTTATGGAAAGCAATCGTCCATCCTATACATCCTTGTTGAGAAGTCCGCGTGTATGGTTCGGACTTCACTGTAATGCTACTGGACTTCTGTCTTTCACTATTTGGCAGGCAATCTTTGCCCAGCACCTTCAACAAGTAAATCCATTTATACCATTCATCATCCGCTGATCAGCTTCACCCACACTTGCTATCATCAATGATAGACAATTAGTCATTCAAATGTGTTACCCGATTATCGTGCCACAGCGTGTCCATTGGATTGTGAGGTTGTTTTGTTAATGGTATAGAGTTGAGAAATAAACGTCTTTTAGGAATAAAGGGCTTTATGACCGTCACAAACATGTTCATGACTGACGTCTGACCTTAGCCATAGAATACAAGTAACCTTACCTCAAATTAAAAGTGTGTTCACCTTCTTCTTCTGTGTAAACAGAATTAGACAGAATTGGTCAGAATTTCAAACTTCCAATTGATTAATTTTGGAATGAAATTGTCTATATCTATTGAATGACATTATGATTACCCGTCCATTAAATGATACATCTGACGATGTTGATGACTTTTGTGACATTTAACTGAGCATCATATAACTGAAATTCCTTGCACGAAATGGCAAAACTGTATTGGTTAACAGTGATTGAAATGATTTAAAAATGAAAACACCACATTATCGATTTCGTTTTCGCCACGATGCTTCACAGACACAACCAATTCCATGATATTTACAGTAAGTTACAAAAGTAAAATACAGGTGAACACACAGCTGTAGACAGCTCTGTAGTCCGTGACGACGTAAATGGTAGTCATCAGGTATATTTCACTTTTATAAACTTTAAAAGGGCAGAATTATTTTCTCTGTTTGTGATTTCGCAATATCAGACATACATGATTGTGGATCGGATGAAGGAATTGACCACATTTTTCATTTGACATTATAGTATACAACATATTTCTATTGTTTACCGTGTGTTGTTTTCATTAACAATATATTTAACGTTTTCTTTCAGTTTGATTTAAGCCAAGGTATAGTTGGTGTTATTTTCATAATAGCAGCCGTTGCATATTCATCAACAACAGCAGTATGGGGTTGGCTTTTAGATAGATATGTACATGTAAGTAAACAATTTTATACTCAT